>OX637668.1:1942646-2316777 GCA_951802225.1 Euspilapteryx auroguttella
CCTGCGCCGCCAGATTTAAAGAGTAGTAGCTAGAGTATGCTCATACGCCCCTATTTAACCTTATTATACTTCGTGTTTATTGTTACTAAAGATCTAAGGTGAGCTTATTACAATGTTAATGATTAGATGATTACTAGAGGAGGAGTCTTTGGTGAGCTTATTATAGTGTTAAGGATTACTGGGGGAGGAGCTTGTAGCAGTCTAAGGCTGACATTCACAGTCAGCGCGCAAAGTTTAACTTCGACCTGACTGGCTCAAGTATCATAATTGCGACTCGGAGTAGACTCGCAATCATTCGTATTCAGAGACGAGTTTCGCTGCCACTTGGGCTTGACTTCGCAAAGTTCAAACATTCGGCACAGATGCAATAGTTTTCATCTCACAATGGTAAAACACCACAAAATTTTATCGATTGTCTATGCTCATGGACACCCTATTTAAAAAAAAGATGAAAGACAGAGAGAGTATGTTGTATTATTTCGTACATCGAAAAGGGATGGCACATTGAAGTACCTATCGCTACCTTATAGGTTAGAAACGTTTGTTTTGATTTCAAAGTATTGGGTTGTATTAAAAAACAAATCACTAGAAAAAACACGCTTTACAGAATGGAATTCCAGTGCTTATCTTTCGGCTTCTTCATCAGACCTTGAAGCCCTAATCGTGGTCAAAGTTACAAGACTTTTCTAACAACTTCACACACAGCTTCGATACCGATGTTTCATAAAGTTTCAGTTTATATCCTCCGGCCCCATCATCAGATCAGTTCGACAGTACATGTATTGTCATCAGAAATACACACTGCTGCCAATTTTTATACGACGACCCTTGGAAGATGGTTAATTTTGTTCCATTACATAAGGAGCAAAGGCAAAACGATCCACTGACCAAGCCGTCCCCGAATGAAGAACAAGAGAAGGGAAAGGAAGTGAGGCAGACCACCAGCCAAATGGACCTACAATATAAAGACCGTTGCTGGGGAAACATGGATGAGACTGGCAGCCGCTGAAGCGAACTGGAAAATACTTGGAGAGGCCTTTGCCCAGCAGTGGGCTTATATATGATTAACGTAAAGGAAGAACAGGTCAACTTCATTCAAAATTTAGGTTTTTGGACTCATTCTAAAGATTGTTTTGTGAAATTATAAATCTTTATAAAAACATTAAAAAGTTTTGTTTTTAATTATGAATTCTATCTAACCTAAACACATTTTAACAATAGCTACCACAAAAGCATAGCCTGTATTGTTGCAAATAATAAATTTTAGTTAGCGGGCCGCAGTTAAAAATTACAGTTAATTTTTTTATTTTGGTTAGTGGGTTGTGTGGTAATTATACAAAATAAAATGGAAATAATATTAAATATGTAACACTAATAAAATACATATTATTATTATAATAATACAGAATAACTATTCGAAAGAAAAAAGTATAACCCTATTGTAGTACATCACACCAAGTTTTTTATATGATCAGGTTTTTCTATTAAGTCACAAGGACATGATTAGACATGAGAGCTGAACCTAGGTTACTACAGTTGAGGAGTTTATGGAATTTAGTTTACTGCGGGAAGGTGTGATAGTTTTAGGAAAAGGAATTTAATTTATTAGAAATTACTACCTACCTAGATTTTCTTGAAGCCAAGAGGTAACAAGCAGCAGTGTGGTACTTACAGCTTAGGCTAATAATCAATGTATATAAGAGATAACAAAAGTCAATCCAGATTCAGAGTGAGCAACAACTTATTAGCTACATATATTTTGAAAAATTATTGATTTGACGCAGACCTATACCCTATCAACTTACGTACCTCCAACCAGAATAATAAGTGGGTAAATAAAAATTACATTTAAAAATAGGCGTTTCAATTAGATTCTTTAATTTCTTTTCAAGTAAGTACTTAGGTATAAAATAGGTCTAAAATATAATTCCTGAAGGCGAGACCAAATAAAGTTTTTTATGATTTTTCAAACCATTAACCGCTGGTGGCTGCTGCTGCTGTATCCAGCTCCACAAATCATTCATAATACTTATAATGTTTATAAATTCTTAAACAAATATCTAACAACAAAATTCTTGGATGTGGCCAGTCTTGTGTTTTCCGACCTGCAAGCATCATGGGTCATCATCTTTTCCAAACACAAATGGTTATCCATTCTTTAGTGGTCCAAACTATAAAGAGGGTCCTGGTAAGACAATTTCCGCAGTCAGTTAGATATGTTAGTTAAGTAGATTAGCAAAAAGAACGAAAAACCGAAAAACCAATCAACTCAGATCAGAAACAAAAACAAGGAGTGATATTTTTCAAACAATTGATTGATTACTTTCGTGACTGTGTGTGGTATTGATAGAAATGTCTTGTCCTAGCCGTCGCGAGTGCTAGCCAAGTGCTAAATTTGGTGACTCGGGGCGTCTCATGCTTCGCCAAGTGACAGGGCACTGAGATCACTACGATACTCGACTGTGAATATGAATTTCAAGCGGAGAGCGAGTTTACGGGCGATTTTGACAGTTCGGAGTGATACTCAGTGCTGCAGCTCGACTGTGAATGTCAGCCTAACACTCTACTAGGGTGAGATTAGTAAAGATAGTGTTATTGGTTTCATACAACAAGGGTAGAAGCCTGACAACTGAACATTGAATCAATCCTGGGGATTTTTGGAATAACCCTCTTCTTTTTCCTATTGCAGACCGAAGCTCCGTACATATGCAGCGTGTGTAAAGACAACTTTACAAAAGAAGGGCTCAACGAGCACATGATGATGCACATGTTTTTGTACAAGTGCGATGTGTGTAAGCGTAACTTCGCTAGTGAGAAGATGTTCAAGATGCACTTTACTACAGAACACGAGAAGATTTACGAGTGCGCTGAATGTGAAGTCATGTTCGCGTGAGTACTGATTAATGATTTTAATATTAAACTAATTCTCGGCAATTTTATAGAAACTCGTAACTTTACAGTCTTGATTTTATTTTAAAATTTTGATCACTGGATCAAAGTGTTAGGTATGGTCAGCTGAATACCTACTTTAATTTATTACCACAATGTCAGAAACACTAGTAGATTATACATCAGAACAGCACAATTTTATAGAAGACCCGAATTTTACAGGCCTGATTTTATTTTAAAACTAGAGGCCTGCCCCGCGGTTTTATCCGCGCAGATTTCTCATAAATACAAAAATCCCGTTTTTTTCCCGTTCCCATGGGAATTTCGGAAATTCATTCCTTAGTGCTCGCCTACACTCCCCAAGGAACCCACGTGCAAAATTTTAGCCCGCTACGCCCAGTAGTTTCGGCTCTGCGTTGTCTGTCAGTCAGTCAGTCAGTCAGTAACGGAAGAGTTTTATATATATTGATTTCTATCACTGTCTCTTTGCGAAAGTTGTTAGGTATGGTGAGCTGAATACCTCCTTTAATTTATTACTGCCTTGTCAGAAACACAAGAAGATTAAATATCAGAACATCACAAAAGCATTAATCTACATTAATATAGTGTAATTTTCCGTTGGAAGGCGGTACAAAGTTATGTATGCAATATATGTAATTACAGATCCGCGACCCAGGTGGCGGCGCACGCGCTGGCGCTCCACTACCAGTATTGCTGCGCGCATTGCCCGCGACAGTACATGGCCAAAGACAAGCTAGAAGATCATATTAGGTAATATTTACTTTCTATAATTCGCAAACGTGGGTCCGGCTCTTGAGCTGGTGCCTCTGCCTAGCCCTTCGCATGATATTGTTTAAGTTTGTTATCTACACTTAAGGGGCGTACGGGTGCGATACTAGCGCCACTTCGATAAATAATTAATATCTACTAAACCATGGCCGAAATAAAAAATATGCGTCTTTGACTGCCTAGATAATCCTGCTTAGAATTTTTTAAGGGCCTGTTGTGTAGCTTTCAGGTTCAAAATCTAAGGAATAAACCGTTTTGGCAACTTAAGTTTCTTAAATTAAAATATTTTTAAGATCATTATCCTAAGAGCTACACAACATAGCCTTAAAAAATCTAAGCAAGAATATCAAAAGAGAGTTAAAGACGCATTTATTTTTTTCGGCAATTGTTTAGAAGATATTAATTATTTATCGTAGTGGCGCTAGTATCGCGTATCTACGCAGCCGGTGGCCCTTAAACTTTATTTTGTTTACATTAAAATAAAAAATAATACCTTTATTTACAGAATGAACCATTGGCCGGAAAGTGAATCAAAAACCAGCGGCTGCGCGCGCGTGGCTTTCACGCTGTGCAAAACTCAAGATTCGTGATGTTTTTTTAATCTTTACTAAAATTAAATATTTTTTCTGTATATCAGCTTTTCTATTGTTTATGACAAGGTAACTTACAATGAAAGTTAGTAAACTATAATAGGTTGTTCAATCAGAAGTAGAAACCAAAGTGGCCTTAGTATCTTAAACTTCTTACTCTATTACGATTTGGTCAAATATGGACTCTCGTAACTTTCATCCTGTAAGACTATAGTAGAATGAAGATACTATTATGATTAGGCCAAGAATTGCGATTCTCGAAAGATTGATAGTATTTTCATTCTACTAACTCTTTACAGGATCAATGTTACGAGACTCGCAATGTATGACCTAATCGCATTAGATTAATAGAATAGTAACAGAATGGAAGTTTCATCGTAAGTTTAAGAGGCTAGAGGCCCAGGCCCGTAGAAGTATTATTACTAAATTAAATAAAACAAATATTTACAAACACGATATTTTTAATATAAAAATATCTTGCAAACACACAGGTTGCACTTCACTAACACTCACATTTGACCGTGCACTGTTGGGCGCTCGATGCAAATTTTACTGTCGAGCTCTGGAACAAAAAAAGTACATGTTCTTTGAACAGGAAGTATGAATAGTTTTATTTTGTCTTAGTCTAAGCTATTGTCGCTGGGGCCGAAAAGTTCTGGAGTGGCGACCACGAACCGGAAGACGCAGAGTAGGCAGACCCCCACAAACGGTGGTCAGACGACCTGGTGAGAGCTGCGGGATTGCACTGGATGAGGGTTGCTCGCACAAAGTTACATATTATTTTGCTATCCTGGCAGAAAAATTTAGAAATTAAAAAGTGACAACACTGTATGTACATTATCGAAAATCCGACGCATTTCCATACAGTGTGTTGCCACTTTTCTTTTTTCTTTAAATATTTTTATGAAAGGAGTATTGTATAAAAAAAATACAAAAGCGACATTTAAAATAAAATAAAAATACAAAAAAGACCTGCCTTCAATAAATTTACACACACATAAACTGAGAACTTCCTCTTTTCTCAAGACGGTTAAAATAGTTACTTAAACCTTCTCCTGAATGAATTTAACAAATACTTTTGTGAAAACCGCATCAAAATCGGTTCGGCCAAACTCAAGAGAATAGCGGACGGACAAACATACATACAGGTCAAACTGAAAACCACCTTATTTGAAGACTGTTAAAAATCTTACTTCATTTGTTGCTCGAAGCCTGTCTCCAGTTTTCGCTTCTTCGGAAAGTGGACCGTCCTAAAAAGAGAAAAAAATAATGCAATCTTGAGTACTAAACTCAGAAGGCTACATAGCTGATTTTCAAACTTGAAATTAATAGAGGTCATAATATTAAATTATCTTCTGCAACATTTTTGAACTTGGATATTTTTAATCCCTCAAAAACTAACGCCCGCGCAGCATGACGGAACATTTGTCGAATCTTTCTGTCACTTTTAATCGCTTTTGACATTTCAATGCGGGAAAATGTATGGAGACGATTGACAAAAGTGACAGATAGACACGTTGAATTGTCCGTTATGCTACCGCCGCAGGTATTTCAAATACTAAGCTTTTGTGTTAATTATAAAAATAAAAAAACAATTTAGTTTATTACCGCATGTGCTCCTCCAGCTTATGTTTGGCCATGTATTGACGAGAGCAATGCGCGCAGCAATACTGGTAGTGCAGCTCCAGCGCGTGCACCGCCACCTGGGTCGCGGACCTGTGATTACATTTGTTGCATAACTAATCGGCACCCGACATCCTATGCCAGCTTTATTTTAGAAAAACACTAACAAGTAATCTACGAAAATAAAAATATTTAATAACATGGCTGTATAATATTCTCTCCTTTGCCTAGCCAGTAAAATAAGAGTAAAAAAGCAAACGTGAAAATTTTTGCTCATCATAAATTATAGAATTTTATTAAAACTGCATTGTAACCTGTAAAAATAAGTATACAGTGGCGGACTAAGAGGCCGTAACAGATTTGTCTATGGTTTGGTCTATTTTGCAATACAGAAAAACCGGAAGTGTTACGCCGACCGTGTCCGCCACTGTACATTAAATAATTAAATAATATAGTGGTGCTATAACATAAAAACAACTGCACATATTAAATTTAAAACTGCAAAATATGGTATTAGTAGACAGTACTTACGCGAACAAAACTTTGCAATCAGTGCACTCGTAAATCTTCTCGTGCTCCGTAGTAAAGTGCATCTTGAACATCTTCTCAGTTACAAAGTTACGCTTACACACATCGCACTTGTACAAAAACATGTGCTGCTTCATGTGCTCGTTGAGCCCTTCTTTTGTAAAGTTGTCCTTACACACGCTGCATATGAACGGAGCTTCGGTCTGCAATAGAAAACACAAAATAGTTATAAAGAGAGCAAGTGGCAAGAGCGTTGTAATCATTAACACTATAAGAAGCCCACCCTGGAGGCGCGGTAGGCGGCTTCACGCTCCCCTAATAATCATTAACATTATAATAAGCTTACCCTAAAGGCGTGCTAGCTCCTGCTCCTGCCCTAGCAATCACTTACATTATACCAAGCTCACACCTTGTAAAGTGGAACACCACTTCACTTCACGCTCCTTAGGGTGGTAACTCTTGGTATGACGCGAAATTCAAATTTTTTCGCATTTTTTAATTATGCTTTCGAAAGTATTTGATTTTTGGCCTTTTAGTCAAGTTATGTCCTGAGACACAAAATCAGTAGGTCTGTCTTCCAAAAAAGTTGCATAACAATGTGGGAGATGGTTTTATACATAGGAAAATTCATGAAAACTTTATTAAAAATGAGTACTTTCGCCAGAATAAATAAAAAACGCGAACAAAATTGAATTTCGCGCCATAGCGAGAGTTACCACCTTAATCACTAACACTATATTAAGCTCATCTTAAGACTCTCCTCCTCCCCTAGTTATCATCTAATCATTAACAGTGTAATAAGCTCACTCTAGACCCTCTTCCTTTAGTAATAATGAACACAAGTATAATAAGGTTAATTTAGGGGCTTATAAACTTACTTTAGGGGCATGGTAGTCTTGCATATGCGCCTTCAGCTCCCCTTCTCGCTTGAAGCCGACGGCGCAGGCGTCGCAGCGCAGCGTCAGAGCGCCGCGCCGGCGCCGCGCCGCCGCCGCCGCCCGCGCCGCCGCCGCCGCGTCGCCCGCCACCAGCGTCACGTGACGCCGCCACCACTCCCCACCCGTCTTTATCTCGCGGACCATTAGCTCAGAGAGTGGCTTGCGCTTGTCTGGGAGTGGGGCTATTTCGTCAACCTGTAGAATAATTAAAATATCTTGATTTTTTGGAATTTTCACTCTCATACCACACCTCGTGTACGTGCTGTGATACGCGTTCATGCTTGTGTAAGTGAGACTTGCTATTTGTACTGAGCGGTAACTGAGAGGTAACCGAGCGCGGAGGCCGCACTTGCTGATGGAGTGCCCATACTGTATGTAGTTCTATTTATTATACTCTGCTTATACAAAAAATCAGTAAATCTTGTCTTCCAAATGTATTACAATGTAGGAAACGGTTTTTTACATACGCAAAGTCTTTTAAATTTTAGTAAAAACGAACACTTGAATAAAAAACTTTAAAAAAAATTGAATTTCGCACCACACCACACCCAGAGTTACCATCTTAAGTTCTATTTCGTTTTGTAAATGATTTCGTTTGAATACAAAGTACTCGCTTCAAACTCGCTTCCGCTGTCTGTCGCTATCTACTGGGTGTTTCTGACAAAGCGGTAATAAATCAAAGGAGGGATTCCGCTCACCATAACTAACAACTTTCCCAAAGCAACATAGGTCGAAATCTAAAAAAAAATACATCTGTTCCATGCAATGGTTCGATCAGCTGACGGGGTCAATGTACGCGACAGCTGATTTTTGTTTTGAGATTTCGACCCATGTTGCATTGGGAAATTTGTTAGGAATGGTGAGCTGAAGCCCTCCTTTGATTTATTACCGCCTTGTCAGAAACACCCAGTATATGTATACCTACTGTGTGTTAAATTTTCCTTCGCGATAAAAAAGTAAACGTGTGTATATGCTATGAGACGGATTTTTGATCATGTTTTTCTAGATAGTGATTCAAGAGGAAGGTTTATATGTATAATACATGCACAAACTAGTAATAGGATATGCGGAACGACGTTCGCCGTGTCGACTGGTTGTACATAAAGTAAACCTAGTAGAATACTTATCAAAGAAATAAAACCAGCATCCCACAAACCTGTTCTTCTGGTTCCAAGTTCAGATCTCCCTCCTCATGAAAGTCGTCGCTTTGAGAAGCTACTTCGTCGTCTACGTTCGGGGCAGGGACTTCTATCTCTTGTTCTTCAAAAACGAAATCGTATTTTTCTTTCACCATTGACGAGAGAGTTGATTGGGACACAAAGGTTGTCTGTTCAAGCTTTGAAACAAAGAGAAAAAAACAGTAAAATATGTATTAGTATACCCATAGACCCCGATAAGGTGGTCAGACTGCTCCGTGGCTCAGTTGGCAGTGATGTGGACTGAGTAAGCGTGTGCACCTGGGTTCGATTCCCGGGCGTGGCGAACATTGATATGATGAATATCGATGTTTGTTTCCGGTCTGGGTGTAATGTTCGTCTCTGTGTGTGTTTCGGGCACCCTAGATACAGGTCCTTCCTAGTTAGGGGCTCTGAGTGTGATGTGTTATTATTATTGATATTTAGACGACCTGGGGGCCAAGTTTCTTAACTAAAAACGATCGAATCGTAATTGCCTTGTTAGCGACTTCTGTAACCATTGTTGTTTGCTTTAGGCATGCAACACAATTTGCCTTTGTTAAAGCGGCAATGGTTAAGGCGGTAACTCTCGGTATGGAGCGAAATTAATTGTTTTTCGCGTTTTTTAATTATTCTGGCGAAAGTATTCATTTTTAATAAAGTTTCAATGAATTTGCGTAATGTAAAAAAACATCTTCAACATTGTTTTTGGGAGACAGACCTACTGATTTTGTGTCTAATGACATAAGATCGTTTTTTACATACGCGAATTCATTAAAACTTTATTAAAAATGAATACTTTCGCCATCATAATTAAAAAAAATGCGAAAAAAATTGAATTTCGCGCCATAACTTAACGAAGTATCTAACAAGACAACTCTACGTGTCGATCGTCTTTATTTAAGAAATTTGCCCCCTTGTGAAGGCTGCGGGAATATACTGGATGAAGGTCGCTCAAGACCGGTCGTTGTGGCTTCTCTGGGGGAGGCCTATGTCCTGCAGTGGACGTCTTTCGGCTGAAATGATGATGTATAACCAGATTTGACTTTCTTCGTATAAGCCGCGCACATAAAGAAAATATTTATAAAACCACGAGCTTTCCCGGCTTACTTCGTTACGCCATAGAATATAAGATAAGTACTACAAAAGACTTGGCTCTATAGACTATGTTCTTTTGACTGCCCAGAACGGTCGAATAAAAAACAAACAACAACAACAAACCACCTGTCAAAATATGTAAACAACGGAAAAAATATTGCACCTTGGGTTACATTATTTGAGTTTAGGTAAGGATCTCTAATTTTTTTGAAAATTTAGTATAGCCTATGACACTCGGGGTTAATGTAGCTTCCTACCAGTGAAGAATTTTTCAAATCGGTTTAGTATTTCCGGAGCCTATTCGTTACAAACAAACAAATCTTTCCTCTTTATAATATTGGTATAGATGACAAACATCATGCTATCTCGCTCAGACATAACCATTCTAAGCGAGTCCGCATGAGGCTGTCATGGTTTTTTTTTTCTTTATGTGCGCGAGTTATAGTAATAGACGTCCTCTGCTGAAAAAAGGCTTCCCCACAGATATCCACAAGGCCGAACATTGTGTGGGGGTTTCGCAATTTTGACAAAAAGGTGACCTGCTTCAACCACAAAAAAAAATTGATTAAAATGTTGTTGTTTTTACTAACTTTCACTCCATTTTTCCATATTTTCTCAACTTTTAAACCTTCCCTGTACTACTATGCACATTTTAAAGCGAAAATCAGCTGAATCTACATGGCCGTTCTCAAGTTTTTGCAAAACTAACGAACCACGATTCATTTTCATATAAATTTAGTAGAAGTAGATAGATATTGCCAAGGCAACATTAAGTGCGTCGGGATAGCTATTAGAAGGGGTAAAAATAGTAAGCGATCTACGGACCTGGTCGGCGGCCCGCCTGAGCGCGTCGGCCGAGCGCCGCACGCGCTCCCGGAACCGCTGGGCGCGGGCCAGCGCCGCGCGGCACTCCCAGCACAGCATCATATCCATTTTTACATCCTGGGAAACATAATAGTAACTTAATTAAAGTGACGTATTATGTATGAGGGTCGTAAAACCCGAGGGCAGAGAGAGTTTAAACAAGCAAGCGTTGTAACCTCACCCGAAGCAGAATAACTTTACTCCCAAGTTGTATATACTGCTTTTTATTCCATCCGACGCAAAAAATCACATATAAAAAATGATGCTGCTAATGATTCTGACCTAATCGGCTAGCTTGTTTTCAAACCCACTTCACTTCAATCATATATTTTTGTAACAATAATACAATTAATTATGCATCATAAATATCATAGCCGCCTCCGTAGCTCAGTGGCGTAGCGCGTCGCGCCTTTGATTAGGGCACGGCAGGTTGTGGGTTCGATCCCCGCAGAAAACACCACATATTGATTTCTCATAAAAATCACGTTGTGGTTGTTTTCGGTTGGATAGGACATTGCAGGCTTGAATCACCTGATTGTCCGAAAAGTAAGATGATTCCGTGCTTCGGAAGGCACGTTAAGCCGTTGGTCCCGGCCGCAGTAGTGGTCGTTATAACCGCGGCGACAAGCTGGCCCCGCCTCACGTTGGTAATTAAAGCATAAACTCGGCTAAACGTGGGTCCGGCTCTTGAGCTGGTACCTCTGCCTAACACTTCGGGGAATAAAAGGCGTGAAATTATGTATGTATGTATGTAAATATCATAATTGCCCAGATGACAGAATGTATGAAAATTCATTATTGACCGGCTATAAACCGCATTGAATAATGAGGAACTATACGACTAGAGAACAGTAAATAAAAAGTCCGGATGGGATAAAGACTTTGTCAAACAGACGACGTTACCGCGACGCCGCAGAGCGTTCTAGCGTCGGATTATGCACGCGTATCATGCTTGTGTGAGTTGAGACGCGCTACTTGTACTGAAAGGTCACCGCGCGCGGGGCCAAACTTGCTGAGGGAGGCAGGGAGTGCCCATACTGTATGTAGTACTATTTATTATACTGTGACAGTACGACACACACACGTACTCTTACACCGCGTAAGTATATTTGACACAGTATACAGGGTGTTTTTGACAAGGCAGTAATAAATTCGAAGAGCGATTCAGCTCACCATACCCAGTAACTTCTCCAAAGAAACAATTACAACAAACCTCATTATACTGTTGTACACCCAACATGAACATCAGAAGATCCAAATGCTGTTCGACTGGCCGGCACCTTCTGTCCGTACTGAGGCAACCGTTGCACAAAAACTGTGTCTCCTCATGCATGACAATTGCCTCAGTTGTTTCAAATTCTTCATTATCCATACAAACATCTTCATCGAAGTCATTGTTCGAATCGATATTTGAAGCTTCTGAACTTTCCTCGGTAACATTTTGGGTATTCCTAGAGTACTTCTTGGCAACATCACGGGAACTCTCAGTAACGGCTTGGGAATTGGAAGGTTCGGTCAGTGTTTTGTTAAATCTTTTAGATTTCTGCGCTTCTAGTTTAGAAATAGGGACGATATCCCTGACTTCAGTGGGTCGACTATTGTCTGGGAAGAAAATAAAAGGCATGATTTAAACGTTAACCTTAAACACGAACAGTGGCTCCAGCCCAGCTCCACTCTAGAAGAAAATTCATAATTATCTTCTTAAAGGTTATAATCGAAAAAGGGAACCCTAAGTGCATTGTATCTTGGTCGCCAGTATCTCAAATAATATCAAGGTTTAGACTGTTTTAAGTACATCTATTAAGGACTCTATTAAGGACTTTTTAGATAAGAATAAATATGTAGAAAATTAGGTTTTTTTTTTTTATATAACCATAAGCTAGTCATAAGTTCTTGTTATGTAAATAGTAGCACTAATTTAACTTTAAATATTTGCACGCTAGATTGGCAGAATATGTCCGGATCTACATAACGTTGGAAAACTTTACCACATACTGTACCCATATTCGAGCAAATAAACATATTTCATTTCATTTCATTTCACATAAAACAGTTTTTAATTGGCAAACAGCACCAAGCGGACTTATTAGAAAAAATACATCTATGTGTACCAGATAGATATGTGTGGCGAAGACGGCGGCCGCCCCTATTGGCAGTGCCGCGCGGACGAACTAACCTGCTCAAAGAAGCACCCTGGACGCGCGCACTTCACACGCTTAATCTTATAGCTGGGGACATAGACCTATTTGGTTGTTCAATGAGTGAGTTCACAAGGTTGGCATTGTATACAATTTCATACAAATTAATTTAAAATATTTTATATATATATATATATATATTGTTTTACGTGTTTTTGCTTCACTATCGTATTAGGGTTGATCCTGTAAAGATAGTTGTAAGTATGGAAAATAAATAAATAAAGTTTGATATTCTTTGAAATAGTTAAAAGATTCTAGCGACAAAGATTTAATGCACTAGGATTTCCTTTTTTGATAAAAAGCATTGCTTTAGAATATATGATTTTTCTTCTAGAGTGGCGCCACTGTTCGTGTAAAATGACTCTTAAGGTTTAGCGCAAATCTGACTCAGCGAGGCGAAGATAGAAAAATGATTTAGGGTCGAAGCTGCGCGACCCATACACCGAAAGACGCGCGGCATAGGCTCGCTCGTCTGTTAGAGCTCCTAAATTAGTTCAAATTCTATGGCACAGGGTTGAGGAGCAATCGATTATACAAATAAGGCTACGGTGGTATACAATTGAACAGAATGAGGGGTTTTCAAAGAAAAAGTTTCTTAATACGCCCGTAGAGGGCGTTGTCTAAAAAAATTGACATAGGTATGTGTAATTCAAATCAGTTCAAATTAACTTAAAAAAATTAAAAACAAAACAAAAACTATTTGACTGAAGCGTGACGAGTTTAATTTTTATTTTGAGCTCTCGATATTTTGGGTCCAGCTGCACTCAAACAAAACCATACAACAAATACACACATCTGATAACGGCTCCCATTCCGGTTCTTCTATCTTCCGTCTAAAGGAAGCACAGCCTTCTACTTCACACAAGACCATAGACAAATCTGTTACGCCATCCTCGACCGCTAATGTACATACCTTATCTCAGATTCTTACCTATATTTTCATACTGTCCGCATCTCAAAGGGAAATCCTTAAATAAATGATCAGGCAATGGTTTGTTATGCAAACCTTGAGAAGGGACAGCTTTTCTTGACAACCGTGTTCGCTTCGAATTGAAATCTTTAAAATGGAAATGCCTTGCACAAATATCAACATTTTGGTGAAGTTTTTCTATTGGTACATAGATAAGGTCTTCATTACCGATAACTTTCACCCATTTGCGAGCGCTGCAATTAATCAGGAGACAAAGGCTTACATACATTTTTTTTTTTTGGAAATCTTAGTATCAGTGTGGTTATTATCATTCTCAATGGCTATAAGAATGAAAATAGTTTAGTTATTGAATATTGAATTGAATTGAACAAATTTTCAGAAAAAGATTACATTAAGTATAGTCTATTATCCGAACTAATTTGAGGAACATGGGTGTTCAGATAACCAATATTTTCGGATAATGAAACTACTTATATGTTTAATGTTTATTGATATTACCATACATATGTCACCGGAAAATAATAAGATTCGCAAGTTTATAAATTTCCTAGGAAATTTATAAACTTTCGTAGGATTCTAAACGAGAGATAAATTGAGTTATTTTACGCTCACTTTTTTGCAAATTTATAAATTTTCGGCGCGTCGTAGTAAATTTATAAACTAACGGATATCAATTCGTAAGATTCTAAACGGATCGACCAATCACAGAAGAGCTTTTAATTTTACGCTTTTTGAAATACGGAAAATAACACACTGCTCTCTGATTGGTCGATGTTGACAGTGAAATTGCTTGCGTCCATAGACTTACGTACAATCAGACTTGCCAAACAATTCGATCACACTAAAAGTATTTTTACTGGTTCTAAAACTAGGTAGGTTAAAAGGTTAAAAGATTACCGCTAATGTGCGAAATTCAGTAAAAGTGCACTAACTGGCTGAATCCGTTAGAGTTCGAAATAAAATGTTGTTCTCAACATTAACTAGGTAATCTGCAAAATCCCTAGGTAAAAATTTTTGACTTTGATTTCAGTTTAACACAGGTAACCCAAGCTCCGCTCGCTTTGCTCGCTACGCTGGTTAAAGATCACAAGCCAAACCTAACCTAACCTACAATTTTGCCCTAGATTTGAATTTTCGGTCGGAGTTTTCTGTTTTCCGCACTTTAACGGCGAGACATCCGGTAATACGCACATTATAACTAGTTAACCTTTTCGGCGCCGCGAGAAATAAACGAAGGTTGCTCCCCCACGCCGAGGCATTTTACCTTCAAAAACATTAGTGATTGCAAAATTCAATCGACACACAAAATCAATCAATTTTTTTATGTGAGATAAAATAAACAATGGAGTGATTAATATGCGAAAAGCTAAACATTTTCCCGTTTTTTTAACTTTTGTAATGCTAGAGACCCAATTAGAATTTGCTTTTATGGAGTTTTGTCTGATTACTTTCAACTGAATTATAAACCAAACTAAAGCGGTGGCACGTCACTAACTACTTCATATCAAGTACTCGGCGCTGGAGAGACACAAAAACTGCGAAGTTCGATCTCGTTAAAGGGTTGGTAATCACAGAGTCGATAGTTTTTTTGTACCATATTTTTTAATCTTATATTCACAAATACGATTGTATTTAAATCTTTAAAATTATGCTTCGGATTTGGATGCGGTTTTTTTTTTAATATATAGAGTGATTCAAGAGGAAGGTTTATAAGTTTAATACGTGCACAAGATATTTATAGGTTAGGCGGTGCGAAGTTCGCCGGGTGGACTAGTTTTTAATAAAAAGATTTATGTATCAATCAAAATAATCTCACTCAAGTAACTTAATAATTTTAAGTTCATGAGTCACATGTGATGTGATGCATTTCTCGTTACAGTTTAAGGCACCATTTTTGTCATGAGCGTGGCGGGATATTTCATTGAATCATACCTGAACAACGGGCATGGAAACACACCTCAATGTATACTCCAAAAGCTATAGTTGTTAGTAAAAAAACGTATAGTAGTATTGTAAAGCTTATAATTTGAAAAGCCAATAGACGTGAAGCTTTATTAAATTTAGTTGTATTGGGACATGGAAGTTGTTGGGTAAATTTGTCTAACACTCGTAACAACATAAAAACTTATCAAAAAATTAAACCGCCGAAAAAACTGAAAAGCATTAAATAATAGGGAAACATTTTCTATTAGGCCTTAATTTACTCACTTCTTAAAGTAATTTTGGATTACCTAGAAATTTTAAGTCGGCGCCACACCGCACAAGCAAATTCATTATTTACGTAAAGCTGTTGCGCAGCGGCACACGTTTTTCGGTTATTTCTTTGAATTTCAGGTAATTTAGTGATCTTTATTCGTTGATTCTGTGGCACTGACTCAAAATTTCTTGGTTATCCAAAATTACTTTAAGAAGTGAGTAAATTAAGGCCTAATAGAAAATGTTTCCCTATTATTTAATGCTTTTCAGTTTTTTCGGCGGTTTAATTTTTTGATAAAAAGTTTTTCTTTTTTGCTTTTCAGTTTTTTTTTGGCTAACTTTTTTTGACCCTAGCTAATCACCCTTCACAGGGTGGTCGCCCCCCACAAGGTGGCCACACAACCTGGTGAAGGTTGAGGGACTAACAGGATGAGGTTCGATCACGACCGGTCGGTGAGGCAATTTTTGAGGGAGGCCTATGTCCAGCAGTGGACGTCTATCGTCTGAGATTATGATTATTAACATTCATATAAAAAGACTCATAATTATACCTAGCAGTTTTCATGTAAATCACAACACGGCAATACAATCTGTGAGTGAACAATAAAGTCACCCCTATTTGTCCACCCTTAGGGTTGGAATTTTATTTCCAAATTTTTATGGGACCAACTTCAAGGTATACCCTGTCGATTAAAAAAAGAATTATCAAAATCGGTCCACACAGAAAAAAGTTATGCGTGATCATACATAAAAAATATATATATATACGCGACGAATTGAGAACCTCCTCCTTTTTGTTTTTTCGTCGGTTAAAAATAATGTTCCGTTGGCGTTTCCGCCACCATTAGAAAACGCTCCGCTTTTGCGTTTGCAGGGGCCTTACATTATGTTATGGAGACAATATAAATGGGGCGGACGGAGCCCATAGTGTCGCGAGCGCATCGGTCCTCATCGTGCCCCTTCAGAGGGATCTAGGCTTCGCACCGACCGCACGCGCGTTCTTTCTATCAATTTATATAAAACTCCTCCGTTACTGACTGACTGACTGACAGACAACGCAGAGCCGAAACTACTGGGCGTAGAAAGCTGAAAATTGGCACGTGGGTTCCTTGGGGGGTGTAGGTGAGCACTAAGAGGGATTTCCCGAAATTCCCACGGGAACGGGAAAAAACGGGATTTTTGTGTTTATGAGAAATCTGCGCGGGAAAAACCGCGGGGCAGCCTCTTGTTTTTGTATAAATACGTAAGTAATTAATTCTGTATAAAAAAAATATATAAGTACTTAGTTTTCTTTTGGCAAATTATATTTTTTTTAATTATTCTCTTTCGTCCTCAAATAAAAATATGTACAAAATTAAAACTATACTTTCTATAAATTTAAAATCTAAAAATTAATATATTTTATGTTTGTAGCTAATCTTCCCTCGACCATTGCCATAAATCAATCATAGATAACATCGTATCCAAAACATCATTATAAAGAACTATGTAAAATCAAAGGTTGTTTTAATTTTAAGGACATAACTAACATTTAAATTAAAAATTACAAATAATTGTAAAATACTATAAAGTCTCTTTTTACAACCTCTACACTTCATCAAAGAGATTTTTTAATTTCCTGAAGTATCTCATTTACATGAGAACGTAAACAAATATATGTTGTAGTTTTTTTTAATGTACCTTTAACTAGTTCAAAAAAAAAAACAAATTATGAGGTAAGGTCCTAATGGTTCTCTGCACATCTGTATTCCAGTAGTAGAAGCCGTGGGAAAGAATAATTTTTAAGGTAAACAAAGTCATAAATCACATTTTTGTAAAGGGTTTTTTGCAGAGTATTCTTACCTGGAATCGACGCTTTTGTTTTAGCATGAACGCATAGGCGGGGTGCCTGCCTATCCAACATGCCTTACACACAAAGACAACATAATGCGGCAACTATTTGTCTCTGAGTACTGCTACCTAAAGCTTGAGCAAACAAATCAAACCCATTTATGGAATTAATTGCCATTTTTTTTTAAAGTTTATCTGGGTATTTCTTACTGAGTACCAACTACATAAGAATTTTGGTGTATTTATGAAAAAAATTACTTTGTGAATACCGTTTAAAATGTTGAAAGCTTTTTTTTAAAAGACTTGATTTGGTTCTATAGGCAAATATTCAATTCTATGGTGTCTATTTAAGCGTTTACCCAGCTATGTATGGATGTTTGTAAAAAATCTGTGATGACCATTTGTAGATCTAAGTACGTTTCGAAGTAAACGTAGTATTAGTAGGTAGGTACCTTTACGACCAAATCCAAACTGACTTAATTCAATTCAACAGTATTTTATTAGTTTTTAATTAAAACCATTGGAAAATGCGCAGCGCAATTCATCTGTAGATGTACTTTCACTAATTTTTACGCTGAGCGTACCAACAGTCTAGACACAATGTACCAAAAAGTCCACTCTTTAGCACAGCACTAAAAAACTTGTCTTGCTTGTGTGACGTCACAGCAGCACTTCACCTCAAGTGCTTGGCGTACGATATATATCAAACAACTGATGAACGGGTTGCTTCGCTAGAGCCGCCCGCCTGCCTTATTAATTGTTGTCGACATTTTCAAAGGCCAGGATTTGTTATGTCTACAATGGAGGAATCAATAGTAAATTCTAATAGAAATTATATTATTCCAGTCCGCACTATGGGTACACGTTATGAGATGGTTGAAAAAGTGTATAGTTATAATAATTTAAAAAATATATTTGTTAGGAATCATAGAAAATTCCGAGTAATGTCACAACACTAGACCACTTCCAATAAAGTACTTGGCGTGGGAGAGCACACTATTTTTCATTTGAAAGTTTCTTAAAGTTTATTGTCTTATTATTCTAAGTTTATTAACTTTTCACAACATCTGTTAATATGAATTCGTTCACAGAAGCTTCAAGAACAGTATCCAATTGGATTTTTCTCTTTAGAACATATAGTTGGGTCATAAAATGTAAAAATGTAAGCTACTTCCAGAGAAGTGCTTGGCGTGGTGGGAGAACTTTGTGACTACTTCATATCAAGTGGTTGGCGGTTAAAAGGTTAAAGTGTGGATACCCCATATTTAACATAAAATTTCGCACATTAACTGACCTAAACAGTTAATGTGCACATTGCCCGGTAAAGTGCACATTAACGTATTTCGCAATATAATGGTCCTACCTATAACCTACCTACCTAGTAGGAGGTTTCCTATTTCGCAATATAACGGTCCTACCTATAACCTTCCAACCTAGTGGGGGGTTCCCTATTTCACTCTACAAAAATAAAACATTTTGGTCATGACTACCATAAAACTTTCGTAGCTCTGTGGTAAATTTTAATTCATTATACATGGCGTTTGGTTATTGGTTACTTATTATTTTACGAGTGAGTTTAGTAAGTTTATCAATTTCCGAAAATGTAGGCGTAAAATAATACAATTTATCTCTCGTTTAGAATCCTACGAAAGTTTATAAATTTCCTAGTAAATTTATAAATTTACGGTTCTTGTTATTTTCCGGTGACACATATTTACATTCATGTTAAAGCAAACCATATTTGCATATAAAAATATCTAGATATTTAATGGCAAAAGGAATAAAACAGATAATCCTATACTAAATGATGTATTACTATGAGGTGGCAGAGAAGTATGCTCAGACTGGGCTAAAATTTTCTCAGCACCGAGTTTGGATAAGCGGTCCTTCAGATAACCAATGTTATAATAATCAACGCTCAACTGTACTTATCAAAACAAAACATTGACGACATTGTGTTGATTTCGTAAAAGTACATACATACAAAAAAGTACTATTTAAGTTAAATAGTACTTTTTGTATGTATGTACTTTTACGAAATACTTTTTGGTTACTGTTCAAATAAAAACAATTTACATACCGATATGGATCCAAAGGTATTTTGGCTAGAAATAGATATGTATTCGGTAGACGCTTTCGTCCACAGATGTAGCACTTCCTCATACCCATTGAACTATTATTTATTACTACAACTCACTGGTACCTAGTTCTCACGCAAACAAATGCAGATATTTAGATTCCAGCAGAAACTTTATATTTCTACAGTAATATATCCAAAACTCAATTTACTAGCACAAACGTAATAGCGTTCTTCAATATCTCTGCAAAGAATGTGCAATGCTCAATGCTCAACAATAATTATGTACAACAAAAACCAAAAACAAAAATAGATAGGTTATTTGTTTGATTGAATGAAGTTTGGTTAAGGCTGGTGAAGGTGTTATGGTTTGGTTTTTTGAATCCGCCCATTCTGGACAGGCAATGGAACATTAACCATACAGCCAAGTCTTCAGGAATAATTTTATTTTCAAACTCCAGTCCAGGTAGGAAGTAAAAATACTGTTGTTTATACATAAAAATACGATTTAAGGTAAAAAAAATACCGTAACAATTCAAAATTACATTATTACAGTATTTTTTTTATACATTCAGAATTCTTTAAAATAAAAATAAAACGTATACAATATATTCTGGTCTAGTCTTAGGCGAAGTCCAGGAGTCCTAGGGGAACCTATTCCAATGACTGCGGGAGCAAGACCTACCAAGCAAACCCTGAAGATGTAAAGGGATAAAATAATGAAAAAGAGTGTATTAATGAATGTAATTCTTACAAGCCTCATATAGGTATATAATAGATATATATAGAAAAAGCTCAAAGGAACACTTAATGTCCACTTAATATATAGAAAAAGCTCAAAGGAACACTTAATGTGACAGATTGTGTAAAAGAACAAAGTTAATTTAAAAAAATATAATTATCATTTGACATGTTTTTACAATAATTGTTTGTTCAGATACATTCGGGTGGTTTCAATCCAAAAACTAAAAAAATATATGTTAAAAAACAATAAGAAACGGTACCTACGCAATTTGCTCATCACGCCTATGCCATAGATAATCTTTGCCAAGCCTCGCCATATAACACTAGGCCAGAAAGTCTTACCTACTAATACTTATCTACAGGGCGATAGTACAGTCACGGACTAGAAGGCCGTAACAGATTTGTCTATGGTTTCGTCAGCCCTAGACTGTATTACCAAAGAGCAAGAGCTATTTTGCCTCAGAATAATAATAACACAAGAACAAGCCTATACAGTCAATCACTCAGTGCGCAGTGTAGACAGATGAGCTATACATACCTATAGAGATATGTGTATGACAGCTAGGGATGTTAATCAACTACTTACGTACCAATTAACGAGATGTCGATAAGTTATTTGCATTGGGTGCATAAGTAAACTTACCGGTTTTATTTTGCATCTAATACTTTACGCAGAAGAAATCTTGCGGGAAAGCTAGTTGATTTATTAAATAAAAAAAAAACGTTTTGTTTATGTTTTTTTTTTATTAACAATTTATGTTTTTTAAAAGCATTTATTTAAATTGCATTGCAATGTATGTATGAATGATTGTTCGGATGAAATCTTACAACTCAATTTTGAAGCAGATATCTTTAAGGTGGTAAGTAACTCTCGGCATGGCGCGAAACTCAAATTTTCTAACTTAATCAAAAATGAATACTTTTGCCAGAATAATTAAAAAATGCGAAAAAATTTGAATTTCACGATTAAGATGAATTTTGTTTATTGTTGATGAAAGATTGTTCTTCATCGATAGTTTAGCTCTCTCTTCTTCCGCGTAGGTATGTAAAAAAGTTTAAAAGAATTCGCGCATGTAAAAAACCAGCTCCCACATACTAATCGTTATTATCACATATTATCGTTTTTGAAAGACAGAGTAAACGATTTTGTGTATATATAAGAAACTTGATTTGGTCTTTCACCCTATACAATACATACACAAAATCAGTAGGTCTGTCTTCCAAAACCGTTGCAACGTTCCAATGTGGGAAACGGCTTTTTTAGATACGCAAAGTCATTCAAATTTTCAATATATATAAAACTCTTCCGTTACTGACTGACTGACAGACAACGCAGAGCCAAAACTACTGGGCGTAGCGGGCTGAAATTTTGCATGTTGGTTCCTTAAGGAGTGTAGGTGAGCACTAAGAAGGGATTTCCCGAAATTCCCACGGGAACGGGAAAAAATTTTGTATTTATGAGAAATCTGCGCGGGAAAAACCGCGGGGCATCCTCTAGTTATTAATAATTTCCTTTTTACAAAAAGAGACCCCTGCCTTCAATAAAATAGGTACAGTCACGGACTAGGAGGCCGTAACAGATTTGTCTATGGTTTCGTCACTGTATTACCAAAGAACAAGAGCTATTTTAAATAGAAATAACGGAAGTGTTACGCCGATCGTATCCGCCACTGTACTAAAACCTTTTCCTGAATGTAACAAATACTTTTGTGAAAACCACATCAAAATCGGTTCAGCCAAACTCGAGACAATCGCGGACAAACACACATACATACATACAAGTCAAACTGGTAACCTCCTCTTTGGTAAACGAATACTTTCGTCATAATAAATAAAAAACACAAAGATTTATGAATTTTGCGCCATACCGAGAGTTTCCACCTTAAATCCGCCCGGCCGGCTAGAGTTTTAGCGAGAAAACAAACCCCGATTGATTTTTATATCTTATAGTAGATAAAAGCTAGAAGATTATCATAAGATTTTAGTGATACAGTTACATTACTATACTCTGCAGATTATAAACATTTGATAAAAAACATCGACTCTAACGTTGGTCGCGGCACATCACTAAAATCTCGAGTGGGGAGCAAGTGGGGAGTGTGGTTAGGTGCGGTGTGGAGGCGGGCTTGTGCGTACCCGCCTCTCGCGTCTCCTTCAACCCCGCGATTATTGAATTGTTTTTATAAAAATAAGTATGAAAATCGACTTACCGGTGAAATGTAACACTTGATTTCGATTTGGTGTGTTTTCTGTTATCATTTTTGCAACAATCAACTGCACATTTCACCATAGTGACGGCGAAATACGAACAAAATCTCTCCAGGACCGCACGGTACAAGCAATCATCACAGACTATAGACGCTCGCGGCGGGAACGCCTTTTTGTTCTCACCTGTGTCTACTGTTCCCACTTGGATGTACTCCCTCTATAGCTGTAATGTATACTCTAAGTATTTTGCAATACAGAAAAACCGGAAGTGTTACGCCGATCGTGTCCGCCACTGTACAGTGCAGCACAAAAAAGTAGAAAATAAAAAGTTGAAATGGTGTACGCTTTGTTGCCTTTCCATACAGTTTTGCTACTATTTAATTTCTACTTGTTTGTGTTTTGAAAAAGCTAGTATTCATACCCGGTCGGAAAACACAGGAACGAATTAGAGGTCTGGCTTTCACTGGTATCGGGTCTACCTGAAAATATATATATAATTTTTTTGAGGAATAGAACAATGTCTATACCAATATTATAAAGAGGAAAAATTTGTTTGTTTGTTTGTTTGTAACGAATAGGCTCCGGACATACTGAACCGATTTGAAAAATTCTTTCACTGGTAGGAAGCTACATTAACCCCGAGTGTCATAGGCTGTATTAGATTTTCAAAAAAATTAGGGATCCTTACCTAAACTCAAATAATATAACCCAAGGTGCAATATTTTTCCGTTGTTTACATATTTTGACAGGTGGTTTGTTGTTGTTGTTTGTTTTTTATTCGGCCATTCTGGGCAGTCAAAGAACATAGTCTATAGAGCCAAGTCTTTTGTAGTATCTTATATTCTATGGCGTAACGAAGTAAGCCGGTAAAGCTCGTCATTAAATAAAGTGTCTATGCTGACGTGACATGGCTTTTTAATTAATTTTTTATTATTCTTTTCAAAAACAAGCTGTGTTACGCCAATATTCTAAAGAGAAACCATTTTATATTTTATTTTTTGTTTGCATTAAATAGTTTTGGAAAGTACTGAACAGATTTCAAAAATTATTTCACTGTTGGGAAGCTACACTATCCCTGGGTGACATGGGCTATAGAATATTCCTATGATTTCTATTGCAAGGTCACGGACTGGGAGGCCGTAACAGATTTATCTATGGTTTCGTCAGCCCTAGACTGTATTGCCCAAGAACAAGAGCTATTTTGCAATACAGAAAAACCGGAAGTGTTACGCCGATCGTGTCCGCCACTGTACAAAGTCTGCAATGTCAGCAAATCATACTAATATTATAAAAGCGAAAGTTTGTGAGTGTGTATGTTTGTAACTTGTTGACGTCTTAACAGCAATAATTGCAATGAATTTTGGTATGGAGTTAGCCTGACACCCTGGATAACAACTTAGGCTACTTTTAAGCTACGGTAATAAGCCACGGGGAAACACTGCGTGGCACAGCTAGTTTAACTATAAATATACATTGTAAAAGCTATAAAATAAAAATAAAAAAATAGTAAAATGACCTCAGGTATTTCAATAGTAGGAACTGCATCTAGAAACAATTTTTTTTCTGAAAAGTTAATAAAACATTTATCTTCAAAATGTTTGCTGCAGATCACAACATGTGCCCTAGACAATCTCATATGAAAATCTTGCGAAGCCCATTTTGCTCCTTTAGGAGCAATAAACTTAGCCCAAAGCTCACACCTGAAAAAAAAAGACAAATCTATATATCAATATATATAAAACTCTTCCGTTACTGACTGACTGATTGACTGACTGACTGACTGACTGACTGACAGACAACGCAGAGCCGAAACTACTGGGCGAAGCGGGCTGAAATTTTGCATGTAGGTTCCTTAGGGAGTGTAGGTGAGCACTAAGAAGGGATTTCCTGAAATTCCCACGGGAACGGGAAAAAACGGGAATTTTGTGTTTATGAGAAATCTGCGCGGGAAAAACCGCGGGGCAGCCTCTAGTATTATATAAAATCAAAATAATACTGATCTACTCACTCACTCATCATCGCCCAGCCAAAACCGCTCAAGATAGAAAGATGAAATTTGGACAGTATCTGCCTTATGTGACGTAGGCACTCACTAAGACGGGATTTTGGGATAACTTAACCGGTACGCCGTATACAGGGTGTAACAGTTTGTATGAAACTCCTAAACTAGGTACTGGGTTTAGAATGTTGAAATTTAGACTGTGGATTCTTTTTGTATCACCAATGTCATACATGGTTTAGTTTTTTTTTAATTTTACCCCTGAGGTCTTAAACAGGTTGAAATATGTTTTTTGGTAAAATCTAAAATAATGACACTAGAGACTTGAAATTTTCAAAATAAGCTCCTTATAATATTACAACATCAAATGTGATTTAGTCCTAAAAGCCTTAATACAGGGTGTTAAAGTTTGTATGAAAAACCGAAACCGCTCATTATTTTAGCTCATTTCTGAGTATAACCACAGATTATAACAAAACAAATGAACAAGTAATTTACATTTATTATAAAAAAGCGCTTGCGAAGCTGCGGGCAAAAGCTAGTAAACTATTATAATGCTTGGCACCACTCAGTCTAGAAAATAATGGGGGCACACCACAGGATTACACAGAGAGAAGGTAAATCACTAGATCCTTCAGTGAACCGACATCAATGCCACCATGCCACGACCCGGTGAGGGCGGGCGGTCGGTACATTATGTAGGTATATGTAATGATATTATGAAAATTACTAAAATGTGGAACATGTTACCTACTTTTGAATGTTTCGATTCCCGGGTTTTGGAAAGCGGAAAAGTTTTATTGTAGGATCTTTCCTAATTGAATTTAAACATTTGAAACACGGGTCGGTGGGTCGTTTTAGCATTGATATAAAAATAGCAGGTCTTATTTATTTATCAGTCGTTCTTAGGACCTAGAGCAGCACTTTCTTTTAGCAATTAATTAGCAGCAAGGCAAGTCTTTTTCAATCAAAGGTCTTTTTTTTTCAAAACACAAAATAATACTGCACACAGACCAACTAGAGATACTAGGTACTCATAGAAAAATTTTACTCTCTAGTCGACCGTAATTTTGGTTATCTTTCGGTTTCATTGTTTTAAGGTTAAATACAAAATAACTGGTAAGTACGAACTAAAATTAACGGCTTAAGTTTCAAAAAATAATCTCTAGGTTACCTTTGTATATTTCTGATTCCGGGTTTTGGAAACCGGTGTAGTTTTATTGATGTATCATTTTTTGACGAATTCCCACATTTATAGCATCGCCTTTGGATTTCTTTCATACTAAATTTTAGGAAAACTACTACCTACAAATAAGAAAAATTTTCATAAACAAAATATCACGTCATCACGTAATAATCTATGCAAAAAAATGTGCTGCCAGCAGAAAGAACAGAATTGCAACTTTAATAGGTTTTTAAAAACATTCTTGGTACAAACAAATCCCTGAAAGCCTATGGGTATGGAAGCGCTGAAACAATCCAAGTCTGTGCACTTTTTTGTCCCAGACCTAGATTCGACAGCATAACGACCCCCGCTGTACAGTCACGGACTAGGAGGCCGTAACAGATTTGTCTATGGATTCGTCAGCCCTAGACTGTATTACCAAAGAACAAGAGCTATTTTGCAATACAGAAAAACCGGAAGTGTTACGCCGATCGTGTCCGCCACTGTACATTACTCCATTACTGCACTGCATTCATGGAACTCAAAGCCAAAACGTCGATGGTTAGCAAGCGACTTTTTTTCTGTAGCTTTTCCCTAACTCACTTCATAGACTAGGTACAGATTACTAGACTAGGTACACTAGGACTAGGTATTACAGATTTTGTTAAGTGTTGTTGATATTATGTAACTTTGAGAAATCCATTTCTTCCAGGCCCGTTAAATCGAATTTGTTTTTGTCACATCGGTGTTACATGCCAAACCGAAACATCGGTCTTTTTTAAAACAATATCGATGTTACGTATGTACGATATTTGATATAACGCAACCTCCTCCTCTCTGTCTCCTAACATCGATGATCGTCGACGTCGAATATCGATGATCACCAAGCATCCTTAAAACAACAACAATCAATGGAATAGAGATTTACCTTCTCTCTGGGAAGAAGGAAATAAGGATAGTTGGTCTGTGGGATATAACACACTGGGATGGATAGATAGAGTAGGTAGGTAGGTACAGAAGTATATATAAATAATATACTAAAATATAGGTATAACTGATAAAATAATATTATTTTCAAACAACTAAGTCAAACATGGAAATCAAAATAGAACGTGATTATTGTGATACTTGCCTTACATACGGGCGAACGCTCACCACTTTGGGCGCATATTCTGAGCTATTTTGCAAATTGTTGGATCATTCAATATTTGATTACGTGAGTACTACCTAGACTAGTTGACTGCTTACCTCGTACCGCCTAGCAAATTGTATTTAAATTTACGTTTATAATCATTTAAAATTATAACCATAATACCTCAGAACAAGGAAGATGCTCTCTAATACTATGCTATCATACATATTTGCTTTTCTTTATGTCTGAAAGTGAGAAGGGTTTTATAGAGAATCAAAAGAAAGGGCAGCGCTATTACACTGTGAATTGTCATATTATTGTGATCAAGAGGGCCTATTACGGCCACATTTGCAATATTGCTTTGCATTCTATTTGCGTTTTTTTTGTATTAACTTTGACACTTGGAGGACGGAAAGCAATGATGCAAAAGAAAGTGGTCGTAATAGGCCCTCTGAACCATTTTTGCAGTGTTTCAAACATTGCCATAAACAAGACCAAAAGCCTTTATCTAACTAAAAAACTCAACCATAATTAACCCCTTAAAAAAAATTAAGACTATCATACCTAAATAAAAAAATAACACAATTGAAATAAAAAAAAAATCAACTCAAGTTTTTGTTTGATGGTTAGTCAGTAAATTCCCAGTTTTCCAATTCCTATGGGGATTTAGTTTTTAATCAATATTCCTAGTGTAGTATAATAGGAATCATTAGCTTTATTCTCAAATTAATTAATTATTAAATAACTCAATTTTTTTCAGTATAACAATGTAAAAAATATTAAAATCTGCTGGGAATGCCGTGCTGCACTTCGTAATTTTAGCAAGTTTCAGAGGAAAGTGTTCCGTGCCGCTGAAATATTTCAGAAATCTATGGTATGCCTTTGCTTTTGTGTTGCCATGTTTTCACCTTTCCTTTCACTAATTTAAATTGTAGATCTTTGCTCTTATTCTGTATGATTTGAACAAAATAATGGTTGGCCTGATGGGCACAATTTAAGCCAGCAGCTCAAATCTGTTATTAATATTAATAACTAATAGACCCGGCGAACTTCGTACCACCTTATTACTATATTGTGAATGAATTATAACTATAAACCTTCCTCTTGAATGACTTCATCTTTTAACCAAAACCACATCGTAATCTGTTGCATAGTTTTCAAGATATAAGCATACATAGGGACAGACGCAGAAAGCAACTTTATTTTATACTATGTTTTGATGATTAAAATTACAGAATTTGTACACAATTGCTGCTTTTTAAGAAAGAACCTACCTAGCCCCAATGGTTTTCAGATGTTGATGATGTTTTCATAAATTTCAGTTACTAGACCACAAATATACGCTATCTACATTACAAAAACATAACGTAGACGATGCACTAACTGTACATTTTTCATACGAAGAAACTGTAGAAAGTGCAATAAATGTGAATATAGAAGAGCAAGTGAAAATTGAAGATGATATTATAACTGAAGATTTATTTGATGACACAGAATACGAAGAAGTGAATGAAGATATAATTTTGAAAGAAGAACCGAAAAAAGTAAAAAAAAAAGTTTTAAAAGAAATAAAGAAACCTTATAATAAAAAGTATAAAGTTATTAGAGTAGACAAGGACTATACGATGAGGAGAGAAGCGTTAACTGATGTCAATAAATACATAAAGAAAGAGAAGCAGAGTCAATTCTTTTCAAAGAAATCGTTTAAGTGCAATAAGTGCGTTGTTTCATTTATGAACAAGAAGTTTTTGTCGGCTCATCAGAAAGAGAGTCATCAAATGGTAAGATTTGTGTTTGAGCTATGTGACAGACAACCAATCGAAAGCAGATCATCGATCAACCAAACGACCGGTCTTGTGCATTCTCCACAGGGCCTCTAGTCTCTTAAACTGACGATTAAACTTCTATTCTTTTACTATATATTTTCTACTATTATGTACTCTATTACAATTGGGTCAAAAATTGCGAGTCTCGTAACTTTGATCGTGTAGGAATAGTGGAATGAAGATGCTTTCATCGAGAATCGCAATTCTTGACCCAATCGTAATACAAGTATAATCGTAATAGAATAGAAGTATAATCGTAACGATTAGACTTATATTACTATTCTATTGATAGTATCTTCAAGTTACGAGACTCGCAATTTTTTACCCAATCGTAATAGAGTAATAGTAGAATAGTAATGAAAATAAGTATAATCGTAAGTTTAAGAGATTAGAGGCCCGACCATCTTGTAGTTTGTAGTGTAGGCTGCCTTATCTGCGTATTCCGGTGTGCGGTCGCCACTAACTTATAATATCCTTTGAATTTTCAGTTTCCAAACTGTGTTCAGTGCAAAATATGCGAGTCCTACTTCGCCGACGGCGAGGCACTGTCGCAGCACGTGTCTAATCACTATCAGAAGTACGTGTGCAATAAATGCGAATATGAATGTCTGACTAAGAACCACATGCGATGGCACTTACGCACAAGGCACCACAAGGTTTACCAGTGCAATTTATGCGAATTACAATTTGAGTGAGTATTTGTTTTTTTCTACGTAAAAATAATAATGATTTAAGAACATGTTTTTCGTTGGCCGTGTGCTAGATTACCACAACCCTATATTTTCCCATGGGTGTCGTAAAAGGCGAGTAGTAGAATATTCGAAGGAATATGCATCAGCTTACTGCGATTCCTAACCCGCTAGCCATTATGGTATTGTGGCGGTCTAGGACGGCGTAACACTTTCGGTTTTTCTGTATTGTAACATAGCTCTTGTTCTTTGGTAAAACAGTCTAGAGTGCACGAGAAATAGACCAATCTGTTACGCCGTCCTTGTAGGGAGAAACTTATGTTCATTTGGCTAGGAAATCGTTAAACAAGTTTTTTTTCTTATTAATACAGATATAGAGCAAAGATAACTGAACATTATAAAGAGTGGCATGAAAAGTTTATATGCGACCACTGCTGTGCCACATTCAAGACACGAGGGAGCATCGAGCGACATATCGAGTGAGTTATTATTATTTATTGGCCCACAGCAGATAGTAGTAGATTGTAAAACAGTGGTGTAAAATTACTTCTAACTTCGTTACGCTATGACAAAGACTTGGCTCTGTAGACTTTGTTCTTTTGACTACCCAGAATGGGCGAATAAAAAAACAAACAACAACAACAAACCACCTGTCAAAATATGTAAACATCGGAAAAAAATGCATGTTGGGTTACATAATTTGAGTTAAGTAATGATCCCTAATTATTTTGAAAATCTAATGTAACCTATGTCACTTGGGGATAGTGTAGCTTCCTACCAGTAAAAGATTTTTTCAAATCTGTTCAGTATTTCCGGAGCCTATTCGATGCAAACAAACAAACAATCAAATCTTTCCTCTTTATTATTGTTATAGAAGATTTATAAGGGTTGTCATGTTAAACCTTGAGTGTAGTGAGAGTTTCAAGTGTTTGTAAAATGTTGATATAATATAACAAAAACTTATATTTCTTTATTGCACTGTTTTTCCTTTAATATGTATTGCTTCTTTCGCCTGAGTGACAGCCAAGAAAAAAAAAAGGTAAAGGCGTCAACACCCTTACAGCCTCTCTTCTGTTTTCAACCCAGGCGTCAACACAGCGTGTTCCACTGCAATATATGCAACAAAACATTCGCCCGCAGGAAGTACTACCTATTGCATAATAATACCAAACACAAGAAGCAAAAAAGTGAAAATGCATATTGTGTGGAGTGCGATAAAACGTTCAGCAGTGTTATGTCTTACAAGTCACATATTAATGATACTGCTAGACACAGGAAGGAGAAGAGGAGGTGAGTTGCGGCGAGATCAGATGATGTATGGTGAGGTGAGGTATGGCGAGGTGAAGTATGGCGAGGTGAGGTATGGTCAGATGAGGTATGGTTAGGTTAGTTACCCTGTGTGATTAGGTTGCGATCGTAGAAAACTCTTTTTTTACATTAAATTATAAATAAATAATAGTATTTATTCAATAGTAGCTGTCCCGGCGGACTTCCGTATCGCGCCCTACAATTAATTATTGTGTTCACTAACTTCCTCTAACTTTTTCCATTTTTTCTCACCTTTTAAACCTTCCCTGGACTACTACGAACATTTCAAAACCAAAATCAGTTAAGCACCATTTAAGCCCAAAGTTAGTCAACATCAAAAATTAACAAATTCATGATCTGTTTCTTTACTAGAAGTATGTAATAATTTTTTTAGGTTTTCCAACTTAAGATAAAAATGGTTCCATGTCAGGATACCGTTGCCAAGCTGTATATAATAAGATTAACTGCTCCGTGGCTCAGTTGGCAGTGATGTGGACTGAGTAAGCGTGTGCACCCGGGTTCGATTCCCGGGCGGCGCGAATATTGATATGATGAATATTGATGTTTGTTTCCGGTCTGGGTGTGATGTTCATCTCTGTGTGTGTTCCGGGCACCCTAGATACAGGTTCTTCCTAGTTAGGGGCTCTGAGTGTGATGTGTTATTATTATTAATTGTTATTATTATTTTAATTGCAGCTTCCCATGCCCGGCCTGCGGCAAGGTTTTCTCTAAGCGGACCTACCTGAACGAGCACTACGACCACGCGCACTTGAAACTTGAAAGGCATAAATGCACGCATTGTGAGAAGGTTAGTTTCATAATATAAGATAATCTCGCGCCTATATTCCTAGATGGTCCCTCTCGGTACCTATGGCGCGAAAATCAAAAATTTTCGCGTTTTTTATTTATTATGGCGAAAGTATTCATTTTTAATAAAGTTTTAATAAATTCGCGTATGTAAAAAACCATTTCCCTCATTGTAATACAACGTTTTTGGAAGACAGACCTACTGATTTTATGTCTTAGGACATAACTTGATTTTAAGCCTTTATGTCCTTAGACACAAAATACAAAAAAAAACGAAAAAAAAATTATATCGTGCCATACCGAGAGTTGATTATGAGTGTAATGTGTGTAATCATAAATTCGTTCAGACATTCACCCGTGCCGAGCACCTGAGCCGGCACGTGCGGCGGGTGCACCTGGGGATCCCCCCGGTCAAGGACAAAGTCTGCTACATCTGCGGCAGAGCGTTCTCGGTAAGAAAATACATTGAATTCCATAGGTCTATCCTTAGGTCGCTGGTTCAAATCCGGCTCGAAGGACCACAAATAATAATAATAACACTGAGAGCCCCTAACTAGGAAGAACCTGTATCTAGGGTGCCCGAAACACACACAGAGACGAACATCACACCCAGACCGGAAAAAAAACATCGATATTCATCATATCAATATTTGCGCCGCCCGGGAATCGAACCCAGGTGCACACGCTTACTCATCACTGCCAACTGAGCAAGGTTCAAAAACAAATGTTCAAAAGTAGTTTAAGTCGGAACTAAAATAAACTATTCTGGCTTAAACAGTAATCAGGTTGTGGTTTTTAAATTGTATTGAAGAGTTAACAGGCCTTTGACAACGCGGCTGGCGCCATTCTCAAAAATAAAATGGTTTTCTTCTAAGCGAGATTGCACCATCGACGCATATTTTTAATTTAAGCCATGGTTTAGAAGTTTTTTTTGGTCCCTCTGTCCTGCTTTGTTTCATAGATATCATATACATTTTTTTCTTATATAAATTTTTCTTCTTTTTTCAGCTTAACAGAATCCTGATCCATCATCTAAGGACACATACAGGTAAAATTAGTAAAAGATTTTTATTTACATACTAACTGACCCGGCAAACTCCGTATCGCCGCAGATTATAAGCTGACACGATTATTATTATACTTGAGTTATACTACCTGTATGGACTTTGTTATTTTGCCCGCCCAGAATGAAATAATTTAAAAACATCGTCAATCAATCTTTTGATCGACAGGAAAATGTATAGAATATTAATGGAAAGGTAACCATTACCTGATCAGCCGTTTGAAGATGATCAGCTCTTGAATAATGGATGAGAGGATCTAACTAGATTCCTTATGTCCGATCGATTTGAAATTTGGTACCATGTTACAGAGGATCTAACCACCTTCCATTTGTCCTATCGATTTAAAATTTGGTACGGTGTTACTTCAATAATATTGAAAGTATATGTTAAGATAATCATGACCTGATCTGCCGTTTGAAGATGATCAGCTCTGAATTAGTGGATGAGGGGATCTAACCACCTTCCATATGTCCTATCGATTTGAAATTCGGTTTCGTGTTGCTTCAATGATATTGAAAGTATATGGTAAGGCAACCATGATATTTTAAATATGATAAGCTCTAGTTCTAGTTAAGTTGATGAGGGGTCTGACTGGGTAGGGGGTTTTTTTTTTTTTTTTAATTTGAGTTATTTATAGGTAACATACACACTTGTTACAGGCGAGAAGCCCCACGAGTGCCCGCGCTGCCCCGCCGCCTTCAGTCAGCGCACGGCGCTCGTCACGCACGTGCGCGCCGTGCACAAGGAGCGGATTGTATTTGAAATGTCGAGCGTATAAAATAGCATGTAAATCATATTTATTCACCATTTCTGAGCAGAACCAGAGCAGAGTGACTGCTCCGTAGCTCAGTTGGCAGTGATGTGGACTGAGAAGCGTGAGCACCCGGGCGGGGCGAATATTGATATGATGAATATCGATGTTTGTTTCCGGTCTGGGTGTGATGTTTGTCTCTGTGTGTGTTTCGGGCACCCTAGATACAGGTTCTTCCTAGTTAGGGGCTCTGAGTGTGATGTGTTATTATTATTATTATATTTCGTCGAAGGATTTTTTACCGGAGAAAATAAAAACCGTATCATGGTGTTAGCATAAATGCATAAAAACAGGGTTGTGGGTTTTGGGCCACACGGGTTTTGGGTACTCGTAATGCTCGCAACACAAAACCTGGCGGGGGGATGAAGTTTCTTAACTAAATTCGATCGGGTTGTGATTGTCTTGTTAGCGACTTCGTTAACCATTGCTGTTTTATTTGTGCTTGTAACAGAAATTGTCTTTGTTAAAGCTGCAATGGTTGACGAAGTTGCTAACTAGACAATTACAAGTCGATCGAATTTAGTTAAGAGAATTACCCCCCTGAGCTGATATCCATTTTCAACTGGCGCGGTACTCGGTTGGAGCCTGGAGCACTACTGAGCGGCGGCCTTGACTGCAGGCTCAGCCTGCAGCCTTATCAGTGTTTTGTCTATTTCTGTGTTTGTCATAAATATCTATTTGTTTTGTTTAAATTATGTGAGTACCATCGACAATCGTGGCCCATTTACAGTTTCAAACAAATTCGTTTGAACCAAAATGTTATCCCAAAATGGCCAAAACAATTGAATTGAGAATGTGGCACTTAAAAATTACGTATTAGCTGTGTTGGCCACTCGCGTGTATGTACATAATGCTATGTTATTTATCGTGCCGTTGAAATAAATGTATATTCTTTCTTTAATTGGTTTGTAAAAGTAAATACAGCTTGGCAGGAAAGTCGTAAAAGAAAATGTTTTTTTTTTGTTGTTGTTGTTGTTGGAAATCGTAAAAAGAAACTTTAGTAAAGAAAAATATTATAAATTTGTTTATTTTAGATGTTGACTTAGTTTGGGCTTCAACATTGTATTTAAGGAAATAGTGAGTCAAAATTATTAGTTCCTATTGCACAGGTGGCGTCCTATTTTTTTTCAAGACTGCCAAGCTATACCGATGTATTATACATAGACAGTGTTATTCATAAAGATACATTAGATTTTAGGTAGCTTTACTGGAGGTCTACTTCTAAAATTACACATAATCACGTACAATTAAATAAATAATGTTTAAATGGCTAAATAAGCATTATTATTTTAAACTAGCTGTCCCAGCGAACTTCGAAATTTTATAAAGAAAATTTACTTAATTTTTCCATATATTCCCACCTTTTACACCTTCCCTGGACTACTTATGAACATTTATAAACCAACATTATCGAAATCGGCCCGGGTTTTTTCGAGTTTTAGCGAGACTAACGAACCTATATAAATGTATAGTAGATATATAGCAAATGAATTTATATATAAGGTGTTTCTGACAAGGCAGTAATAAATGACAGGAGAGATTAAGCTTACCATACCTAACAACTTTCCTAAAGAAACATGGGTCAAAATCTCAAAACAAAAGCAGCTGCCCCCGTCAGCTGATCGAACCAATGTACGGAGCAGCAATTTCGTCCCATGTTCCTTTGGGAAAGATGTTAGGTATGGTGAGCAGAATTACTCCTTTGATTTATTTCCGTATTTTCAGAAACACCCAGTATATAGATAAATTATGCCCTGATTGTCACCGTGACCACCACTATCCTCATGGGTTAAAACTAAAAAAAAGTTTCGGCGTTCGCTCACTGCTGAGCCGCACTACAACTTCTAAATTTGAATATTCTAGCCAATCAGAGTTAAGGAAGGTTTAAAAGCAATACTCGAATTTTTTGAAAAAAAAAAGTTTTTTGTCAGGAAGATTGGAAAAAATAATCCTTATATGAAATTATCCGAGTTTTTGCAAAATCTCTAGTATAAGTAAGTACTTTTGCAAAAAAACTAATTATCAAATCTTCCTACGACACATGCACAAAATTCTAATAGGTTAGGCGGCACAAAGTTCGCCGGGTCGACTAGTTTCATTAAAACACAGGAGCAAAATACCTGAACATAATTTTGGTCCTTCGAGCCGGATTCACAGCGTCGCGTCGTCGTGGGAAAAAGATCACACTATTGTAAAACGTGCCAGCCAAGATACTGTCTACCCATCATCACACTAGCACAGAATAATAAATAGTACTACACACAGTATGGGCACTCCCTGCCTCCCTCAGCAAGTGCGGCTCCCCCGCTCTCGGTTACCTTTCAGTTACCGCACAGTACCAGTACCAACAAAGCAGCGTCGCACGCCCAGAACAAGGAAGATGCTCTCTCTCTCTAAATAGAAATCGCGAGTAGGCGGAGCCCACGTGCCTATCATTAGCTCTGCAGTGCATATTCGTAGTTTTTGACAGATTTGATAAGCTCAGTTGCTTTATGCTTCTTGTAAACAAACCACCAGGAAAAATATGAAAAAAAAACCACTAAAATGCCATATTGTGCTGTGTTGGAATGCAAAAATTAAAGTTGGGGACTTAAAAGTACTAATTATGCCGTACCATTACATCGGTAAGTAATATTTCACTGTATTTTTAAATAAATTTGAAATTATACATGAACAAGAAAACAAAACCATAAGTGAGAAAATGAAAACACCCTAATTACGGAGCAGTAAAATTGAATTTTCATTGAAGCCTGTGACTGTGACTGTACCTTCTTAGCTTCTTCTTTATCTATGGTATTAGAATCATGACTTTTTCTAGAACATTTTGACAACAGAATAATGTATGGAAATCATAAATCATATCATAAATAATGGAAATCAGTTAGAGATTGCTCAACATGATGAAAATCTATCGATAATTTTCTATGAAAAAATCTATCGATAATAATAATTTTCAGTGAAAATAAAAAAAGTTATTCGCTTCGACTTGAAAACCTCTACCTCTTTTTTCGGTTTAAAATGTGATTTACTTTAAAGTTAAATTCTTGAATACGAATGAAATTATATGAATCTTTCAACTTAGACTCTTGCGTATGAATGAAATAATATTAGCATCATCATCATATAACAATAATGTTGTAATATGTAAAAAATAAAGTCGCTTTCCGCATCAGTCCTTAGGTATGTTTAAATCTTTAAAAATACAGCGGATTTTAATGCGGATTTTTTTAATAGATAGAGTGATTCAAGAGGAAGGTTTATAAGTATAAAACATGCACGTTCTAATAATAGGTTAGGCGGTACGAAGTTTGCCGGGTCGACTAGTATTGTATAAAGACAAGTCGTCACTCTTATAGTGTGCTATATTTTATTTTTCTTTTCATTTATTTACAGCCTGTGTTACTGGATCACCTTGGGCCAAGCTCAGAACCTAATACACTTAAGCATAAACTTGAAGATGGAGCCATCATGAAAGCTACTTAAGCTAAGAGGAGTTTCAATAAACAATACCTAGAGAAGAAAAAATGCTAAATATTATGTATTAAAAAAACCAAGATTAGTTGAGAGTTTAAGGCAAGTAATAAATAAGCATGTACTTCGATATTAAATAAGATAAAATAATATAAATATAAAACCCATCTTGTTTTATTGGTCTATCTACCCATCCACCTAAATTGTTTACTTTGGTTAAAATAAAGCTTCATTTAAAGTACAGTACTTACTAAAAAATTAATAATGCGCATGCAGATTCGCTAATTGTCGATTTCACGGAAACACCTGAATCAAAAATCATAATTCTACTAAATTACGCATGCAGAAAATGCACTTAACCTCCTTAAATACATATCGTCTTCCGTCGCTTGGGAATACGACCGTTGTCGAACAGTGACGAAGATTTCTATGCGCATTATAACTTTTGCAGTACTGTAGGTATATACAATTTTATAACTAAACACATTTTTATTTCTGAATCTCTATTTATGCGAAGCATAACTGTTGAATACAAAACGACATGGAAATAAATAAAAATTAAACTGTACACTAAAATAAACTTTGTTCTATGAGCGACTGGTTTTTTCATATGATAATACCAATACATCGCCAATCACCAAGAAGGCCGTTTGCGTAGAATACCCATAGTTTTTCGTAAAAAAAAGTAATTGTTAACTGTAGCCATAATGAAAGAAAATAGTATATCGATAGGTTTTGCTCATCGACAAACTTTCTCCCGCAATATGTACATCCCTAATTTTTCGACGTAGCCACCTAGTGTTTAGTAGCGGTAGTACAAAAGCTGTAGTTACATCTAGCGTCGAATAGTAAAACTAGGAACAATGCGTGAGGATTTTAAAGCAAAGAGGATGTATAGCTTTCTACCATGTCTTTGGAAAAACCTAATTTCATTCTTTTATCATATGTATGTCATCATTATCTTAAGTATTTCATAATTGTTATTTGATTTTGATCTTTGTTTATTTGTAAAAAAGGTTCATAGTCTACTTCAAATTTTTGTGATGTAGATCTTTTCGGCTTCGTCGTTAATCACCAATGGTAGCTTGGATTTCATAGTGAGCGTTTGGTTTATATGTGTGAGTTTGGACACACTGGTTTCAGTACTAAAAGCTCATGATGCTATTTCTATTGTATTCTCTTGGTCTGTGGTCGCACGTCTCATCTCACTCACACAAGCATGATACGCGTGCAAGTACAAGAGTTTCGGCTGTGCGAGAAGCAACGCGCTTTTTTCTATGAGGTACCGTATAATATTCGAGTGTATTGAATTCATGGAATAAGTACTAATTGTTCGTACAACCTATAGTACCTAAATAAAAATCAATAATTGATCGGGATTTTGTTAATCTAAAACAAAAAAATATTTACTATAAACAAAATATTTAAGGGGCGAACAGTGCAATACTAGCAAATCAAATCAATCAAATCAAAAAATCTTTATTCAATATAGGATACAAGATATCACTTATTGAAAGTCAATAGCTCCTCTTCAATCTAATAAAAACACAAATACTTACCAGAGAGAAGGTAAATCACTACGATACTTACTCAAATTGTAATTCGCATAAATTGCACTGGTAAATCTTGTTGTGCCTCGTTCGAAAGAGCCATCCCATATGGATCTTAGTCAGACATTCATAACAACAAAAAGTTGAAATCAATCAGCCTAAAGCAGTAGTTCAATGCCCTAAAGTGGCCTTTTTTTTAACAACAATCAGTAGCTTTCTCTGGTCTTTCTAACCAAAAAACTATACAACAGTGTCCTAAAAATACTAGGCTGTATTATTATCAAGTGGAATACTGTTTCACATTTTTTATATTTGCCTTAGTTAGATATATAGATAGACTAGTCGACCCGGCGAACTTCGTACCGCCTAACCTATTACTATCTTGTGCATGTATTATACTTATAAACCTTCCTCTTAAAGCATTCTATCTATTAAAAAATACCGCATCAAAATCTATTGCATAGTTTTAAAGATATAAGCATACATAGGGACAGACGCGGGAAGCGACTTTGTTTTATACTATGTATTGATAGATAGATATTATTATTAGATATTATTTTTCTCGCCGGTGGCGCTACTTTAGCTTTGATTAGCCTCTTAAAAATATATTAAATCCATAGAGAAGGCACTACATTTAATGAAGTTTTCTGTAGTTTAATATTTAGTTTGTAGCCTGTGTAGCGCGAAATAAAAATAAAAAAAAAAAACGTTTTCCATTTATTCTGGCGAAAGTATTAGTTTTTAATAAAGTTTGAATGGTTTCCCGCTGCAGCTAAATAACCTTCTCTGACAATTTTATACATCGTTTTTGCAAGACAGAGTTACTGATATTGTGTTTAATCCTCACCGCGTCGTGCGCACATAAACTGTGCTCGTTTTATATGCGGGTAGGTTAACATTCGACGGGTCCTTTGGCCCAAAACAAGATTTTTCACAATACACAAAATTAATAACTCTGTCATGCAAAAACGAAATAATATATCGGTTATATTATAAAAATGTGAGAAAAAATATTATAAAAATGGCACAAAAACTCCACTTGACTGTATCATAAAAAAAAGTTTATTTCGTGTATAGTAAATGTTTTCGAACATTACGGAAAAGGATATAAACTTTTCGTTTTGCCTATTACTTACTTACCTATCTTTCTTTCTTGTCTTTCGATGTTGTTTATGTTGTAAATTCTGTGGGTTTTTGAAATAAACCAATCAAGCACAAATTTTGGCGGGTAATAGTATTCGGTTGCACCCTGCGCACCGTCAAACAAAGAAAATAATGAAGATAAGGTTTTTATTTTCCTCTAGTAAAAATCCCTTACACGCGAAATCTATACCAATATTATAAAGAGGAAAGATTTGTTTGTTTGTAACAAATAGGCTCCGGAAATACTGATCCGATTTGAAAAATTCTTTCACTGGTAGGAAGCTACATTAACCCCGAGTGTCAAAGGCTATACTAGATTTTCAAAAAAATTAGGGATCCTTACCTAAACTCAAATAATGTAACCCAAGGTGCAGTATTTTTTCCGTTGTTTACATTTTGACAGGTGATTTGTTGTTGTTGTTTGTTTTTTATTCGGCCATTCTGGGCAGTCAAAAGAACGTCGTATATAGAGCCAAGTCTTTTGTAGTATCTTATATTCTATGGCGTAACGAAGTAAGCCGGGAAAGCTAGTGGTAAATAATTTACATGTTATTTTGTGCATTAGACATTTTATAATCAATCCGCTCCTTGTGCACGGCGCGCACGTGCGTGACGAGCGCCGTGCGCTGACCGAAGGCGGCGGGGCAGCGCGGGCACTCGTGGGGCTTCTCGCCTGAATAATAAGAAAATAACAATTACAGTGTAAATATTACCTTTATAATATAAAAAATAATTTGTCTTCAATAAACATACATTAAGAGCCAGTTTACAGCGATGCTAGCGCCATTATTATCGAAAAAAAATAATATCTTCTAAACTAAGGCAAATATCAAAAATGTTGCACATAATGACACTAGATAATGTAGCTTAGTATTTTTTGTATAATTTTGTTCTTTTAAGTTAGGACTACTTTACTGTGCTCAGAAAATACTAAGCAAGATTATCTAGTGTCATACTGTGCCACATTTTTGATATTTGCCTTAGTTTAGAAGATATAAAAATTTTCGAGAATTGGCGCTAGTATCGCTGTAAACTGGCTCTTAACTGAGAAATGCCTCTTTTTTTTAAATGTAGTGAAAAACCAAAACCTTTTTTCGAATGTAATTATGTAACAAACACTTTTCTGGTAACCGCATCAAAATCGGTCCAGCCAACATCATCATTGCAGCCTATAAGAAGACCACTGCTGGACGTAGGCCTCCCCAGAGTAGACCGTAAGGACAAACCTTGTGGGGGGAAGGGGGCTTTACCATAAACGCCACGCTTAGCAGGCGTATGGTGTTTTTTCTTCAATTTTTCAACGAAGGACGCTGCTGCCCGTCCGTCGGAAATTCACTTAGTCGCCTTTTACGACACCCACGGTAGCAAATTGGGTGGTAAAAAATCTATGCAGCCACCACACGGCATATATTCATAGAGAAGAAACTGAGAACCTACTTTTTGAAGTCGGTCAAAAATATACAATTTTAGCTCGTACGTTCGTATGGGCCCTTTTCCCTTCCCGCGTGTTTTCGAGAGCGCGCGCGGGTCTGTTTTACATACGGCAGATTGAACGTTTTTTTCCGCGCGCGTGCTGGCCGCATGTCAAGAAAAATACTACTACATACTAACAGTGTTATTCATAAAGATACACTAGATTTTAGGTAGCTTTCCTGGAGGTCTACTTCTCTGGTTTGCCGTGAATTAAATACGTGACATCCAGTCTAAATTGCCATACGTCAAATAACTAAAATGCTCTTTAACTTTTTATGAATAACAGGGCTAGTGTTTAAAATAATAGAATGCGGGCTAGACCCGCGCGCGGGTAAAAAAACGCATGGCCCTAGTTTAAAAATTTAAGAGGTGACTACAAAAATAATAACTTGATTTAAATTACCTGTATGTGTTCTTAAATGGCGGATCAGGATTTGCTTAGCCTAAAACAATAATAATTTACTTTAAACAAACAATACAATAAGATAAAAGAAAGGCGACACACGAAAAGCTAAGACTGTGTGCGTAGCAACGGGTTTGTGTCATAAATTTTATTATAAAGACTAGTCGACCCGGCGAACTTCGTATCGCATAACCTATTACTATGTTGTGCGCATATTATAAACCTTCCTGTTGAATCACCCTATCATATAAAAAAAACCGCATCAAAATCCGATGCATAGTTTTAAAGATATAAGCACACATAGGGACAGACGCGGGAAGCGACTTTGTTTTATACTATGTATTGATAAAGATCTGTAATATGCCGACAGCTAAGGTTGTTTTCCATTTGTTCCTATACATTTTATACTAGCTGACCCGGCAAACTCCGTATCGCCTTAAATTATTGATACGATTATTACTATACTACCTAACAACTAAAAACTTGTCTGTATGGACTTTGTTATTTGGCCCGCCCAGATTGGCCATTGAGAATTTAAAAACAACAACGTCAAATCAATCTTTGATAGGAAAATGGATAGAACATTTTGAATGGAAAATGAAATTGTTGTTTTTACTAACTTCCTCTCAGTTTTTCCTTTTTTTTTACCTTTTAAACCTTCCTGGACTAATACGAACATTTCAAAACCAAAATCACCTAAATCTGCCCGGCCGTTCTCGATTTTTAGCCAGATTAACGAACCATAATTTTTTTTTTCCGAGTAAAAGTAGATAGTAGATAATTTCTTACCGAGAAAGCTCTGCCGCAGACGTTGCAAACTTTGTCCTTGACCGGGGGGATCCGCAGGTGCACCCTCCGCACGTGCCGGCTCAGGTGGTCGGCACGGGTGAATGTCTGAATATACAAATGTATACATACAAATACACATACATACCCGCTATATACACACACATCAACACTGTCTAGGAATATTTTAGATTACACTCAATCCACCGAAAACTTATCAAAATCAACAAATGTTCGTCTCTGACGGGTACCCTAGATACAGGTTCTTCCTAGTTAGGGGCTCTGAGTGTAATGTGTTATTATAAACATCACGTACAGAGGCGTTGTCTATAATCTCGTGTAATAACTTACGCACACAAAGAACTCACACATTCTCATAGACTGCGCTTGCACGCTATTGGCCGCTTCGCTCGCGTCTGTCGACAAAGCAGCGAGCTAGCTTCCTCGCTCTTGGTTGGTACATATTATCGCTACTAGATGGCGGTCAAGTGTTATTTTACAAAATATTTATTAACTTACTTAATAAAGGTGATATGTGTATATGTTTTATCTGTATGGGTTCTAAAACACTTTGTAATGCACGAAGGCATATTACTAAAAATAAAACACGGTCAGAAATACCCAAAAACACAGCAATATGCTCCCGACGCTGCAGCCAAACGACTCAATTTCTACTAGGAACTGACGCGGCATGGTGTCCGTAACCTAAGCCCCGCCCACCGCGACTTCTTTTCCGTGTAAGCATTTAATTGGGCTAGTTATCCTTCTTAAGGTGGTAACTCTCGGTATGGCGCGAAATTCAAATTTTTTCACGTTTTTTAGTTATTTTGGCGAAAGTATTCATTTTTAATAAAGTTTAAATGAATTCGCGTACGTAAAAACCTATTTCCCACATTGTGATGTATCGTTTTTGAAAGACAGAGTTACCGATTTTGTGTATATTCAAGGAACTTGTTTTTTGGCCTTTTACCCCTTAGACACAAAATCTGTAGGTCTGTCTTCCAAAAACGTTGTATTGCAATGTGGGAGATGGTTTTTTACATACGCGAATTCATTTAAACTTTATTAAAAATGTATACTTTCGCCAGAATAAATAAAAAACACGAAAAAATTTGAATTTCGCGCCATACCGAGAGTTACCACCTTAAGTATTGTTATTCGCAGACCACAGTATAATAAATAATAGTACTACACATACAGTACGGGCACTCCCTGCATCTCTCAGGGCGTGCGGCCCGCGCTCGGCTCCTCTCAGTGACGTCAGTACAAATAAAGCAGCGTCGCACGTCTCATCTCACTCACACAAGCATGGTGCACGTGCACGTACACGAGTTTCGCCTGTGCCCGAAGCAACGCGCTTTTTTCTATGAAGTGTCCGAGGTGTAACTATACTCAATGTCGAATGTTTTTAATAAACCAACCAAATTAAACAGGCACTGCACTCACCTTGTCACACTGCGTGCACCTATGCCGCTCAACTTTCAAGTGCTCGTACTTGTAGTGCTCGTTCAGGTAGTATCGCTTTGAGAAACTCTTATCGCAGGCCGAGCATGGGAAACTGAAATATACAATTATAAACAATATTTAAAAACAAAAACAACCCTTGAATAAAGATAAGTTATATGTAAGTCTTAAAAACCTTTTTTAAATTATGCTTTTATGTTATTTATCGAGTTATTCTCAGCAAGGCATTTTATTTGATACTAGAGGCTGCCCCGCGGTTTTTCCCGCGCAGATTTCTCATAAACACAAAGTTCCAGTTTTTTCCCGTTCCCGTGGGAATTTCGGGAAATCCCTTCTTAGTGCTCACCTACACTCCCTAAGGAACCTACATGCCAAATTTCAGCTTTGTACGCCCAGTAGTTTCGGCTCTGCGTTGTCTGTCAGTCAGTCAGTCAGTCAGTCAGTAACGGAAGAGTTTTATATATATAGATTGTAGTAGTACACAAAAAATAACGCGTCCGCCATCTTGATTTTTCTGTCATGTTGAATTTTAATGACGTCAAATTAGCTTATAATGTATTATTAGGCTCCCTAAACGTGTATGCAGCAGCTAAATCACTAAGAAACCTAGACATTTGCCTTTCACATACTAGTACTAGCTATTCTAAGCAGCCATACGAATAAATCAATAAATAACGTGTAAGTATACAAAATTTCAGCTCAATCGGTTTAAGAAATTTGCTTCAAAATTGAGTTGCAAGATTCCACCCTAACATCATACTTCATACATCCATTGCAAGTAAAAAAAAAGGTTTTAAAATAAATAAATCACCCAATGAGACCCAACCATACCACAAATAAACTAATCTAACCATATCATAACTATCTAACATGACCAAGACCATACCACACCAAACCATCACCGATCTCCCCGCATCTCACCTCGTCTTCTCCTTCCGGTGTATAAAAGTCCCATTTATATGCGACTTATACGCCTTCATACTTTTGAACGTTTTGTCGCACTCCACACAATATGCTGTTTCACCTTTCTTCTTGCCGTGGTAATAACTATTATGCAATAGGTGGTATTTCCTGCTTGCAAATGTTTTGTTGCATAGTTTGCAGTGGAACGCGCTGTGTTTCCGCCTGGGTTGAAAATAGAAGAGAGAATGTAAGGCCTCATTTAGGGGCACGCGTCGAGTTGCGCGGGGCGTTGTGCGGGGCGTAGTGCGGCGCGTCACGCGTTTTTACGTTTAATGACACGCGGGGCGGCGCCCGCATGTCGTACGCACGCATTGGCTGACGCCATATATTTCTGTAAACGTCCTCATACATTGCTATCGTTTGACTTATCGCAACGCGCCCTGCGCAACGCGCCGCTTGCGCCTAAATGAGGCCTAAGGGGTTGCCACTCGGTCGAAAAAAGCAGTATTTGGTGTTAAACTGTTCATTATCAAAATATAAGTTTTAGCTACGGTATAATTTATATACATTTAATTAAAATCAAGTTAATTTTAAATAAATAAATAAAGTTCACGATTTTTGTTTTCCATCATCAATACATAGTAAAAAATAAAGTTGCCTCCCGCGTCTGTTTCTATGTATGCTTAAATCTTTAGAACTAGGCAACGGATTATGATGCGGTTTTTTTTAATAGATAGAATGATTAAAGAGGAAGGTTTATAAGTATAATGCATGCACAAAATACCAAGAGGTTAGGCGGTACGAAGTTCGCCGGGTCGACTAGTACAAAAATAATTAATAATTATAATTTTAATTTCGAACAAAATACAATCTGTGATCTAATTAAACCTTGGATAACTTTATACTGATCCTTGTCACACAGAGGGCGCTGCGTCGCGTGAGTGCGCTAGCCTGCGCTATAGCGTCTTCTTGTTGACAAAGCCTTTATTACGTACGGGTCAGAGCCAGTTTACAGCGATGCTAGCGCCATTCTCGAAAAAAAAAACTTCTAAACTAAGGTAAATATGTATAAAAAATGTGACACTAGGTAATCTTGCGTAGTATCAGATAATACATAATCAATTAACGCCCTTGTTTCAAAATCTACTATTACAGTATAGAAACGAGTATTTATTTACTATTACTATTTAATATTTGAACATTTCAGTGGTTTCATTAAAATAATTGTAGTAACTCACTCAATGTGCCCCTTGATGCTCCCTCGAGTCTTGAACGTGGCCCCGCAGTGGTCGCAGATAAACTTTTGATGCCACTCTTTATAATGCTTATTCATCTTTCTGTACCTATATAAATAATAGAACGACAACTTATTTAACATAGTCTCAGCCAAATGGATTTATACTCCCCCATAAGAGGATCGAACGCGTCCATACAAAAAGAGAAAACGTTTTTCCACTACTAATTATTTTCTAATCGTCATGAACTTTTAGTATGTTACTAACACTATAAAAAACTAGGTTTGTACGTTTTCTTTTTTTCAAAATTCGCTATAGGTTCAGAAATATAGGCCCCTGAAATACAGATATTTTGTTATAAAAAATTGTTTGGATAAAGTGGTTTGTTTTACGAAGCCAATGCATATAAAATAAAAAGGAAAACGTATAAACCTAGATTAAGTATTTAATGCTGAAGCGATGGACATCAAAATCATTGTCATTAGCTAAGATTAAGGTAGTTAAAAACGTTTTCCCCCGAAAGGAGAATTTCATCAAAAAAAAGGGACATAGGACAAAGACTACTAAATAGTTATTAGAGGGTGACAGCATGAGTTTTTCTTAATATTTTTGGGTTGCTATACTGTCCTCTTAATTCACCTCAAGTACGAAAATCAATACTTAGTATAAAATAAAGTCGCTTTCCGCGTCTGTCTCTATGTATACTTAAATCATTAAAACAACGCAACGGATTTTGATGCGGTTTATTTTAAATAGATAGAGTGATTCAAGAGGAAGGTTTATATGTAAAATTTATGTACAACATAGTAAAAGGTAAGGCGGTACGCAGTTCTCCGAGTCGACTAGAAATATATAACAAGAACAAATAATTATGACTCAAATCTGTGTTTGTATTCAACAATTTGTAATAAAGTAACGAATACTTACACAAATTGTAATTCGCATAAATTGCATTGGTAAATTGTCTTGTGCCTATGCCTAGTTCGCATATGCCATTGCATATGGATCTTAGTCAGACATTCATATTCGCATTTATTGCACACGTACTTCTGATAGTGATTATGCTCGTGCTGCGACAGTGCCTCGCTGTCGGCTAAGTAGGACTCGCATATTTTGCACTGAACACAGTTTGGAAACTGAAAATTTTAAGGATATGGAATAAACAGGCAGATCGCGCTAGACACAAAAAACGTAAAAAAAATATATATAAATAATAAATAATAATAATAAACATTATTTCCGATCACAAAATCCATAGTGTTAGTCAAAACTTAAAAATATGCGCACAATATGAACACTTATCAAGTGTTTCATAAAGTGGCTATCGTGTCTGTCGCACAACAATGCTAGGATGCTGTTGGTATTAAGGCGGTAACTCACGGTATGGCGCGAAATTCAAAATTTTTCACGTTTTTTAATTCTTTTGGCGAAAGTATTCATTTTAAATAAAGTTAAAATGAATTCGCGTACGTTAAAACCTATTTCCCACATTGTGATATATCGTTTTTGAAAGACAGAGTTACCGATTTTGTGTATATTCAAGGAACTTGTTTTTTGGCCTTTTACCCCTTAGACACAAAATCTGTAGGTCTGTCTTCAAAAAACGTTGTATTACAATATGGGAGATGGTTTTTTACATACGCGAATTCATTTAAACTTTATTAAAAATGTATACTTTCGCCAGAATAAATAAAAAACACGAAAAAATTTGAATTTCGCGCCATAGAGAGAGTTACCACCTTAACAACAAAGATCATTAGTTAAGTTCCACATAAGGCTGCACTTACTAGTACTGCAACTTTTTTAAAGAAAGAAATGAAAAGCAAGAAATATTAATATAGTAAACTTGTTGCACAAGTTCTCCTTTTTTTTTAAAGTTCAATGACCACAAGTATCTAGTGTGCTCTAGCATCACTTACCTTTTGATGATTCTCTTTCTGATGATCTGATAATAACTTGATGTTCCTAAATGATACAACACACTTATTGCACTTATACAATTTAGTTTTAAAGAATTGACTCTGCTTCTCTTTCTTTATGTATGTATTAACATCAGTTATCTCTTCTTTCCTCATCGTATTGTCTACGCTTAAAACTTTATACTTCTTATTAACAGATTTCTTTTTTTCTTTTTTCTCTTTTATAATTTCTTTTTTATCTTTTTTTGGTTCTTCTTTCAAATTAACGTCTTCCTTCACTTCTGGGAATTCTGTGTCATCAAAGAAATCTTCATTTAATATATCATCTTCAATTTTCACTTGCTCTTCTATATTCACATTTATTGCATGTTCACTTTCTACAGTTTCTTCATATGAACAAGGTATAATTAGATTGTCATCTATATTATGTTTTTGTAATGTAGATAGAGTTAATTTATGATCCAATAACTGAAATTAAAGTTGAATTTTAATGTTTAGATTTTATAAAATCAAATAACTCTTCTTCTTCAGACAACGTAGAGCCGAAACTACTGGTCATAGCGGGCTGAAATTTTGCACTGCCATCCTTGGGGAGTATAGGAAAGCACTTAGAAATGAATTCCCGAAATTCGCATGGGAACGGAAAAAATGGGATTTTGGTGTTTATGAGAAATCTGCGCAGGTGAAAGCGCGGGGCAGCCTGCCCTACATAAGTCTGTGTTTGGTGGCACTACTGTTTTCATACTTCACGTGACATTCAAAACATATAATTATGTAGCTGATTTGATTGCTAATTTGTGCCTGTTTTATTGGCGTGCAGACTCATCTGGCTAAAAATGAAGTCTTTAGAAAAACAAGGAAGCTCAACCAAGTAACTTAAGTAAAGACATACCATAGATTGCTGAAATATGTCAGCGGCAAGGAACACTCTCCTCTGAAACTGGCTGAAATTACGAAGTGCAGCACGGCATTCCCAGCAGATTTTCATATATTTCACATTGTTATACTGAAACAGTAATGAAATTACTTTATTATAGGTATATAATGTTTTTGGCCCCGCACTGTACAGTGGTGGTCTAGGAGGGTGTACCAGAGTTGTATATAGTTTCGTCAGCCCTAGACTCTATTGCCAAAGAACAAGAGCTATTTTGCAATACAGAAAAACCGGAAGTGTTACGCCGATCTAGACCGCCACCGTACAAGGTAATAATTTCTCATTGCAAGGCGGTACGAAAATCGCAGAATCAGCTAGTCTAGTACTCACGTAATCAAATATCGAATGGTCCAGCAATTTGCAAAATAGATCAGAATATGCGCCCAGAGTGGTGAGAGTTCGCCCGTATGAAAGGCAAGTGGCACAATGATCACTTTCTATTTTGATTTCCATTTTTCACTTGATTTTTTATTTGAAGTTGTAATTGGTGTATACAATAGGATATAGTTTATTGTCAGCTTTGTCATATAGTTTATTGTCAGCTTTGTCTGTAATCAAATCAATATTAAATAAAACTGAATTTAGTAAAAATAATTGAAGTAAGACCTCGTTAAAGTAGGTATAACCTGCGCAGATAAAGAACAGATTTAAATATGGCGTCGATCCGATCGTCGATCCTCGATCCGCATCATCCGCATGCTAGCTATCTCGCTCACACAGTGAAGTACACGCTCAGAGTACACGCTGCAAAAAAATAATAATTAACGCAGAACACATTTAGCCATTTAATATTGCCATCGCTTTTAAGCGATAGCAATATTATTCTATTATTTATTACTTGTATTATGTGGCAATAAAGCATTTTTTAACATAATTTTATCTTTCTTGTTAATGTTTTCAAATCACAACTAATAGAGAAAAATAGAAGAACAAGGTTTTATTTACCCTTGCTTGTAATTTATTTTATTATGATATTATTTGTAAATACTATTATTATATCATTCATTAATAATAAAAAAAGAATTATTTATTACAGTGTCGGTAGAAGAAAATTAAATATTAATCGAAGTTTTTTTTGCTAACCCTCAGAATAAGGACTAAATGCTAACCATCATCCGCCGTTTTTAAATCAGTTCTTTATCTGCGCGGCTTAGTAGTGATTTACCTTCTCTCTGCTATCAAGGAACATCAGTGAGGTGGGGAAACGCTAAGGAACATACTAGTGTTTTAGGCTACGAACGCACAGGCGGTTTTTTGCCGCGCGGATTTTATGTAACATACTGAATCCTATGGAAGTGTGCGCACCAGCGGATAAAAAACCGCGCGGTTAAAAATCCGCTGTCGCGGTTTTATTGCCGCGCGGCTAAAAATTCGCCTGTACCTTCGTGGCCTATGAATAAGGTTGAAAATGAAATAACAACCTTTCCAACCGCGCGGAAATAAAACCGCAACAGCGGATTTTTATCCGCGCGGCGAAACAACCGCGCGGAAAAAAATCCGCCTGTGCGTTTGAAGCCTTACCTTCTCTGAACATACAAGGAACATAGGTATGTATGTACAAGCGGCGGTTTCCTTACTCTGAGGAACATACCCACCTTAGATTAATGAAGACCAACGTAGAAGCGTAGCGGCGGCGGTTTCCTTACTCTGAGATACACCCACAGACCAACTAGTAGGGATGTTCTATGATCATCGAAGTTGGGAGACAAAACATCGATGTTATAACATCGATGTTTTGTCGATAATGTTTTATTTTTAAGGTGGTAACTCTCGCTATGGCGCGAAATTCAAATTTTTTCGTGTTTTTTATTTATTCTGGCGAAAGTATACATTTTTAATAAAGTTTAAATGAATTCGCGTTTGTAAAAAACCATCTCCCATATTGTAATACAACGTTTTTTGAAGACAGACCTACAGATTTTGTGTCTAAGGGGTAAAAGGCCAAAAAACAAGTTCCTTGAATATACACAAAATCGGTAACTCTGTCTTACAAAAATGATTTATAACAATGTGGGAAATAGGTTTTTACGTACGCGAATTCATTTAAACTTTATTTAAAATGAATACTTTCGCCAAAATAATTAAAAAACGTGAAAAAATTTGAATTTCGCGCCATACCGTGAGTTACCGCCTTAAATGCCAAATTTATTTATTTAATTCAATACTGACTACATAATACATGTTGAAATCGTTGAAATTAAAAGTCCCCAGGTACCAATTCTACCACTAGGCCAGATTGAATAAAAATACCTATTTTTTTAACAATATTTTATTTACGACTACGAGTACCTTATAAAAAAACGATAGTTTTCCTTATCAATACATAATTAAGTCTTATTTTATTTAATAACTAGTTTAATAATAAAATGGAGTATTTCATGCTTATCATAAACTCAATACATTGAAACTCATAATTTTAATAATACCTAAGGCATTTTTTTTTTTTTAATAAAAGATAACCTTTTAGAGAGTAAATTCATTTTGTAAATAAATATTAGAAAATTAGATTAGGCGGAATTACTACCAAACAGTGGAGCCACTTTCTATTTTTTTTTATTAAAATAAAGTTATGAGATTGAGCACTCTGTAACAGGATTATAATATGGTAGACAGATACAATAATTACTACTTAGAAATAATATGAAGCGAAATAATACGAAATCTGGCAATATTTGAATTCTGACTCCTGTTTACTAAATCTATTTCGATATTACATAGAGTTAGATTAATAGTTTTAGTCATAATCATGAGAGATTCACCCTACTAATAGGTAATAAAAAAAATTGTTTGCTTGTTTGTAACGAATAGGCTCCGAAAATGCTAAACCGATTTGAAAAATTATTTCACTGTTAGGAAGCAACAATATCCCTCCCCGAGTGACATATAAGTTTAAAAAAAAAATTAGGGATCCTTACTTAAACTCAAATAAAGCAACCCAAGGTGCAAAAAATTTACCACTGTTTACATATTTTGACAGTTGGTATTTTGTTGATGTTGTTGTTTTTTTATACGCCCAATCGGGGCTGTTAAAAGAACAAAGTCTATAGAGCCAAGTCTTTAGTAGTAACTCATATTCTATGGCGTGACTTATATTTAAATGTTTCCAGTAAAAGCGGCAACACTCTCAGCGGGAGCTCTTCTTGTTTTCCTGTAGCCCTGGTGCACGAGGCGGCGGTGAGTGAAGAGTGCGGCCGCCTGCTTGAATGTATCTCCGCACTCCTCGCACTTGTACGGCCTCACGCCCGTGTGAGTGTTTATGTGGTCCGTTAGAGTTTTCTTACCCTGTTACATGGGAAAATAATATTAAATATATATACCCTGTAGTTTGAAATGATTAACTATTCACACTCTGATTGAACGAGAAGTGAACGCATCACTATTCCTTTAATTGAGGCAACATTTTTTTACAAAGTGAAGTTAGCCAACTGTCAGTTAGCTTCTTCAATTAAAAATTCGACTATATATGAAAGAACCTGACTTACAGCAAATCTCTTCCCGCATATATTGCACTCTTTATTTTTCTTCGGCTTGTGGCCCTCGTGGACGAGCTTGATGTGGTTGCGCATACAGCGCGCTGAGACGAACATCTGAAATAAATAAATGATTTATTTTTAACCGACTTCAAAAAAGGAGGTTATCAGTTTGAACTGTATGTATGTATGTTTGTCCGCGATTATCTCGCGTTTGGCTGAACCGATTTTGATGCGGTTTTCAAATAAGCATTTGTTACATTCAGGAGAAGGTTTTAGTACCTTTTTTAACCGACTTCGAAAACGAAGAAGTGCTCAGTTGATGTATTAGTCAGTTTATTGAAGGCGGGTTCCTTTTTTTTGTTTCGCGTTTTTTTTATTTATTCTGGCGAAAGAATTCATCTATACTAATATTATAAAGAGGAAAGATTTGTTTGTTTGTTTGTAACGAATAGGCTCCGGAAATACTGAACCAATTTGAAAAATTCTTTCACTGGTAGGAAGCTACACTATCCCCGATTGTCATAGGCTATATTAGATTTGAAAAAAAATTAGGGATCCTTACTTAAACTCAAATAATATAACCCAAGGTGCAATATTTTTCGGTTGTTTACATATTTTGACAGGTGGTTTGTTGTTGTTTGTTTTTTATTCGCGCATTCTGGGAAGTCAAAAGAACATAGTCTATAGAGCCGAGTCTTTGGTAGTATCTTATATTCTATGGCGTAACTAAGTAAGCCGGGAATGCTCGTTTTTAATAAAGTTTTAATGAATTCGCGTATGTAAAAAACCATCTCCCACATTGTAATACAACGTTTTTGGAAGACAGACCTACTGATGTTGTGTCTAAGGACTAAGGACATGTCCTTGCTACACAATTGAACTAGAAAAGTCACCTTGCTACACAGTTGGCACACGTAGTCCGTCTGTTTCCGGTGCACGTAGTTGACATGTTCCTGCAGGTTACTCGCCCAAAGGAAGCCCTTGCCGCAGATCTCACAAATGTGCCTGGGGAGGGACATATTACATAATGATCAACATCATCTCAGCCGACAGACCCATACTTAAACTCCTATAAAATACAAAATAAATATTTTTCATACAAATGAATGGTGGCTTGGTTTAAATTTTTGCTATGTTTGTATTGATTCTAGTGTAATTAGTTAAGATTTTAGCAAAAATCATATTTCACCCTGTAAAAGAACTCAGGAGCAAGATAAAAAAAAACCAAAACCATTTATGATGTTTGTAATGCAATATAAAGAATATAACAACATAACAGAATATAAAAACAATATAACAGAATATAAAAACAATATAAAGTGTGAAATTCAACTTTCTAAACCCAGCAGTTTAGGAGTTTCATATAAACTGTTACACCCTGTATACGGCGTCCCGGTTAAGTTATCCCAAAATCCCGTCTTAGTGGGTGGCTACGTCACGTAAGGAAGCTACTGTCCAAATTTCATCTTTCTATCTTCAGCGGTTTCGGCTGGGCGATGATGAGTGAGCGAATGAGTGAGTGAGTGAGTGAGTGAGTGAGTAAGTGAGTGAGTGAGTGAGTGAGTAGATCAGTGGTATTTGGATTTTATATATAAAGTTAGATGAATCGTGGTTCGTAAGCCTCGCTAAAACTCGAAAACGGCCGGGCCGATTTAGCTGTTTTTGATTTTGAAATGTTCAATACAATAGAATGTGAAAAAATCTTTAAAAACATCTGGTATGTAAGCTTAAAAAAACAACAATTTTATTTTCCCATACAACACAATAATTAAAATTTTCCATATAAAAATGTAAGGCGCGATACGCAGTTCGCCGGGACAGCTAGTAGAATATATTTTTTTCATACCGATAAATAAAGCGGAAGTATATTTAATGATTATTCTCGCAAAGCGCTTTTCGCTATTATTTTCCGTCCCTTAGTCGCACTTTACGACACCCACGGGAGTAGATGGAATGGTAGTAGGTATCACAAATTAAATAGAGATACTAACGTATCAGATGACAATCAATATATATAAAACTCTTCCGTTACTGACTGACTGACTGACTGACTGACAGACAACGCAGAGCCGACACTACTGGGCGTAGCGGGCTCAAATTTTGCATGTGTGTTCCTTAGGGAGTGTAGGCAAGCACTAAGAAAGGATTTCCCGAAATTCCCATGGGAACGGGAAAAAACTGGATTTTTGTGTCTATGATAAATCTGCGCGAGTGAAACCGCGGGGCAGCCTCTAGTCATTCATACAACGCTTTGTTCAATAGGAATTGATTGAACATACAAAAACGCATATGACAAAAGTATCAATCATCAAAATGATTGATTGATGCAGTTTGTTTTTTTAACTTGCTTGGCAAAGGCTTGCCTATCTTAATGCCTAAGCGACGGAGCCCTATATATAGGTGGTAAATTAGTATTTTTATTTTACTGATGTGACATCCTACATCCGACCTACCCTACTTCAAAGGTATAATGTATTGCATGTCCAATGTGTGTGCTGAATAAAATTATGTACCGCTCATTACCGGCCGTGGTAGGTATCATATCACCGATACAAAATCACCAAAAACATCAAAACTTACTTAAACTCCGAAGGATGCATATGCTTCCTAGTCTGAAAGTGGTTCTTCAGCAGCACCGGCTGGGCGAAGTCAATGTCGCATTCAACGCACTTGAACTTCTCTCCGCTCATCACTGTCGCGTGCGCTGAATGTAAACATAGAAACACGGTATTTCAGATAAGGGGCTATTACACTTTTCCTGATTCCGTCTGTGAAATAGAAACCTACTTAGGTTCCTTTTTATAAGGACATTTATGCGTAGGATGCGTAGTCCTTTTATTACACATTTCCTTAATAAGTCGCGATCGAAGCATTAGTTAGGACGTCCTTGTCCTAAACCGGATGTTAGCTTACTTAATGCAATTACACTATCCTGAATCAGGGGACACTGAATTCAGAGACTGAATTGGGAAAGGTGTAATAGCCCCATTACTAAATTTTTTAATGCTAAATTAACTCTTGTCTGTCTGTGTGTTACGTAATGAAGACTGAAGCGCTAAACCGATACGGCCATATACCAGATAGGAATAACAACCACTAGACGCGCATTTGATAGGGCTTGTAAAATCAATACATAGTATAAAACAGTCGCTTCCCCGCGTCTGTCCCTATGTATGCTTTTATCTTTAAAACTATGCAACGGATTTTGATGCGTTTTTTTTATATAGAAAAAAAACGCATCACATCGGAACTTCGTACCGCCTTACCTATATCTATTTTATACATTTATTATAAAGTATAATAAATGCATAAAATAGATATAGGTAAGGTGGTACGAAGTTCGCCGGGTCGACTAGTAAAAGTTAAAAAAACAGAGTTATATACTCATTTTTAATTGTTTTTTTGTTTGCTTGAAACAAATAGGTTCGGGACGCTTTGAAAAAATATTTCATCATTAAAAACCCCATTTTTTTTTTAAATGTTATGTGTATCGATTAAAATTGATATTGCTTTGCTAGCGGTACGGAAGAAAGTATGGTTGAAAGCAGTAAACTTACCTTTCATATGAAAACTGTGGGCGCTGGCGCTTTTACATATCTTGTTGCATATCTTACACGGTATAGGCTGGTAGGCGTGGCGCCTGCAACAAGCACCGACAAAGGAACAAATTTACCATTATGTATGTAGCGGCACACTAGCACACTAACGCCATCTAGCGCTACACCTACAAAGCGGAGATCGCTCGATCAGCAATTCCTACATCGCGACAACGAAGTTTCTGACGCAGCTAGCATAAATAGAATTTACAAAGTAGAAGCAACGGGAGGTATTGGCCAATTCCTCTTTGCGCTGCCTAAATGTATGTTTAAAAACGCAGCTTCACTGACATAAAATAATCATTATTATTATTTATTAAAACAAATTCTAATATATTTTTTTGAGGCAAAAAAAGTTATCTTGTCAAAACTGGCCATATAAAAGAAAATTATGGAAATTATTTACGATACTAAACTGTAGTTTTACTTTACTTATTTATTGTTACAACAATATGTGAGGTCTTTTTATCAATATATATAAAACTCTTCCGTTACTGACTGACTGACTGACTGACTGATTGACTGACTGACTGACTGACTGACTGACTGACTGACAGACAACGCAGAGCCGAAACTATTGGGCGTACAAAGCTGAAATTTGGCATGTAGGTTCCTTAGGGAGTGTAGGTGAGCACTAAGAAAGGATTTCCCGAAATTCCCACGGGAACGGGAAAAAACGGGATTTTGGTGTTTATGAGAAATCTGCGCGGGAAATACCGCGGGGCAGCCTCTAGTGTTTAATAAGATGGAATTTAAAGTAGAGTATACAATGTGGGCGTACAGCTATTCCGCTTAGGGTGCTGTAACAACCCACGCTTGTTCAAGTTTCAAGCCTTTATTCCTTGAAATCCACGCTGCCCCTCAGGTGTTACATCACCCTCATCATAATAAATACCTTTACACCCGTTTTGTATAATATACAATTTCAACTTACTTTAGATGATCTCTGTAATAGATGCTGCAGTTAAAGGTCTTTCCACACTTATCGCATGTGAACGTCTCCTTATTGCCGCTGTGGACCTTTTCCTTGTGTAGCCTTAGCCCGCGCGGGTTTCTACAAAAAAAAAACAATTATTGTACTGTTTTCTTCGCCAATTCATGGCAGGCAAAGGAACATACTCCATACATACAGCCAAGCCTTCAGTGGAATTTTTGTAAAGCTGCAAACAAACTATAGGACGCGGTTGACAGAATCTAGACATAGTAAGTACTATGTGGCGTGTATAAACGTGTGTGTGTAAACTATCTATTGAAAGCTGAGAAAATATGGAAAATTTGAGAGGAAGTTAGAGTTAATAAAAACAACAATTTTATTTTTCTATATAAATTATGATAGCGCGATACGAAGTTCGCTAGGACAGCTTGTTGAATAAATATTTTGTGACTTTTTGGCTCAGTATACCGTATCTATTAAAAGGTGAGAAAATATGGTAAATTTGAGAGGAATTTAATAAAACAATAATTTTATTTTTCCATATAAATTGGGAGGCACAAACCGAAGTTCTACGGGACACCTAGTTGAATAATATTTTTTTGACTTTTTGGCTGAGTCCTAGTATGTTTGCAGCTTAACTTAGCAACAATACCATTTTATTAATACCTGAAATTGATCTTGCACATCCAGCAGTAGTTTTGTCCGCGGTGCCGAGTGTGGTGGCGCAGGTGCCGCAGCAGCGCGAGCGGCTCGTGGTCGCAGTAGCCGCACACGCGGCATCGGAACAGCGCGCGGTGCCGGCCCGCGTGCAGCGCGAACACGCCGCGCGGCACCCAGCACGCGCACACGCGGCACTGGCGCTCGCCTTCGCGCTGATGACGTTAGTTTTTAACCGACTTCAAAAAAGGAGGTTATCAGTTTGACCTGTATGTATGTTTGTACTTGAGGCTGACCCGCGGTTTTTACCGCGCAGATTTCTCATAAACACAAAAATTCCGTTTTCCCGTTCCCGTGGGAATTTCTGGAAATCACTTCTTAGTGCTCACCTACACCCAAGGAACCCACGTGCCAATTCTCAGCTTTCTACGCCTAGTAGTTCCGACACTTGTCTGTCAGTCAGTCAGTAACAGAAGAGTTTTATATATATTGATGTATGTTTGTATGTGTGTATGTATGTTTGTTCGCGATTATCTCGCGTATGGCTGAACCGATTTTGATGTGGTTTTCAGAAAAGTATCTAATTCCAGCGCATCAATTTGGATTTAGAGTGGCTCACGGTACTATTGAACAAGTTCACAGGCTTGTGGAGAATTAAATCAAGCATTTGAGGAAAAACAGTACTGTTCCGCAGCATTTCTTGATATTTCGCAGGCATTTGATAGAGTTTGGCATAACGGACTTCTTGCTAAAGTCAGGCAAGCATTCCCTCTGAACTACTACCTATTTATTCGATCTTATCTCAACAAAAGGAAATTTTACACTAAATATGACGACGAGTTGAGCGAACTCTATGAAATCAATGCAGGTGTTCCACAGGGTAGTGTCATGGGACCAACACTATATCTGATCTTTACTTTGGACCTACCTACTCCACATGATGAAAATGTCGTCGTAGGTACATTTGCTGATGATACAGCTATTTTGGCCAGGCACAACAACTCATGGCAGGCTTCAGATATCCTCCAAAACTGTCTTGATGACATATCTAAATGGCTAAAAGACTGGCGTATAAAGGCAAACGAAACCAAGTCTGCTCAAATCACTTTTACATTGCGACGAGAGACTTGCCCTTCGGTGAAGCTGAATGGAATAGAAATTCCCCAAGCAAACGATGTCAGATACCTTGGAATATATTTAGATAGAAGACTCACATGGCAAAAGCACATTTTTACTAAAAGAAAAGCACTGGGACTCAAGCTGCGATCAATGTTTTGGCTATTAAATCGCAAATCTAAGTTAAATATAGAAAACAAACTGTTGCTGTACAAATGTATTTTAAAACCAATCTGGACCTATGGTTTGCAACTGTGGGGAACGGCGGAAAAGTCAAACATAGAAATCTTGCAAAGGTTTCAATCGAAAATCCTTCGGATGATTGTCAATGCACCATGGTACATTACAAACGACCAACTGCACCACGACCTAAATATCCCAAAAGTCACGAAAGAAATCACCGAACAAACTCAAGACATACACGGAGAGAATCAAGAGTCATCCGAATGAGCTGGCAAATGCATTAATGCAAAGACAACAAAATACAACATTCCTGAGACTAAAAAGAGTAGCTCCTCAAGATTTGCTCTGATTTTTACACGGCTGCGTCATTGGACGTAACCGTTCCCGCCTGTACCATACTTAATATACAGCTAAAAGTCGTCAGACAGATTGCCGGAAAAAAGGAGATAAAAAAGAAAAGTATTTGTTACATTCAGGAGTAGGTTAAAGTACCGATTTTAACCAACTTCGAAAAAGAGGAAATTCTGTATGTGTTAGGTCATTTTTTTGGAAAAAAGAAATTATTTAGGGAAACATATATTCACGGTTACTTTATTATCATGGAGGAACATTAAACACACGGTATGCATAGTTATACAGGACTGATTTCTGAAAACGAAGTTAAAAATAATGAACCGTGCTCACTGGAAGTCAAATCTGTTACGGCCTCCTAGACCGCCACTGTACCATCAGAGCAGAAGGTCATACGGTGCTTGTCTGGCGCCAGACGCAAAACACTGTTCCAATGTGTTTCTAGGCATCCAAAAGATATGACTACACGAAGTTTCTGACGCAAGTAGCATAAATAGAATTTACAGAGTAGATGCATCGGGAGGGATTGGCCATTCTCTCTTCGCATCCTACACTCTCATTGGTTAGTCCAGTCACCAGTCAATCACTCACACAATCAATCAATCACTAACCGGCACATGATTGACGGCGCGGTGTTCCTCCAGCGCCCGCCTGGTCTCGTACCCGCGCAGGCAACCTTCGCACTTGTACTTCGCTTCGCTGTACGATGCGTCTTCGCTCAGTACGACGCGCCTCGCGAGAACCTCGGATGGGGACAACACTAGCACCTGAGAGAGTTGTTTTTTTATGTATATACTAGTCGACCCGGCGAACTTCGTTCCGCCTAACCTATTACTATTTTGTGCATGTATTATACTTATAAACCTTCCTCTTGAATCACTCTATCTATTAAAAAAAACCGCATCAAAATCCGTTACTTATTTTTTTAGATTTAAGCATACACAGGGACAGACGCGGGATGCGACTTCATTTTATACTATGTATTGATATAGTTAAGGCGGTAACTCTCGGTATGGGGCGAAATTAAATTTTTTTCGCGTTTTTTAATTAATCTGGCGAAAGTATTCATTTTTAATAAAGTTTTAATGAATTCGTGCCATACCGAGAGTTACCACCTTAAACTGATTGAAACGACTGACAGTTATGTCAAACACCATTAAGCTATGTATTGATTTATCTTTACCAATATAAGAGGAAATACTGTTCGATTGTTTGTTGATTTGTTTGCATCGAATGGCTCCAAGACTCCTGAAGCCATTCTAAATATTCTTTCACCGTTGGGAAGCTACACTATCCCCAGGTGACATAGGCTAAAGACTATTCTCAAACATCCAGACCACTAGGCAGTATTATAGGAAGTTCGTCGTATATTTCTTCTGCTTCTTTTTTAAGAGCTGCTCTTTTTGGTGGAGCCTCTTCCATTCGCCCCTGTTCCCCGCCAGCTTCTTTACCATCTGATAAGACTCTGCACTGACTCGCTCTCCTTTATTTGGTCGAAGTAGCTTCCCCTTGGTCGTCCACGCTGTCTCTTACCTTCTTTTTTTTAATTATATATTTCGCCCATTCTGGGCAGGCAAAGGAACTCAGTCCATACAGCCAAGGCTTTAGTAGTTTATTTCTTAGTATTCAGGTCTTAATTCTCTGATTTCTTAGCCTAGGATCCTAACCTAACCCATTGAAATGTGAGTGTGGTCTCACGTTTCAATGTCCACACCGACTCAGACATCAGAATTATTCGGGAGCAGCAACCTTTATTTCTCACTTCACTACACAGTTCTCCATAAAGGGCACATTATTACACTAATTCCACCACACTAGCACAATAAAAGCCACGGAAAACAAATTTAGCAAATTGAAAAAACAAAAGCCCGACATCTTCCTCCCGTTTCCCGCCAAGCAGTCTCTCTTTCCTTCAATCTTTCTGTCTACATATAACCCGGCTCACCTCAGCATTGTTCCCGTCGACGTCGAACTGGTTCTTGCAAAACATTATCGAGGTGAACATCTCCAGCACCTGCTCGTCGCTGGGTTCGTCTGCTGGTATCTCGTCCAACGCTGCCACTGATACAAACGAGGAAGACGATCAATCAATCAATCAATTGACTACTTTGTGGCTCAGTTGGCCATAGACAAAGTAGAACGCTGCGCTTCCTATAGACGGAAGATAGAACCTGAATACGAGCAGTCATCTAATGTGTATGTGTGTATTTGTTGTATGGTTTTGAGTCCAGCTGGAGACAAAATAGTGGGAAAAATAGCAAAACCATAGCCTAGAAAACTTCTCCTGGTTGTAACAAATAATACTCTTAAAACTATATCAAAATCTGTATAGCCAAACGCGAAATAATCGCGGACAAGCATACATTCATACATACAGGTCAAACTAAAAACCTCTATTTTTGAAGTCGGTTTAAAATTATAAAATAATTTACCATTCTTTTCTTTTTTCGAGCGCGACCTCTTGCCCTCCTTGAACGAAACCTTCTTGCTTCGCTTTTTAATTTTAACGGTTTTCTTCTGCTTTTTCGAATTAGGAATGTCGGTTGCGTCTACGGCGGCTTTTGCGGAATCATCCTTCGGTTTGATTTTCTTCATTTTAACTTTCACTTTGCTTAGTACCTGCGAAAAAGCACAATAAGTAGATTATCTATACTAAATACTAGTCGACCCAGGCAACTTCGTAGCGCCTTACCTATGACTATGTTGTGCATGTATTATGTAGTATACATATAAACCTTCCTTTTAAATCACTCTTTAAAAAAAACGCATCAAAATCCGTTGGATAGTTTTAAAGATATATGCATACATAGGGACAGACGCGGGAAGCGACTTTGTTTTATACTATATACTAGAGGCTGCCCCACGGTTTCACCCGCGCAGAATTCTCATTAATACAAAAATCCCGTTTTTTCCCGTTCCCATGGGAATTTTGGGAAATGATTCCTTAGTGCTCCCCAAGGAACTCACGTGCAAAATTTCAGGCCGCTACGACCAGTAGTTTCGGCTCTGCGTTGTCTGTCAGTCAGTCAGTAACGGAAGAGTTTTATATATATAGATTGATATTGATTGATTATAAAGAGAAAAGATTTGATAGTTTGTTTGTTTGCATTTAATAGGCTTTGAGATTTACTGACCCGAATGCAAAAAATTCTTTCACTGTTGGGAAGCTATCAAGCTACACTACCCCCGGGTGACATAGGCTATAGAATATTCTCGTAAAAATTCAGAACGCAGGGCGAGACGAAGTTCGCCGGGTCAGCTAGTAAGTATTTTAGAAAGATCTCTTACCTCTTCTTCGGAATCGTCATCAAAGACGAAGTCAGTGGCTGGCTCTATGTATATTTCTTCGACATGCTTGGGAACGCCCGACGACGACGGTACGAGAGGATCGTTAGACGTACCCAAATCTAGCTGAAAGAATACAATACCAATACTTAAACAATGAATTTTTAATTTGACAGCTCAGAAGAAAAAACAAGTTTTACTACGCCGCTATCAGATGGCGCTCTGCCAGGAGCAATAGATCAAGATGAAATGAATAATTGTATTACTCAAAATAATAAATTAAAATTTAACTGAGGCAGTGATGGAGTGGGTGAAATTAAGATTTATACTTATCAAAAAGTTATCCAATCCAAAGAGTCAGTCAATACTCCATCTCCTCTGTAGACACCGCCATCTACAAGCGTATTATAAACCAATGTTGTTTTCTTTTCTGTCACTTTGAAAACTCCTCATTACATAGAATATTAAATAAACTCACTTAAAGGGGCAAACTGGTGCGTTTGAGGCGATACTAGCGCCACTTTAGATAAATAATTAATATCTTCTAAACCACAGCCGAAATCAAAATTATGCGCCTTTGACTCCCTAGATAAACTTGCTTAGAATGTTTTAGGCTCTGTTGTATAGCTTAACGCGTTAACCCAGAGCACAGCATAAAAAATAGTACTACATACAGTATGGGCACTCCCTGCCTCCCTCAGCAAGTACGGCCCCCGCGCTCGGCACCTCTCAGTGCCTATAATGTATGTAGTACTATTTATTGGCCTAGCGAGATTCTGAAAATCTTTCTAATGAGCAGTTTTCGAACTGTCACTTTAAGTTACAGAGACTGCCATAAGATGGCACTAGCAATCAGGTTTAATGTCAAATTCTATATGAATTCAATCAGTCAGGTCAATCAGATTTGACGTTGACATTACACCTACATACATTGGCTATACAGTGCCATCTATTAGCATTTTCCTAGAACCATTAAAACTGTCTAAAACGAAAACCCCTCATTGTAACAAGATGTTATTACCTCATCCGGTGTTTCTATCTTTACATCTGTCGCACTTGCAGTATCAACCTCTAGCAACAACTTGTTTTCTGGAACTGTGATGATGCATTTTGGATCTTCTTCAGCAATATTAAAGTCGTATTTTGTTTGAGTGTACTTCCGAAGTGAAGAAAGAGATTTCAGAGCTTCCACTCCATCTTTTGACTGCAAAAAGTTTTTTTTTAATCAGGCTAAGGGTTTTTTTTTGAATTGGAATAAAGTGTTTTTTTTTAAGGTAGCTTAAGTGATACTATTATATTTTGTAACATCTGTTTATGTACCTTAAGAAAGCACTAATAAATGAATATGAATATGAATATAAACCTTATACAGGGTTACCTTGTACCTGACCTGACCTGAACAGGTGACAGGTTGGTAAGGGTCATTCAAAACAATTTTAGTTTTTCTACAAAACAAAAATTTTATACGAAAAAAAAAATACTTTCCAAAAATTGGAATTAAATGTTCAACTCAGAAACGGTTGCGTTTTGTTTTGACCTGGGTACCTGAGGGCTGAAATTATTGGTGATACCCCTAATGTCATGTCTACTTGATTATATTCAATTTGTCTGCACCCTAGATGTAATAATGTACCCTTGTATATTACTTTGTATGCAATAAAGTGTTTTCTATTCTATTCTATATTTTTTGTTGTTGCTAATATCACTAATTTAATTATTTATTGCATTACTATACACATGTATGGGAAACAAAATCGAGGTGCGTTTATTAAAATATTTATCAGTGATTCAATTTTTTTTTCTTGTTTTGCATTTTTCTAAAAAAAAATTTATTTTATTTTGAATTTTAAAAAAAAGCAGGGAGCGCTATTAAATGGCAGCCTAACCAGCCACAGCAAGAATAACAACAGTGCAGGCGATATCTTTTTTTTAATAATTTAAAACAAATAAAGTCTCGTGTGCACTAGACTTATTAAATATCAAAGAACTTGAGCAATTTTTCAATACAGAATAACTTGGAAGTGATACGCTGAACAAGTTTGTGACTGCACAAGTAAGCTGACTATACTATGTGTGCGTATTATAATTTATTTTACCTTAACCAAATCCGTATTCAGTCTTTCCAAAATGACCCTTGCCTTCAAAACATTGCTTCTGAATTTATGACACTTTCTTAGAATACTCGTACATTCCCAACATATCGCCAGATCACCTGTCTGTATCAAGCAAGAAATAAAACTGTTAAAACAATATAAATATGAATACAGCCTAGTGTTAGGTATACATGGATAAAAAAAATAATCTAAAAATCGATTAGACAATGTTATGAATTCAACGAAATGTTAATATCTATTCTAATATTCATTACAAAAATTGTTATATTAAAATGTTATTAAAACCATTAATTCATCTTGAAACTAACTACAGTTAGTTATAGACGGTATAGATTTCGAATTGTAATTCAATTCATTGAAACGACCAGTTTTAGTAAACAATAATAAACTCACTTCCTCCGTTATTTCTGGCAGAATCACCCTGAACAGCGGCTCTAGACTGCGTAATTTTTGAAGAGTTCTCTCCCCTGATAAACATGTTGAGCATATTTCTTCCATTTTTAGCACAAATATTAATTTTATTGTATGTGAAAATGTAGTCGGATCGAGCGAGCAGTCGCCATTTTTACATTTTTATTGGTCCCCTCCCCCAGAGAGAAGGTAAATCACTACGAAGGTAAATCACTACGTTTTAAGAGTCGCCACTCTACCCTTCCCTAGCTAAGTTTAGGTGTTTCTTTAGGCCTACTTGAGGGAGCAAAGTTTATTTCAAGCTTTTATTGTCATCACTGGCATTTACCTTCTCTCTGATCACTGACACCTACGTAGTGATGTACGTAGTCGATAATAGTGCTTACAAGTATCGATATAACAGCTTTTTATCGATATCGATATATCGATGAACAGCAGTGGTATTAAATAAATAAAAATTACGCTTTTGTTGCCTACCTGTTAATAAAACAAACAAAGTTATTTGAATGCATTTATTTATATATATATATTAGTATGCTTACATAAAAAGAAATAGATAGAAAAATATAGCTTTAAATTTACCTTGATTATACATATTGAAATTACAAGGTTTCTTATATTGAAAGCCTAGTAGAAATAATGATTATTTAAGTAATTTATCCAGCAGTCTAAGAATACGTTTACTCCATTAGGTAGCCCTTGGTTACAGAAAGCGCCCTTGTTGAAGGGTTATTCAGCTTCAACATCCATCACAATTCACGTTCATTCTTCCCAAACCCGATCGAATATTGCACAAAACAGCGGTCCAGTTTGAGACGTAAAACCAACGTATTTTCACCAGCACCAGATATTTAATGTACACAAGAGTAGAACTCAACCAGATGTAATTTCGGTCGGTGGGTCGTTTTAGATTAGTAAAATTCACATTTTGCAATTTTAACTCAAATATAAAACAGTTTTTTCAATTCCAATATTTAGAAAAATAACAATTCTGAAGTGTCATTTGACATAACAAAACAAAAGAGTGCTCATGTCATGTCAGACACATATCATAGCTATGAAAGAGTATAGAAAAATAATTAAGATCTGCAGAAAGTAGAGGGTTCACTGGAATTAAGTTAAATAGCTATGCCAACCCAACAATTTAAAAAAAAATATCGAACTGCGGTAATGGTTAACAGCCGTACAAAAACAAGTGTCTAGTGCCCTCCCCCAGCCCCCAGTGTTGCCAGATGTCATTGTGTATTTCACCCCAAACCATGCCAAAAAAAACCCTGAAAAACTGCTTTTTCGAAGACAAAACCCCCAGCGTTAAAATAAAAATAGATAAAAATAATTAAAAAGACGAATCAAATATTAATAAAATATTAAATACTACCCTTATACGACCTAATACTAATGATATAGTTCCGTCTTAAACAAAAATTATATTAATCCATTAATCCCTTCTGGGCTGGCAAAGGAACATAATCTATACAGTCAAGTTTTCAGGTTTTCAGTATCCATCCATGCGTTCTAAATGTTTTAAGATCCATCCTAATAACAAGTCTGTGATCAAATCTACTGTTGCCACCACAGAACAAGAGAATACAATAGAAATAGCATCATGAGCTTTTAGTACCGAAACCAGTGTGTCCAAACTCACACATATAAACCAAACGCTCACTATGAAATCCAAGCTACCATTGGTGATTAACGACAATGCCGAAAAGATCTACATCACAAAACTTTGAAGTAGATTATGAACCTTTTTTACAAATAAACAAAGATCAAAATCAAAAAACAATTATGAAATACTTAAGATAATGATGACATACATATGATAAAAGAATGAAATTAGGTTTTTCCAAAGACATGGTAGAAAGCTATACATCCTCTTTGCTTTAAAATCCTCACGCATTGTTCCTAGTTTTACTATTCGACGCTAGATGGAACTACACCTTTTGTACTACCGCTACTAAACACTAGATGGCTACGTCGAAAAATGAAAAACTAAGCTAGGGATGTACATATTGCGGGAGAAAGTTTGTCGATGAGAAAAACCTATCGATATACAACTTTCTTTCATATGGCTACAGTTAACAATTACTTTTTTTTACGAAAATCTATGTGTATTTTACGCAAACGGCCTTCTTGGTGATTGGCGATGTATTGGTATTATCATATGAAAAAACCAGTCGCTCATAGAACAAAGTTTATTTTAGTGTACAGTTTATTTTTTATTTATTTACAATGTCGTTTTGTATTCAACAGTTATGCTTCGCATAAATAGAGATTCAGAAATAAAAATGTGTTTAGTTATAAAATTGTATATACCTACAGTACTGCAAAAGTTATAATGCGCATAGAAATCTTCGTCACTGTTCGACAACGGTCGTATTCCCAAGCGACGGAAGACGATATGTATTTAAGGAGGTTAAGTGCATTTTCTGCATGCGTAATTTAGTAGAATAATGATTTTTGATTGAGGTGTTTCCGTGAAATCGACAATTAGCGAATCTGCATGCGCATTATTAATTTTGGAGTAAGTACTGTACTTTAAATGAAGCTTTATTTTAATCAAAGTAAACAATTTAGTTGGATGGGTAGATAGACCAATAAAACAAGATGGGTTTTATATTTATATTATTTTATCTTTTTTAATATCGAAGTACTTGCTTATTTATTACTTGCCTTAAACTCTTAACTAATCTTGTTTTTTTTTAATATATAATATTTAGCATTTTTTCTTGTCTAGGTATTGTTTATTGAAACTCCTCTTAGCTTAAGAAGCTTTCATGATGGCTCTATCTTCAAGTTTATGCTTAAGTGTATTAGGTTCTGAGCTTGGCCCAAGGTGATCCAGTAACATAAGCTGTAAATAAATGAAAAGAAAAATAAAATATAGCACACTATAAGAGTGACGACTTGTCTTTATACAATACTAGTCGACCCGGCAAACTTCGTACCGCCTAACCTTTTATTAGAACGTGCATGTTTTATACTTATAAACCTTCCTCTTGAATCACTCACTAACTGTATTTTTAAAGATTTAAACATACCTAAGTACTGATGCGGAAAGCGACTTTATTTTTTACATATTACAACATTATCGATAGATTTTTATCGATAGATTTTCATCATGTTGAGCAATCTCTAACTGATTTCCAATATACTGTTGTCAAAATGTTCTAGAAAAAGTCATGAGTCTAATACCATAGATAAAGAAGAACGCTATGAAGGTACAGTCACATCACAGGCTTCAATTAAAATTCAATTTTACTGCTCCGTAATTAGGGTGTTTTCATTTTCTCACTTATGGTTTTGTTTTCTTGTTCATGTATAATTTCAAATTTATTTAAAAATACAGTGAAATATTACTTACCGATGTAATGATACGGCATAATTAGTACTTTTAAGTCCCCAACTTTAATTTTTGCATTCCAACACAGCACAATATTGCATTTTAGTGGGTTTTTTTTCATATTTTTCCTGGTGGTTTGTTTACAAGAAGCATAAATCAACTGAGCTTATCAAATCTGTCAAAAACTACGCATATGCACTGCAGAGCTAATGATAGGCACGCGGGCTCCGCCTACTCGCGATTTCTATTTAGAGAGAGAGAGCATCTTCCTTGTTCTGTGGTTGCCACTGTTGCCGATACGTAGTATCTCTAGTTGGTCTGTGGTTGCCGTGCTAAACGTAGGTATTGAGACTTGAGATATAATTTTTAATTCAATGTCGGTTTATATTTATTTATCAAAACTTGTTGGTCAGTGGCTTGGTACCTATTTTTGGAAGATACAAGAATGAAGAAAGTCTCGGTTACTTTTCTCCCAGAGCTGGCCGCGGTTAAAGTAGAAGCCGGGTCCTCGTGCGAGCCCGGGCAGAAGGCCACGCCGCCTCCGGAGCTGGCCGCGGTCAAGCAGGAAGTGGACATTGAAGAGCACGACCTGCTGCAGCACCCGAGAGTGCAAGCTGTTATGCAGACTGTTTCCGTTCTAGACACTCTTTTTGCCACTGACAGACAAGGTACACTTGGTCTTTGCTTCTTGCTATCATGTTAAAACATACTTAAGTAAGTAAATTAAATGTTAACATACCTAATACAAAGTTTTTGCTACAGGGAACCTGCTCACTCTTCTAGAAAGCAATGTCAGTACGAGAACTGTAGGTCCTCCAATTATTTCAGGGAGCAATATTAACACTGAACCTGATTTGATATCAGTTAAAGTTTGCAGAGTCAAAACAGAAAAGGAATTAATTTTAAACAAGTCTAATATTATTGTAAAAGTGGTGTTGGAAGACTGTGCCCAGGAGCTAAGGAGGAGCGGCCGCTTCTGTGCAAAGTGCCAAGTTCTGTTCCCTAATCGCAGCGGTTTTATAAGTCATGGAACTGTGCATGAAAGCATATGTAAGTATTTTTAATTGCTGTGCTTTTTGAGATGGAGATAGTGTAGCAATAAAATTGTTTATAATTTGGTACCTATTTTATGTTTTTTTTTTTTCATTTTTTTAACCTTAGATCAAATATGCAAATATGGGAAAGGGAAAGAGGCCTTTGCCCAGCAGTGGGACACTACAGGCTACAAATAATAATAATAATAGATCAAATAAAAACCTAACTCGTTTATTTATATTTATTTTTTTATTGACTGATCAGTTGGCAGCGATGTGGACTGAGTAGGCGTGTGCACCCGGGTTTGATTCCCGGGCGGGTGAATATTGATAAGATGAATATTGATTTTTATTTCCGGTCTAAGTGTGATGTTTGTCCCTGTGTATGTTTCAGGCACTCTAGATACAGGTTCTTCCTAGTTAGGGGCTCTGAGTGTGATGTGTAATTAGTGTTAAAGTGTTCATATAAATTTTTATTGTTTTTGATTCAGGCAGCATGTATAGCGGAGTGTTTAATCTTCAGTGTCTATTTGTTTTAATAACCATGCCATATTGATTTAGATTAGACTGAATGTGTATACAAAATTTCAGCAAAGTTGGTTTCAGATATTCTGCTTCAAAATAAAGTGCAAGATATTGCCCAAACAAACATACATCTCAAGTTAAATAAAAACTTCTATAAAAGTAATATTAATATTAATCGAAGTATTTTTATAAAAATGCAGCCCTATTTACTTTGTTACCTCTTGAGTGCAGCTGAACCAATTTTATTAATTACAAGCTGTCCCGGCGAACTTCGTATCGATCCTTACGATTTAATATGGAAAAAATCAAGTTTTTTTTTTAACTTATCCTCCGTTTTTCCATATTTTCTCACGTTATAAACATTCCCTGGACAACTATGAACATTTCAAAACCAAAATCATCTAAATCGGCCCGACAGTTCTCGAGTTTTAGCGAGACTAACAAACCACAATTAATTTTTATATATCTATATTTTATATAGTAGAAGTAAATTGTTTTTTTTTTGTTAAATTACGATGTAGTTGTAGACTGTTTTTACAGAAAGAAACAAAGCTCAACAGAAAAGGCAGTATAAATAAAATAACTTGAAATTTTTGGTCTTGCAGTTTACCACCACTAGAGTTAGGAGTACATAACCAATATTGCCGGGCAAATAAAAAAATTGATTTAACTTATAATAGTTCATTAACTTTGTTGCCTGAACGTATATACTAAGCAAGATTATCTAGTGTCATACTGTGCCACATTCTTGATATTTGCCTTAGTTTAGAAGATTTTTTTTTCGAGAATGGCGCTAGCATCGCTGTGAACTGGCTCTGTCCTAATGAATAATCCAAGTTTGTGACCGCCAAACGCAACTTTGTCAAATATAAAAAAAAAAACATTTTTTGTTGTAAAAACTTGTTTTTGCATTTTTATGACTATTTCCAGATGCTCCCGCTGACGTCACAGACAGTTCTGAAGGCAACAGCACGCCACAAGCCCTGAATGCTTCTGACGCAATCCAGAAATATGATGAATCAGCAAAAAGCAGCTCAGCGGCCAACTGCTCCCTCCGCTGCGGACATTGCGACTACAGCTGTGTTGCAGCTGAAACACTGCTCAGACACAGCGGGCTGCACGACCCTGCGCGGCGCCATGAGTGCAATGTATGTCATTATAGATTTCGTACACTTTCAGTATTAAATACTCATTTAAAAACGCACACAGAAATAAAACCATATGACTGCAATCTGTGTAAATACAAAAGTTCTTACAAACATCTTTTAATCAGACACATAAAACAACACGCCAATGATAAACCATTTAAATGTAATCTGTGCGACTACAGATGTTCTCAGAAATACAGTTTAACTAGGCACATGACACGACACACGAAAGACAAACCATTTCAATGTGACCTGTGTGATTACAGATGTTCTTATAAAGGAAGTTTAAGTAGCCACTTAAGACGACACACGAAAGAGAAAACATTTAAATGTGATTTGTGTGAATACAAAAGTTCTTGGAAACAAAATTTAAATGTACACATGAGCCAACACACCGAAGATAAACCATTTAATTGTGATCTGTGCGACTACAAATGTTCTCAGAAACACAATTTGAATCGCCACAAGTTGAGTAGGCATACTAAAGAGAAACCTTATAAATGTGACCTGTGTGAATACAGATGTTATCGGAAAGACAATTTAAAGCGACACAGCATTAGTCGGCATACTAAATAGAAACCTCATAAATGTGACCTGTGTGAATAAAGATGTTCTGAGAATCATAAGAGACTACACACTAAAGAGAAACCTTTCAAATGTGACTACAAAAGTTCTCGGAGATATACTTTAAATCAGCACTAAGAGAAGGCAGAAGTAAGATGATTCCGTGCTTCGGAAGGCACGTTAAGCCGTTGGTCCCGGCCGCAGTAGTGGTCGTTATAACCGCGGCGACAAGCTGGCCCCTTGTCACGTTGGTAATAAAGCATAAACTCGGCTAAACGTGGGTCCGGCTCTCAAGCTGGTGCCTCTGCCTTACCCTTCGGGGAACAAAAGGCGTGAGATTATGTTATGTTATGTTAAGAGAAGGCATAAATAAATAAGGGTGCGTATCCGGAGTTGCGTAGCAAGGAACGTGTTTCACCAACCAACGCATCAGTAGCAGTAGGGTCTCCGATTGAGTTGGTCTTATAAGCATTATCATCATTTCAGCCGAAAGACGTCCACTGCTGGACACAGGCCCCTCTCACAGAACGCCACAGCGATCGGTTTTGAGCGAACCTCATCCAGTATGTACTCGTGGTCTTAGAATGTACAGTCACGTGCAAAAGTCCATACATAGTGTAAAGTGTAAAAAAGCTTGCACGCAAATACCGCACGCATCTGTTAACATTTCCCGCTGGCTCTAATGGGTAAAGATGTCTACCAACACATTGAGACAGCGGGACATTTCCATTAACATACATAAAAACGGTGTGAGCGTAGCGTAAATGTGATCACTGGATGCGATTATTTTTGCTAACTCTCTAGGGACTAAAATACGTGACTGTACCTGGACCACAACAAGGATAATGTTCAACGCCCAGTCAAGATCGGAGACTATACAGTATACACTGGAAGTTTTCGACGAATACATCACTATCTGCCTGGGCATCGTCGAATCAAACTCGGATGGGCAGCGTTGGGGAAGCTTCGCGAGACATGGTCGGTAATTATAAGCTAACTAGTCGACCCGGCAAACTTCGTACCGCCTAACCTATGACCAGGCCTGGCTCACTTTAGGTATAAACCTGCAAGTACGTGCGGCGGGCCATCAGCCTCGGGCCGCGCCGCCGCTCGCGCGCTGCTCGTTGCGCCGCACGCGTCTCATAATTTTCGCGCCAAGTTCTCGCATCCTTAATAATAAATAGCTCGATGCCGTTAGTGTTCCTAAAACAGGCGCTCCCGCGAAGTAGCACGGGTCATTATCGCATGAATATGCATTGCGGCTTTGGAGATAAGAGTGAGAGAGAGATATTAACTCAAGGTTGTTATGTAACAGGAGCGAGCTAGATTGTGCTTTATGTGTAGCAGCTAGATTAAATTTTATTTAAACGACTCCGTTGAGTGAGTCTGTACCTGGTACTATTAGGTATTCTGTGGGTATTACTATACGGTGCATGAATTAGCCGCCTCCGTAGCTCAGTGGCGTAGCGCGTCGCGCCTTTGATAATAAGGGCACGGCAGGTTGTGGGTTCGATCCCCGCAGAAAACACCACATATTGATTTCTCACAAAAATCACGTTGTGGTTGTTTTCGGTTGGATAGGACATTGCAGGCTTGAATCACCTGATTATCCGAAAAGTAAGATGATTCCGTGCTTCGGAAGGCACGTTAAGCCGTTGGTCCCGGCCGCAGTAGTGGTCGTTATAACCGCGGCGACAAGCTGGCCCCTTGTCACGTTGGTAATAAAGCATAAAATCGGCTAAACGTGGGTCCGGCTCTTGAGCTGGTACCTCTGCCTAACCCTTCGGGGAATAAAAGGCGTGATATTATGTATGTATGTATGTAATGTATGTATGTAATGTATGCATGAATTATACATATAAACCTTTCTCTTGAATCACTCTAACTATAAAAAAACCGCATCAAAATCCGATGCAAAGTTTTAAAGATATAAGCATACATAGGGACAGACGCGGGAAGCGACTTTGTTTTATACTATGTATGGATTAGAAAGTTTAAGGTCACTCAAAGGGAATATCGGAGTGACTCTGAGTGATCGAACTGAGTTAAAAAAAATTAAGTAAAATAAAATTGTTTTTATTATTTATTCTAGTCATATAGCAAACAAACTTAGTCCTGAAAGTTTCCACCACAATAAAAAAGTGACCGTGTAATAAAATTTCAAATAAAATCTCTACCTCCTATAGATTAAGAGATTTTTTTATTTAAAACACCTTCAAAAGGCATATAGCCCCTTAACAACCTTTTAGACAGATGACAAGACGCGTCACTTAGAATACGAGTGCGAGCGATAGCAGGACCTGTCATATTCTGTATAAAAAGTTATCCTCAAAATCTGGAATCTCAAAAACATCGATTTCACAGGAATTATTTAAGGTACTGTTGTGTTAGTAAGTACTATTAGCCGCGCAGATAAAGAAACGATTTGAAAATGGCGGCCGAACGCATGCTATTTCGCGTATATTAGTATGATGGTTAAGAAGAGAGACAAGACAGCCCGTACAACGGCCGCCATTTTGAGATCGTTTCTTTATGTGCGCAGGTAATAACTTACTTACCGTGTAAAATGAATCAATGAAAAAAAATATCTTAGGTAGTAGTTTACATAATAAAATAAAACAGTTTTTTTCATATTAGTTTTTTATATTTAAACATTACAGCGGAGCTATTACGGCCACATTTGCAATATTGCTTTTCGTCCTCTAGAGTGTCAAAGTCGATACAAAAAAAAAACACAAAGAGGACGCAAAGCAATATTGCAAAAGCGGCCATAATAGACCCTCAGTTTGATTTTAGTTTTTACACTGATTAATTTCATAACTGGTGCGGGAAACTCAGAAGTTTATGGTATATTATGTAAAGAAGGATTTAATATTAGTTGGAAAACGAATTTATAAAAGAGAAATAGTTGAAAAGTCCCTACTTGAACAAGAAAATAAAACATGATCTAGTGCCTTAGGTAATAATAGTCTACAATCGCTGCCTCCTAAAATACTGCATTCTACTTTGTTACAAAAACAACATGCGATTTGAGTTGTATTAAGAACCTTACCACACTAGGTACTGAGCTTAAACTATGATTAGAATATAATACACTTTATTGCCTACAAATTAAGATACAAAAGTATTGTTCAATTCATGATGTTCATCGGGTAAGTACTCGATTCTAATTTAGGATAAAATTAATTCAAACATGAGAGTTCATATGTGCTTTTAAGTTGTTACTCTGAGTACATCTATAATCACAAAAATTGCATTGATAACGTTTCTCTCCTGTATGTATACGTATGTGTTTTTTTAAATCAGAACTTTGAGCGCATTTGTAATTACACTGATTGCATTTAAAGGGTTTGACATTTGAATGAGTTCTACTATGAACTATTAGTGAACTCTTTTGGGAACATCTGTATTGACACAGATCGCATTTAAAGGGTTTATCGGCCAAAGTTAAATGTGTGTTCATGTGGTTTTTCAACGTTCCACTTTGAACAGACCTGTATTCGCACAGATTGCATTTGTAAGGTTTATCTCCCGAATGGGTTTTGCTATGTGTTTTTAGAGTTCCTTTTTGAGAACATCTGTAATCGCATAGATTGCATTTGTATGGTTTGTCACCCGAGTGGGTAAGGATGTGTTTTTTCAAATTCCCGCTTTGTGCACATTTATAATCGCATAAATTACATTTGTATGGTTTGTCACCGGAATGTATTTTAATGTGTATTTTTAGATTACTACTTTGAGCACATCTATAGTCGCACAAATTACATTTAAACGGCTTGTCTCCAGTGTGGATTCTCATATGTTTGTTTAAATCATTACTGGAAGAAAATTTATGTTTACACTCTTTACACTTGAACGGTTTCACTCGAACATTATTTTTAGTTACTTTTTCATTATTAATTGGTATAAGCAGTTCTTGAGACTTTTCTTCGTTATTTTCTTCGCTGTTATCATATTCGTGTTTCACTTTAATAGTGATTTCAGTATCCCTAGGGCATTTTTCTAATTCTGTTGTTGTAGTCGATATAGGTTCTAATACAATTTTACATAATTCTTGCTTGCTCGGAGAATTATCTGAAATTATAAGGGATAAGGTCGTTTAGAGGTCAGAACGATAAATAAAATAAGAATATAACATCATTTTAAATATGAATAGGGTCGGATGCATGTCGAATTTATTATCGGAATAATCACATGAATCAGACAATTATTTCATGATTTATGGTATCTTTTGGTAGGTATTTAATTATAGTAGTAAGAATACTAAATCTACCTACACGTGAAATATTATTTATATTGGATGAGCTAGAGATTTCATTAAAAAGTGGATAACAGGCCGCCTCAAAAAAATAAATAAACTGGGGGATGAGAAGTTTTCGAGTGGCGACCGCGCAGCGGGGGACGCAGGGTAGGCACAAAGTTTTCACAAGACCTTGTCAATTCTGTTTTTTTAATATGTACCTTTTTACAGTTCATCAGGTTTTTAATGGTAAAAGAATTGTTGAAATCGGTCCAGTAGTTTTGGAGCCTATTCGATTCAAACATACAATTAAATCTTTCCTCTTTTTATAATAGTTTGTTTTTTGAGCGGCGTGCTAGGGAACGAATGCAATTCGTAGAGGTCTTTTCGAAAATTGTTATTTTTATTAATAAAATAAAACGACAACGTTATACGAAAACATATATTTACAACAAATAAAATTATTACAATATAATCAAGTACTTAATTAACATAAAATTAAATTATGGAATTATAATTTGAATATTAAATGTCAGCTTATTCAGGCTGAGGGGACAGGAACGTTTAACTGAAAAGAAAAAAAAAACATTAAGGATAAAAAAATTACCTTTCACATAATTTATTTTTCGAAAGTGGCGATAGCATCGCGGTTGGAACCCTGATTGATTGCAATAAAAAAATTATCTTGTTTCTTTTGGCAGTGTGCGCAGTGCAGTGGCAGAGCAGTGACTATTACTATTACTATCGATGTTTGTTTCCTGTCTGGGTGTAATGTTCGTCTCTGTATATGTTTCGGGCACCCTAGATACAGGTTCTTCCTTGTTAGTGGCTCTAAGTGTGATGCGTTATTATTTATTAATTCTTAATCCATACTAATATTATATATGCGAAAGTATGTCTGTCTCGCTTTCCTGCCCAAACTGCTAAACCGATTTATATGAAATTTGGTACAGGGATAGTCTAAATCTTGAGAAAGGACACTGGCTACTTTTTATCCCGAAATTCTAAATGGAAAATTGGGAATTTGATGAGGGAAACTCGTGTACGTGCACGCGCACCATGCTTGTGTGAGTGAGGTGAGTCGTGCTGCTTGTACTGAGCGTCACTAAGAGGTAACCGAGCGTGGCGACCTCACTTGCTGAGGGAGGCAGGGAGTGCCCATACTAGTACTATTTATTATACTGTGCCACTAGACTAGTATTATTAAAACCATCACCTTTGATCAAGTGGCGTTCCTTTCCATCACAGTGGCTATACGTCCTAAGTTTTTACCAATTAAAAGTAAAGCTTGTGCCATCATTTTTTCAGAATCCGCTCTCTGCTTTTCTATTGAGCTCGTTAATCTTTTTGATTCATCGTACGGCGCTAGGGGGCGAACTGAAAAAAAAAAACAATAATTTCTACATTACATTTTATAAAACAACTAGACGACCCAGCGAAATTCGTACCGCCCATACTAGCATGTATTGTACACTCAAACCTTCCTCTTGTATCCCTATGTCTATTAAAAAAACCACATCAAAATCCGTTGCATAGTTTTAAAGATTTAAGCATATATAGGGGCAGACAGCGGAAGCTACTTCGTTTTATACTATGTATTTAAGTCGCTTCCTGTCGGTTTTTTTTTTCACAGATAGAGTGATTCAAGAGGAAGGTTTATAAGTATAATAAATGCACAACATAAAATTACGTTAGGCGGTACTAAGTTCGACTTTATTTTATACTAGTCGACCCGGCGAACTTCGTACCGCCTAACCTATTACTATCTTGTGCATGTAATAAACTTATAAACCTTCCTCTTGGTTTACTCTATCTAATAAAAAAAACTCATCAAAATCCGTTGCATAGTTTTAAAGATATAAGCATACATAGGGACAGACGCGTGAAGCGACTTTATTTTATACTATGTATTGATATTGATATTGACTATGTATTGATAGTAGATAGTAGAAGTAGATAAGAGATATTATATAGTATGGATACTATGGATTATATGCTTACTTCGACTTCTCTGCTGTCGACCTCGACGAATGCCTCTTGAACTGTGAACCGGACCCATCGGCCGAATCGTTGGTAGCCCAGAGTTGTGGGGTCTGTGCTGTAATATAAATTTACTATTTTAATTAGATATAGATTATATCGCGTTTAGCTGAACCGATTTTGATGCGGTTTTCAGAAATGTATTTGTTACATTTAGGGAAAGGTTTTTTGTTACCTTTACCGTTTAAATATTAACCAACTTCGAAAAACAGGGAGTTCTCCGTTTATTTTTGTATTCAGTCTATTGTAGGCGGAGGGGGGGGGGGGGGGGGGGGGGGCCCTTTATAAAGAAAAAAATATGCTTACATTTTGAATTAGCTGATGATAAGCCCGCCGACGTGGTATCGACGTGGAACTCTGTACTTGATCCACAGAGCTAGTGGCTTGTGGTAAACTGTGAGATTCAGATTGTGCGTTGAGAGTTGCAGTTTGTGCGGGGAGAGGTAAGGGTTGTGTGTTTGGAGGTACAGGTTGTGTATTGAGAGTTTCAGTTTGTGTGTTTGGAAGTGTAGGTTGTTCTTTAGGTGATATAGGTAGCATGCTGTAATGTGGTTGAGTGTTGGTATTTGGAGGAGTAGATTGTGCGTTGCGTGCTGCGTGTTGTGGGATGAGAGGTTCAGGTACGATGTGATGTGCAGTTTGTAGGTTGGTAGGTAAAGTTTGTGTGTTTGGAAGTCCAGTTTGTGGGTTGGGAGGAGCAAAGTGTATTTCAGGTACTGTTTTTGTGTCGAGAGTTGTAGGGTTAGTTGGTGTAAGTGGTGAAGTGTGGGGTGCAGGTTGTGCTTGAGGGAGTTGCTGAGTTGAGGTATTTTTGATTGTTTTGTTTTCTGGGATGTTTATTCCTGAAGTTGAAACCTGCAATGATGAGTACAATTTGCAATTTGAGTATTATAAGTTTTGTCTCGTATCGTACAGTGGCGGACACGGACGGCGTAACACTTCCGGTTTTTCTCTGTAATGCAAAATTGTAGCTCTTGTTCTTTGGCGTTACAGCCTAGCTAGTGCAAGCGAGATATAGACATCACCAAAGACAAAAGTGTTACGCCCCGTCCGTGTCTGCCTTTGTTCTTAGAGTTAATCAATGAAAAATTTGTTTTAAAATTACCTGTACAAATGGATTCCCTCGTGCATTTCCCATTCCCTTACCGAAATTCGGTCCCATTAATTTGATGAATCTCTCCTCCCAATCGGTGAAAGCTTCCGCGAAAGCCTCTGTACCACCTGCCTCCGCCATTGCTGTGACGATTCTAGTTTTTATTTTCGATTTAACGTTGTTGAACCACTGAAAATAGTAAACCATCTTTACTAACCGTATTATTCATAAAGATACAGTTGGTTTAAAGTAGCGTTACTGGAGGACTACCTCTCTGGTTTGTTGTGTATGGTAAATACGTGACATCCAGTCTAAATTGACATACGTCAAATAATTAAAATGGTCATGAATAACAGGGTAAGTATATGCTTGGGGTCGTGGGTGTGAAGGGCGGGGGCCCGACACACTCATCAAACGGCCCCGAGATGGGCGGCGGCACAGCTTGTGTCACTGTGCCACCGCAGCTCCAAAGGCGAGCCGGGGAGGGAACAACATGCCCTCCCCGAGCATGAAGCTGATAGTAGCTGAGCGTGGGAAGACTTCGGACGCTATAATGTGTGGTTCCCGGGGTTCTTCCCAAAAACGCCAAGAAGGCCACCGGGGGGTTTTAGTGGGTGCGAGCCCCACATACCCCCGACGCTCCCCCGAGCGTCGGGAAATGCCTATCGCATTTCCCCTCGTAAAAAAAAAGGGTAAGTATATTATGCTCCTTTTGTAACTAAAAAATCTGCCGTTGTATCATAATTATAGTAAGAGAGAGCTATGCTATGAATTGAAATATCATCGAAGAATACAATAGTATATAATGTAACTCTGTCTGTCTCACTTTCCTGAGAAAACTACTGAACCGATTTTAATCAAATTTACTATATGGATAGTTTAGAGCCTGAGAAATGACATAGGCTACTTTAAATTCCCACGGGAAATTGAGAATTTGGGGTTTCAATGGAAAAATGCGCTGGCGAAGTCGCGGGACGCCCTAGTTTAAATAAAAAGCGTTATTTAACCTCCAGCTCATTATCATGACCTCAGCTGAAAATGTCCACTGTTGGACAACGGCCTCTCCCACACATCACCACAAGGACTTGCATATTACCACAATCGCCACGCTTGGCAGGCAGGATCGCAGTGTGGCTGTAAAATCTTTTGAAACAAAGGACGCTGCTGCCCGTCCTTCGGGGGTTCGCTTAGTCGCCTTTTACGACACGGAAATTGGGTGGTGGTTTATAGATCTGCCACGGAGGTATAGTGCGACAGAAAACTCTAGAAATTAAAAAGTGGCAACACTGTATGGAAATTTTTGAATATCCGTAAAATTTTCATTTTTAACTAGCTAACCGCGCCCTACCAATTTATATGGAAAAATTAAAATTGTGGTTTTTGCTAACTTGCCCTTAATTTTTCCAAATTTTCACACCTTTTAAACCATCATTAGACTACTACGAACATTTTGAGACCAAAATCAGCTAAATCGGCCCGGCCGTTCTCGAGTTTTAGCGAGACTAACGAACCACGATTCATTTTTATATTATATACTTAATAAAGTAGATTTCTAGATTTTTCTGTCGCACTTATATGCAGGTACTTACTGTGGACCATTCCTGCGGTGATTTTGTGGCTCCCATTCCTTGCCTGTTTAGCACTAGAGCTAACTCTCGCCACTTTTTAACCACCATAGCTCTTAGGCGAGGAGTGTTTTTGTATCCAGTAAAAATATCCGGGTTCCTCTCCAATTCTTCAATTATAACCTCCCACTGCTCGTTGGACACTCGCGCCCTTTTAGCTCGCGATGAAGCATTATTCTCTTCTTGGATTTCCATTAATTGTTCTTTTAAAAAAGATTTTTTTTTATGCGTAGCAAAATATTTTTGTTCTAAATGTTGAAAGGTCTTTATATTTAGTAGAGACCGACCGAAACATAGTTTTTAGCCGAAACCGAAACCGTACCTTCGGCTATAGCCTCAGTTTCGGCCGAAACCGAAACTTACGTGGCCTTGTGAAATATTTGTTTTTATGTTAAAATCTGATGCATGTTTAGGTACACGTAAGTATATGACCCACCTACAACAGCTACCTACCTAAAACAGTAAACTAAGATTAATAAATTAGAAAAAAAGCAAAAAAGATATCACGTGCGTATGGCGAGTTCTTCCGAGGTTAGCCGAGCGACGCACGAACATAGAGTTTCGGCAAAAGGTTCGGGCATTTTTAGCCGAAACCGAAACTGGCCGAAACCGAACCCTTCAGTTGGTCTCTACTAAGTATTTAGTAATTTTGCTAGCAAGGTATGATATGGTTTGGTAAACTCATACATTCAACATACCATAACATCTATGTACTTTAAACAAAAGTTAAAATTGCGACCAATTAACATTATCCAAATTATAATAAGTAGGTACAGGTTTTTTGAATTGCTCTATAACATGATACATAATATAGAATGTGTGCCAGCTACGTCTGCGCGCGGTACAATTATGAATCAATTAGCAATCAGTCAGTTGATAAACAATTTGTTCTGGAATAGCCGGTGATGTACGTCAAGAGCACAGTGTATAAAGTGGTGACCTAAGTCGCTTGCAGACTTGCTGGTGGGGGCTCTAGGACCAAGATATCTGTATTATTTTTTTTATTGATAAGATATCTAACTAACACTTTAATAAAATTATTAAAGAACATGGCATCCTTGCACTTAGCATTAATAATAATAATAATAGGCTTTTACATCTTTGACAAATGATTTAAGTAGCATTGCGACGGCATTTTCATTCGTGGCTAAAAAGGCCAAAAGTGTATGTGCCCCCAGGTGGTTGGGGGTGTGCTTTAGAAAATATAAAAATAAGTCCATGGAGCCGCACTAGACTGCTCTTCTGTAAGCAGTGTAAAAAGACTGCTCATCACAGGGTTAGTTAAGAATACTCTATTGATAAGATATTTGTTGGTTAATTTAATAAATTTAATTTCTTCCAGAATAACCAGTTTAAGTTGGCTAACCAACGTAGTATAGGTAATGCTCTTTGAAAACATTTCATATTTACTATCATAATCATCACCTAAACCACAGTGTAATAAATAGTACTACATACAGTATGGGCACTCCCTGACTCAACCAGCAAGTGCAGCTCCCCCGCTCTCAGACCACTTAGTACAAATAAAGCAGCATCTCACTTCTTATCTCAATTACACACACAAGCATGATACGCGTGCATGTACACGAGTTTCGTGGCTGTGCGCGAAGCAACGCGCTTATTACTATGAAGTTTCCGAGGTGTGCATAAACTGAAATACGCCAAACTGATCCACCTTTTGCCTGGTCTTGCGTTTACCTATCCATCTTGCTGACATCAGCCTACTCTCTGTGTCTGCCAGCATGCAGTCGCCACTCGAGAAAACTACGACTCCAACTTAGCTTAGCATACAGTATTTTTCAGAAAAAAAAAAGTGTTTTATTATAAAATAAATGTGAAAGTAACACTGTCTGTGTGTTACGCCTTTATGGTATTGTTAGAAGACAGACTTAGTATAGTTTTTGACCCATAAACGCCCGCAAAAACAGTAAATTGGGAATTTTCACCACCGCATTATCGGGCATTTGGGCGCAACTATAAAAACCCTTTCTTACCTTCGTATGTAGGAACCTCAATCTCAACTTTAACCACAGACTGGTCCGGGAATACGGTTCTCAAGTGAGGGTGCTGCAGCAGGTCATGTTCCTCGATATCTATTTCAGTTTTTACAGCACTGCCTTGCAGCGAGGTGCCATTATTTGATCCTTTTGTCTCGTCTTCCATAACCTTGTTGGGTGAATTGGAGGATGTAACAATGACACAGAATATTAAAGAGAGGAGAGGTGTAGAAAGCTTGAAATTATACCTACATTATTTCATTAAAATAAAACTATTTCTATAACATCAAGTGCACTTTTTCATCACACAAAAAAAACAACGTAATTCTAATAAGTCTGAGTCTGTGACCACAACATCTTACTAATACGTCTGTGCAACAAAAAAACTGTCAAAAAATCAATACTTAAGGCGGTAACTCACGGTATGGCGCGAAATTCAAAATTTTTCACGTTTTTTAATTATTTTGGCTAAAGTATTTATCAATATATATAAAACTCTTCCATTACTGACTGACTGACTGACTGACTGACAGACAACGCAGAGCCGAAACCACTGGGCGTAGCGGGCTGAAATTTTGCATGTAGGTTCCTACGGGAGTGTAGGTGAGCACTAAGAAAGGATTTCCCGAAATTCCCACGGGACAAAAACGGGATTTTTGTATTTAAAATAAATCTGCGCGGGTGAAACCGCGGGGCAGCCTCTAGTTTTTAATAAAGTTTAAATGAATTCGCGTACGTAAAAACCTATTTCCCACATTGTGATATATCGTTTTTGAAAGACAGAGTTACCGATTTTGTGTATATTCAAGGAACTTGTTTTTTGGCCTTTTACCCCTTAGACACAAAATCTGTAGGTCTGTCTTCAAAAAACGTTGTATTGCAATATGGGAGATGGTTTTTTACATACGCGAATTCATTTAAACTTTATCAAAAATGTATACTTTCGCCAGAATAAATAAAAAACACGAAAAAATTTTAATTTCGCGCCATAGCGAGAGTTACCACTCGCTATGGCGCGAAATTAAAATTTTTTAGTAGCGTTAGTGAGTTCATAATCATCATCTCAGCCGTAAGCGTTCACTTCTGGACGTAGGCCTCTCCCAACAATCGAAACACCGACGGGTCTTGCTACGGCGACTCTCGTCCGGTGTGATATCTCAGAGTTAGTGAGTTCATAATCATCGTCATGTCAGCCGATAGGCGTCCACTGCTGGATGTAGGCCTATTCCACACATAGCCACACCGAAGGACTAAACTTGATTTTTGGCCTTTTAATCCTTAGACACAAAATCAGTATTCAGTTTAATATAAGTACAAGAGGCTGCCCCGCGGTATCACCCGCGCAGATTTCTCTTTAACACAAAAATCCCGTTTTTTCCCGTTTCCGTGCGAATTTCGGGAAATCCCTTCTTAGTGCTCACCTACATTCCCTAAGAAACCTACATGCAAAATTTCAGCCCGCTACGCCCAGTAGTTTCGGCTCTGCGTTGTCTGTCAGTCAGTCAGTCAGTCAGTAACGGAAGAGTTTTATATATATAGATTAACTTAGACCACAAGTTTTTTCAAATAATATCAATAAGCCATTTTCTACGCAGTCTGTCTCATCCTCACTTTTTGAATCAGAAAACACTTCCTTTACTTTTTGCTTTGTTTATTGACGTCAATACTTAGCGTTTCCCCACCTCACTGAATACTGCCAGTCTTCAGTAAACTTTTCGGTAAGTATATTCCTAAGTTAACTCATAGAATTTCTAGAATTATCTCACATTTCAATTAACTGCATAGAAAATTTCCTAAGAGTTCTATCAGAATCAATTATCCGGAATCACCACATTATATTTTCCTCACTAAATTAATTGACCGATATATCGGTAAAAATTCTGTACTAGCTGACTCCGTACATATCGCCATAGATTAGGAGTTAAAACGATTATTAATATACTACCTAAGTACCTACTAAAATTTTGTCACTTTGTCCGGTGATAAAACTTGATCTCATTGAGAACCTCCTCCTTTTTGTTTTCCGTCGGTTAAAAAGAAGATTGTATAAGACTTGGCCGAATGGAATCAAGAATCATCATATATATTTTTTTTGAAAATGGCTCCTTTTGGTCCCCGATGGCTTCTTTTTGCAATGACTAATGGCTCCTTTTGATGAAAACTTTCTGTCAACACTTGTTTGTTTACAAACAGCGTTGCCAATGTGTGGGGAATTCCCCAAACTGCGGGGAATCCCAAAGCGATTGGGGAATTTGTGGGGAGAGGCTCAGTGTGGGGAATATGCGGGGAATTTAGCATTTAACCAATTCAAAACAAACTTACAACCAAAACATCCATGATCAAATATAAATTACTTCCTTTGTTTATTTTAATGTTAAAAAAGATAAAACTTATCTTTCGAGAAGTGATTTTTAACCTTATTCGTTTAAATTACTGAATAAATGCGAAATACAATAATGAAAATGTATCACCCCACCTTAAAATCAGTCAGTTTGTTATCACCAGTCTTTGCTAATGTACCTATGTAAATATTTGGTTATTTTAAGTGGAATTTTTTTTGTTCGATTATGTTAAATTTACACTTCATCAGTTTTACATAATATTTAACCATGTTTTTACTTTTAGGCCTGATCATAAGAGAAAACCTGAGGAGGATAATAATATACCGGACGATTTTTTTTTATTGACATTGCGATTTTTCAAGTGTATGTCATTAATAAATGGTTGATTTTTAAAGTTATTTCGTAAATAGTTCACTATCTCATTGTGAGGGGATTTTGTGGGGAATCAGGATATTTTTCTCCCCAAATTTGGGGAATTTGACCAGTGATCTTGGGGAATCTGGTAAACAGTCATTGGCAACACTGTTTACAAACTGGCAAAAACATTTGGGGGGAAAGAAATAGTGATGGGTTACTCAGTAATTTAAATTGAGGACTCGTGAGGACCTCATTTGGCTAAATGAGGTCCTCACGAGGACCCCTCATTTGAGGCGAGGCCAGGCCCAAACCTTCCCGCAGCAGAACTAATCTTACAAATTATTTACATAAGATTTATTTTTGCTTTCTATAGACATTCACAAGTATATAAATGCAATATAATAATAAAAATAATAATAATTAAATCTAAATACTATATGAATCGGTATCATACCTACCTATTTATTATTCTATCTTAATAGTAATTTTCTAAAACATTTACGTTTTTCTGTTTGCTAAACAATAATAGCCCTTTTTCCAATGAAAAGAATAACTAACTCTTGAAGAAGGCTATACCTCCCTCACTCACTTCGCCTAGTCCTCATTTATTGAGTGAGGTTCGTACTTCGTTTCGTTTACTTGTCGTTAAAACACAATCCTCACGCCTCACGACGCCTCACGCCTCAAGACGCCTCACGCCTCCTCATTACTCACGCCTCCTCATTCCTCACGACGCCTCACTCCTCACGACGCCTCACTCCTCACGAGCCCCCTCACGAGTTTTATAAGAGGTACTCACTCACCTCACTGTAACGAGCCCCCTCAAACGAGGCCCTCACGAGGGAGTAACTCATCACTAGAAAGAAATGAAAAGAAGATGTCGGGCTTTTGTTACTTAGTTTTCTAAATAAGTTTTTCGTGGCTATTAATGTGCTAGTGGGGTGGAATTTGTGTTATAATGTGCCCTTTATGGAAAACTGTGTAGCGAAATGAGAAATAAAGGAAGGCGCTCCCGAATAATTCTGATCGATGTCCCTCGAAACTTCCGTGTGAACGTGTGAACATTGGAATGTGGGACCACCCTTGCATTTCAATGGGTTAGGCTAGGAACCTAGGTTACGCCCTGCAGTACCGGGCCGAAGAATAGGACTGAGGTATCCCCTGCCTGTCGTAAGAGGCGACTAAGAGGGGACCCCGGGGTCGTTGGGTGCATTGTAGTCATATAACGGCCCCGAGAAGGACGGCGGAACGCGGTGTCCCGTTTCCGCCGTCGAGCGTAGGAAGAGCCATCCGCGCTCAGAGGGGACTATCTTCACCTGTCCCCCCGTGAAGAGGCTACACAGCCAATGCTGGGGGGGGTCGCGGAAAATTCCACAGGCTTACCCGCGACCCTCCTGCTATCAGCCGAGAAGGACACCGGCGGGGTTTTAGTGGGTGCGAACCCCACATAACCCTGCGGCTCCCCCCGGGGCTGCAGGGTACTCGTTAGGAGTTTCCCCGCCTTAAAAAAAAAAGAACCTCGGTTAAGGAAAACAAAGAATAAACTACAGAAGACTCGGCTGTATGGACTAAGTTCCTTTGCCTGCCCAGAATGGGCGAATTTAAAAAACAAACTATAATTTGAAGTAGGTAGGTAGCCTCACAGAACAAGGAAGATGCTCTCTCTGTAGCCTAGAGGTAGCCTACCTCAGTTTATCTATTTACCTATTTTTTATTATTTTATTTTTTGTTAAAATGGAAGAAATATGCTCAACATGTTTATCAGTGGACAGACCTCTACAAAAATTATGCAGTCTGGAACCTCTTTTCAGGGTAATTCTGCCAGAAATAACGGAGGAAGTAAGTTTATTAAAATTGTTTACTAAAATTGGTTTATAAAATACCAAGTTTACATATACCATACAACTATTAATTACAACATCTACAACTCACGGGTTTACATAATTTCAATGAAAATTGGAGGAGATGGCGGGACGACCTCAACAAATTTTAGGAGAGCTGGTAGTGGTGGCACTGGATTACTGGATAGATAAGAGTGGAGTGAAAGAAAAGTGAGGACATCTTTTCCAAGCAGTGGGTGGGACACATAAATTTTGGCTTCATTCATAAAAAGTTTAAATTACCTAGGTACTTGCCTATAAAGGCTGTAAGTATACATACTACATGTACATGTACCTTTGCAACAGTTTGTCTTTGCCTGTGTTAACAAATAAAGTTTTCTATTTCTATTTCTTGCTTGTTGCAGACAGGAGGTCTTTTAATATGTTGGGAATGTATAAGTATATTGAGAAAATGTCACAAATTCAGAAGCAATGTATTAAAAGCGAGGGTCGTTTTGGATAGATTGAAGAAGAAGAAGAAGGTACTTATAGTTCCTTTCAAAATAGATAGATAGATAAAATATTTATTTCAGAAGCAATATGTACACACACACACACACATAAAACACAATAATTAAAACAACAAAAGTATAACATAAAATTAAAGAAGAACATACAGATACATACAGAACTAAAATAAAGTAATAACTGAAATATATAAACATACAATGTGGAAGGGCTTAAACAGCATCTCTGCCGAAAATAGGGGTGCCCCACGGGTGCTCAGGCATAGGGCGTAGAGCTTTGGTTTTAAAAAAATGGCCTTTACATAGCATTACTCTAGGCACAGAGTATATAATACTTAACCAGTACAGATGCCTCCTCCCATACTTTGTTTTTAAAACGCTCTTTCGGGCTATTTTATTCGGGTTATTTTCACTGCCTCATAAATTGCATAGATAGTAGCGACATCTAAGCTCGGGCAGTTTTAGCGGTGCTAAGATAAAATATATTTGTAACGACATCTAGTGAGTTCGGGCTATTTTCATCACGTTGCAAGACGGACGAAGCAACGAGCTAGTAAAGATGGCGCTTTCTCTCGTTAAACAAAACAATATTAATTGCAACCTTGCTCGCCGAGCTATTCAAGGTCGTTCGTAGTAGAAATAAAATAGTAGAGTAAGTACCTATGTGACATTAATACATAATATCAGTACCTATTGTAGGCAATGAAACAATGAAGGAATGAAAGGTGAGTAGGTAACGGTGAGGCATTGAGGTCATTTGTTTACTTTACGATTTTCTCTTCTCCGATGCAATGTAGTAATTAAATAAAAACCACGACATAAATACGTATAAAACAAATCTGAAGCAAAACGTCAGTTCACCGGATCTAGCTATAGTGGGCCGCTATGGCCAAAGCTAAAATTTGTCTCATTGTCGTATCTTTAACTCATCATCATCATTTCAGCCGTAGGATGTCCACTGCTGGACATAGGCCTCCCTCAAGGCTCTCCATCTGTACCGATCGCAGGTGGCCTGCATCCAGCGTGGACCCGCAGCCTTAACTCGTGCGGGGATAAATGTGAATTTGATAGCTCATTCTTTAGCCACACATTTCGTTTGGCTTGTGTTGTGCATACTATCTAAATACGCACAAACTAAGGTCCGGTGCACATATGGCGAAGAGCAGCGCAGAACATTTTTAACTGTTAATCTAGGTATCTAATCCTAATATTGGCTTTTTCGTCTTTGAAATATGTATAATAATCCGAAATCAATTACTTAACAAATTACATGCTTATATGCGAAATGTAGCGTGCAGAAACGCGATTATTATTAATTTAAAAACGAAAACGAGAAGTCCTAAATAGTTTACTATTGAAAAATTATCTGCGCTGCGCCTTGCCATTTGTGCAACGGCCCCAAGTCTACCATCTCTCTCTACTCTCTTCCGAACGAACCCGCCCGCACTCAGCGCCCGCGTAGGTATCGTTCCGAGTGCTCGAACGCAGCGCGCGGGCCCTGGCCGCTGCCGGCCGCCCCGCCGCCGCCGCCGCCGCCGCGCTGTGCCGGGGCGAGGGGCGAGGGGCGAAAAGCCGCTTACTCTAAATCGCGCGCGGGGCGGGCGCAGAAAGTTGCAGGAAGCAGCAAGACTCCGATCCACTGCTGAATCAGGGCCGAGCATCTCAATGGGGACCTTATTATATGAATTTTCTGTCCGTCCGTATGTATGTCCGTCTATCTGTCAAAAGCACTTATCTCCGAAACGGCCCAATAAATCCAAATTAAATGTTTCCACGTTTTTTTTTTGTTTCTCAAAGAATACTTACTTACTAACAAATACTTATAAAAAACCTTAAAAAAAATACATACATGCAGAACTACGTGCAGTAAGTACTATCGGAACCTTCTAATTCTAAGCGCTTATATTAGTTCCAGTCGATTAAAATAGGTACCCCACAAACCTTATCAAAAAAAAGCCCTCTAAAAACAGACGAAATTCCTAAAATCGGTAAAAAAAATAGAATAGAATAGATACAGCAACAGTTCGCCTGTGTCAGGGATTGATCCCGGAACCTCCAAATCGCATTCTACTACATTACCCATTGATCCACAAGTCAGTTAAATATTGATGTCAATATTGTTGTATAATGCAATACAATAGGCAGAAAAACTATACAAGTAGCAAGTAGGACGTAAACATAACCATATTTAACACTAGATGTCGCTTACCCGCAAATGTGAAAGCACCATCTAGTGCTAAATAAGATTCGAAGACTAAATTAAAAAACATATTTTTTTTTAAATTTTCTTCTTGGCGCATGTTTTTATATTATTTTGCCGTAAAAAATTTTTTTATGAACATTTACATACAAATTTTTATAGCAATTTAGTTATTTTGAAAAATGATTTTATTTACTGTTTTGCGTTAATACTAGTGGAGCCACCTATTGTGCTTCAATGAAATTAATTTACCGTATAACTTGTCGGGAGGACATGCTCTAGGGAACCCAAAATGCCTAAAAAAACAAGGGAGCAGTGTTATAGAAGCTCGCACAGGGTGCAGAAAGGGCTATTTATGGTACTGAACAGAATCCATGCAAATAACACAAACAACTGGTAATAAGGCTCCGACTGCTCCGTCGCTCAGTTGGCAGTGATGTGGACTGAGTAAACGTGTGCACCCGGGTTCGATTCCCGGGCGGGCCAAATATTGATATGATGAATATCGATGTTTGTTTCCGGTCTGGGTGTGATGTTCGTCTCTGTGTGTGTTTTGGGCACCCTAGATACAGGTTCTTCCTAGTTAGGGGCTCTGAGTGTGATGTATCGTTATTATTATTATAATTATGACAGTGAACCACTGGATGCAATATTTTTGCTAACTTTGTATGAACTTTTGCAACTCTGTCTGTCGGTACTTAATATGTTTTTGACAAAAGTAGTGTTCAGAGTGCTTAAGAGCCAGTATACAGCGATGCTAGCGCCATTCGCGAAAAAAAATTATATCTTCTAAACTAAGGCAAATATCAAAAATGTGGCACAGTATGACACTAGATAATTTAGCCTAGTATTTTAAAAAAATTTGCTCATTGAGCAGTAAAAAAAGTATCGAGACACTAGTAGTCGCCTGCGGCTTGGCCTGCAAATTTCTTGCCGTCGGGCTGGGCTGCCGATCGATTTAAGAGAAATTTTTATACGTCTTATGTTAATGCATGCACAACATGGTTAGAGTTTAAAGGGGCTATACCTCCCTCACCTCACCTAGTCCTCATTTACTGGGGTTAATTTCGTTAACTCGCGCGCGAGGAATGAGGTAGGCGTGGGACCTGAGGCCTACGTCGCATTGTTATTTTTCTCGAGGGAGTGAGGCGTCGTTAAAACACAATCCTGACGCCTCACACCTCACTCCTCCTCATTCCTTACGACTCCTCACGAAGCCTCACTCCTCACAACGCTTCATTCCTCACGAGCCCCTTCACGGTTTTATACGAGGTAATCACTCACCTCACTGTAACGAACGAACCCCACAAATGAGGGAGTAACTCATCACTTGGGGAGCCTTATTTGGCGGATCGCTATTTCATCCGTTGGCAACATTGGAGCTAGGACGTCTTTGTTCTAAATCGGATGCTAGCTCACTTAATGCAATTACACTGTCCTGAATAAGGACCGACTGAATCAGGAAAGGTGTAATGGCCTCTAGGCGTTACAAAGTTTGGCGGGTCGACCAGTTTTTTAACCGACGAAAAAACAAAAAGGAGGAGGTTCTCAATTCGTCGCGTATATATTTTTTTTTTATGTATGATCACGCATAACTTTTAACTGTGTGGACCGATTTTAATAATTATTTTTTTAATCGACAGGGTATACCTTGAAGTTGGTCCCATAAAAAATTGGAAATAAAATTCCCACCCTATGGGTGGGAAAATTAGGGTGACTTTTTGGTCGGCGGGTCGATTTATCCACTCACAGGTTGCATTTCCGTGTTACATTATAACTTTTGATACCTACCTACAATATCTTTGGAAATTAAATAAAATCAGCCGAAAGCCGTCCACTGCTGGACATAGGCCTCCCTCACAAATCGCCTCACCGACCGGTCGTGATCGAACTTCATGCTGTTAGTCCCTCAACCTTCACCAGGTTGTGTGGCCACCTTGTGGGGTGCGACCACCCTGTGAAGGGTGATTAGCTGGGGTCAAAAAAATTAGCCAAAAAAAAACTGAAAATCAAAAAATAAAAACTTTTTATAATAAAATTAAACCGCCGAAAAAACTGAAAAGCATTAAATAACAGAAAAACATTTTCTATTAGGCCTTAATTTACTCACTTCTTAAAGTAATTTTGGATTACCAAGAAATTTTGAGTCGGTGCCACAGAATCAACGAATAAAGACCACTAAATTACCTGAAATTCAAAGAAATAACCGAAAAACTTGTGTCGCGTGTGCGCATCGCGCTTTACATAGATAATGAATTCGCTTGTGTGCTTCAATTTTTCATACTAACATTTGTATAAATTTCTGAGTTTTTTTTTTTTTACTTTTTAATTTAAGTAATTAACTGTGTTGGTCAATTTGGTAATACCAAAGAAACGGTTACTAGAGTGAGCGCCAGATACGTTTGCGCGTGGTCAAATTATGAACCAATTAGCAAAGTACACAATACACATAATATAGTGGTGGCACCAGTCGCGTCTATATACCAATATTATAAAGAGAAAATATTTGTTTGTTTGTTTATTTGTTTGTAACGAATAGGCTCCGGAAATACTGAACCGATTTGAAAAATTCTTTCACTGGTAGGAAGCTACACTATCCCCGAGTGACATAGGCTTTATTAGATTTAAAAAAAATTAGGGATCCTTATTTAAACTCAAATCATGTAACCCAAGCTGCAATATTTTTTTCCATTGTTTACATATTTTGACAGGTGGTTTATTTTTTGATTCGCCCATTCTGGGCAGACACTAGAACATAGTCTATAGAGCCAAGTCTTTGAGTAGTATCTTATATTCTATGGCGTAACGAAGTAAGCCGGGACTGCTCGTGTACCATATAATAACAAACACGTTAGTACAAAAAATATCTTATAAAAACTGTTTTGCAGCCAAAAGATGGACTGGTATCTCTTTCTTGTCTTCAGAGAGCGAGATCTCTAGGTACCGACACTGCAAGGGTGACTGTTGTAAAGATAGAACCAATGGATGAGGTAAGTTATAAATCAGAGTTTTACTGCAACTGTATTGTTGTATTTGCATTGTTTCAGCAATAAAGCGTTTTTTCATTTTATTTTCATTTTCATTTCATTTAATTTTCATTTCATTTCATTTTTTTCATTTTTATTCTCATTTTCATTTCATTTCAGAGTTAAAAAACTAAACAATCACAATTTTTTTTTTCTTTTTATTAATTTCAAACGGTTGACGGTTTTCAATTTTAACGTTCCAGGGAAATGCTTATAGATGGCACTGTAGAGCCAATGTAATAATAATATAATAATAATAATAACAATAATAATAATAATATAGTAACTTAAAGTGACAGTTCAAAAAGCGCTCAATAATCTGCTTAAAACTTTATAACTGTTTAGCTGTTTTACTATTGTTTTTTTTTGCAGTTACATCCAGATTCGTCTACCGACCTCCTTGTGCCGATGGCGGCAGGGGCTCCCGAGCATGTCGAAGAAATATACATAGAGCAAGCGATGGACTTCGCCTTTGATGAAGATTCCGGAGAAGATGTAAATGATCTTCCTAAAATATGCTTAAACTAGAGGCTGCCCCGCGGTTTCACACACCAAAATCCCGTTTTTTTCCCGTTCTTATGAGAATTTCGGGAATTTATTCCTTAGTGCTCCCCTACACTCCCCAAGTAACCCACGTTTGAGCCCGCTACGCCCAGTAGTTTCAGCTCTGCGTTGCCTGTCAGTCAGTCAGTAACGGAAGAGTTTTATATATATTGATTGAAAATTTGGATATTTGTCACGTTGTTACGATTTTAATTAAACTAAAATAATATAGCCTTTACTTCATAAAAAGTATAGTGAAAAAGAATTTTTGAAATCAGTTCAGTAGTCTCGAAGTCTATTCATTGCAAGCAAACAATCAAATCTTTCCTCTTTACAATATTCGTAGAGTTTTTGCCAGCTTACTATATAATAATAATAACACATCACACTCAGAGCCCCTAACTAGGAAGAACCTGTATCTACGGTACCCGAAACACACACAGAGACAAACATTACACCCAAACCGGAAACAAACATCGATATTCATCATATCAATATTCTCCCCGTCCGGGAATCGAACCCAGATGCACACGCTTACTCGACTGAGTCACATCACTGCCAACTGAGCCACGGAGCAGTCAAGTCAAGTCGCACTATGCGAGCGTTCAAAAATATGAACCAAAAATATAAATCTGTCAGTCCAGTAAAAAAAATGTTTTGTATGGCGGGTGAAGTACTGTGGCGGTATAGGACGGCGTAACAGATTTGTCTATGGTCTGTTATACCAAAGAACAAGAGCTATTTTGCAATACAGAAAAACCGGATGTGTTACGACGTCCTAAACCTAAACCGCCACTGTACAGTGGCGGACTAGGAGGCCGTAACAGATTTGTCTATGGTTTCGTCAGCCCTAGACTGTATTACTTAAGAACAAGATCTATTTTGCAATACAGAAAAACCGGAAGTGTTACGCCGACCGTGTCCGCCACTGTACGTCAAGTACGTATACAGTAGCGTCCCGAGACGCTGCGGACTCTATACAGAAGTTTGTAGAAATTATATTTTTCGCAGGTACTAAGCAAAGTGAATGTCAAATTGGAGAGAATCGAACCAGAAAGCGATGGCGTACACGCCGCCGTAGACGCAACCGACATTCCTAATTCGAGAATGCTACTTTTTGATAACGGTACGGTAATTTATTACCTCTAAGGCACCAACGTTAAACCAATATTTCACTGCGAGCGTTTAGTGGTTTTATTTTCAAACGAGCTGTCCGGGCGAATTTCGTTACGCCATAGAATAATATAAGATACTACTAAAGACTTGGCTCTATAGACTGACCTGAATGGCGAATAAAAACACAAGCAACAACAACAACAAACCACCAACTGTCAAAATATGTAAACAACGGAAAAAAACTTGGCTTTGCACTTTGGGTTACTAATTAATTGAATTTAAGAAAGGTCCCTAATATATTTGAAAAACGAATATAGCCTATGTCAATCGGGGATAGTGTAGCTTCCCATCTGTATAACATAATTTTTAATTCGGTTCAGTATTTCCGGAGCCTATTCGATGCAAACAAACAAACAATCAAATCTTTCTCTTTACTATTGCTATAGAATTATTCTTTCGGAAAGAAAATTTATTTGTTAAACTAGCTCTCAGATAGAATTATTTTATAACACTTAGTTCAGCCTAGCCGGATGTTAAGTTTTTTTTAGTTGTCTATACCAATATTATAAAGAGGAAAGATTTGTTTGTTTGTTTGTAACGAATAGGCTCCGGAAATACTGAACCAATTTGAAAAATTCTTTCACTGGTAAGAAGCTACATTAACCCTGAGTGTCATAGGCTATATTAGATTTTCAAAAAAATTAGGGATCCTTACCTAAACTCAAATAATATAACCCAAGGTGCAATATTTTTTCCGTTGTTTACATATTTTGACAGGTGGTTTGTTGTTGTTGTTTGTTATTATTCGGCCATTCTGGGCAGTCAAAAGAACATAGTCTATAGAGCCAAGTCTTTTGTAGTATCTTATATTCTATGGCGTAACGAAGTAAGCCGGGAAAGCTCGTATGTAATAAAATTTTATGATTGTATATCAGTGCCAGCGTTGGACGAGATACCAGCAGACGAACCCAGCGACGAGCAGGTGCTGGAGATGTTCACCTCGATAATGTTCTGCAAGAACCAGTTTGACGTCGACGGGAATAATGCTGAGGTGAGCCGGTTCATAACACAACAATTTTATTAACCGACGAAAAAACAAAAAGGAGGAGGTTCTCAATTCGTCGCGTATATTTTTTTTTATTTTTTATGTATGATCACGCATTACTTTTTACTGTGTGGACCGATTTTGATAATTCCTTTTTTAATCGACAGGGTGTACCTTGAAGTTGGTCCCATAACAATTTGAAAATAAAATTCCAACCCTAAGGGTGCAAAAATAGGGGTGACTTTATTGTTCACTCACAGATTGTATTGCCGTGTTGTGATTTACATGATAACTGCTAGGTATAATTATGAGTCTTTTTATATGAATGTTAATAATCATAATCTCAGCCGATAGACGTCAACTGCTGGACATAGGCCTCCCTCAAAAATCGCCTCACCGAACGGTCGTGATCGAACCTCATCCTGTTAGTCCCTAAACCTTCGCCAGGTTGTGTGGCCACCTTGTGGGGTGCGACCACCCTGTGAAGGGTGATTGGCTGGGTCAAAAAAATTAGCCCAAAAAAAACTAAAAAAGCAAAAAATAAAAACTTTTTATAAAAAAATTAAACCGCCGAAAAAACTGAAAAGCATTTAATAATTGGGAAACATTTTCTATTGGGACTTAATTTACCACTTCTTAAAGTAATTTTGGTTAAACAAGAAATTTTGAGTCGGTGCCACAGAATCAACGAATAACGATCACTAAATTACCTGAAATTCAAAGAAATAACCGAAAAACGTGTGCCGCCGCGCATCGCGCTATAGGTAGTTATGGAATTTGCTTGTGTGGTGTGGCGCCGACTTAAAATTTCTTGGTTAACCAAAATTACTTTAAGAAGTGAGTAAATTAAGTCCTAATAGTGGTGAGAAAATAGGGGTGACTTTATGGTCGGCGGGTCGATTTATCCACTCACAGGTTGCATTTCCGTGTTACACTATAACTTTTGATACCTACTTACAATATCTTTTGAAATGAAATAAAATCAGCCGAAAGACGTCCACTGCTGGACATAGGCCTCCCCCACAAATCGCCATACCGACCGGTCTTGTTGTCCCTGTAAACCATGTCGTCTGATAACCTTATGCGGTGTGAAAATAATAAAACCCTAACAGAACTGAAAAGCATAAAATAAAACTTTTTATCAAAAAATAAAACCGCCGAAAAAAAAACTGAAAAGCATAAAATAATAATCGAATTACTAAGTTCTTAAAGTAATGTAGGGTATTCCAAGTAATTTTGAGTCGGCGCCACAGATTCCTCGTACAAAGATCACTAAATTAGGTACCTTAAATTTAAAGAAATAACCAAAATTCGTGCGCTGCCGCGCATCAATCTTTACGTAATTAAGAAATTTGCTTGTGTGGCGCGCCGACTTAAAATTACTTGGAATACCCTACATTACTTTAAGAACTTAGTAATTCGATGATTATTTTATGTTTTTCAGTTTTTTTTTTCGGCGGTTTTATTTTTTGATAAAAAGTTTTATTTCCTCTATGTCCTCTTAACCCCGTAGGTGCTAGTGTTGTCTCCAGCCGAGATGAGAGCTCGGCGCTCTGTGCTGCAGAAGGAAGCATCTTACGCCGAGGCCAGGTATGTTTGCCCTTTGCTATGCCCGACCTGAGTAATAAAGAGGCTCTGAGACGTTTTTTTTTAATCTTGTACAGTGGCGGACACGACCGGCGTAACACTTCCGGTTTTTCTGTAAAGAAAAATAGCTTTTGTTCTCTTGAAATACAGTCTAGGGCTGACGAAACCATAGTTAAATCTGTTACGGCCTCCTAGTCCGCCACTGTACAAATAATTAGTTTTTGTTTTAAAAGGACCACCCATCTTTAAAGAAACGTTCCATGTACAGTCATGTATTTTAGTCCATACAGAGTTAGCAAAAATAATCGCATCCAGTGATCACATTTACCGGCATTTTGGCTACGCTCACAGCATTTGTATGTAATGTATGGAAATGTACCGCTGGTTCAAATAGGTAAAGATGTGTTCCTTTTGAGCCAGCAGGTAATGTTTTTAACAGATGTGTGGGGTATTTGCGTGCAAGCTATTTTATACTTAACACTATGTATAGACTAAAATATACGTGACGGTACAGTGGCGGACACGACCGGCGTAACACTTCCGGTTTTTCTGTAAAGCAAAATAGCTTTTGTTCTTTTGAATTACAGTCTAGGGCTGACGAAACCATAGTTAAATCTGTTACGGCCTCCTAGTCCGCCACTGTACCTGTTTCTAGGGTGCTCGACTCATATACAGAGACGAACCGAACAGTAGGGGCAGTACCTACTGTCACACCCAGACCGGAAAACAAACGTCGATATTCATCATAACAATGTTGGCTCCGCCGGGAATCCAATCCGGTGCACACGCTTCTCAGTCCACATCACTGCAAACTAAGCTACGGAGCTGTCAAAAACTAAATATAAATAAATCAATAAAAAAGTTGATGTACAGTCACGTATATTTTAGTCTATAAAACCGGAAGTGTTACACCGACCGTGTCCGCCACTGTACTACCTAGTTAGGGGCTCTGAGTGTTGCCACCAAAATAAATATTTTATTTATTTCTTTTACAAGGTATAAGTGTGAAGGTTGCTTGCGCGGGTATGAGGACAGTCGAGCGCTAGAGGAGCACCGCGCCGTGAACCATGTGCCGGTAAGTGATTGATTGATTGATTGACTGACTGACCTATTCAATACAGTACCTATCAGTATAATGTATTGTATTAGGATTGAGAATACCTATGTATTATTTATTATGGTTTAGATTATTTAGTACTCATAAGTAGGTGCTTGCTTACTTACACTTAGTTTTAGTTATTTATATAACATTTCAGTTTTTTTCTAGGCATTTCACTTAATTTTATTTCATCACCTCATTGGTTGCCTGGAAGCATTTTTATTTACTTTATGTTTTATTTTAATTGCAATAAAGAATTCTCTTATCTTATCAGGCTTGGCTCACTCCGCACTGCTTTAGGGTATAAAACTGCATGTACAGTCACATTTTTTAATCCATACGGCGATAGCAAAAACAAAATCGCATCCAGGGATCACATATTGTATTTGCTACGCTCAGAGCGTTTGTATGTGTTGTAGGAAGATTTGATTATTGTTTCAAATCTTCCTACAACACACGAAAACTAGGGATTTTGCGAAAATCCGGATAATCTGATATTTAAGGAATATTTACTTTGTCAATCATCAAGCAGTTTTGTAAAAAAAACTCATTATCAAATCTTCCTACGACATATGTAATGTATGGAAATGTCGCGCTGGCAAATGTGTTTAAAAGATGTGTGTGGCATTTGCGTTCATGCTATTTTAGACGTAAAACTATGTATGGACTTTTGCACGTGACTGTACGTGCGGTGACCGCGCAACTGCGGCTATTTAGTGCCGAAAACTATAAAAAAAAAATAACCATTGCATGGGTACATTGATATAATCAGCTGACGGGGTCAATGTACGGAACAGCTGATTTTAGTTTTTAGGTTTTGACCCATGTTGCTTTATTAGAGTGGTTAGGTATGGTGAGCTAAAATCCCTCTTTTGATTTATTACAGCCTTCTCAGAAACAGGTTTCTAAGATTCCGGGTACTCGTCCCGGGACCTTATTAATTATGACTATTCCGTCCGTCCGACTGTCTGTCAAACGCATCTCTGAAACGGCTCAATAAATCCAAATAAAATGTTTGCACGATATTTTTCTTGTTTCCCAAATAATCTATACCAATATTATAAAGAGGAAAGATTTGTTTGTTTGTAACGAATAGGCTCCGGAAATACTGAACCGATTTGAAAAATTCTTTCACTGGTAGGAAGCTACATTAACCCCGAGTGTCATAGGCTATATTAGATTTTCAAAAAAATTAGGGATCCTTACCTAAACTCAAATAATGTAACCCAAGGTGCAATATTTTTTCCATTGTTTACATATTTTGACAGGTGGTTTGTTGTTGTTGTTTGTTTTTTATTCGGCCATTCTGGGCAGCAAAAAAAAACATAGTCTATAGAGCCAAGTCTTTTATAGTATCTTATAATCTATGGCGTAACGAAGTAAGCCGGGAAAGCTCGTACGTTAATAAAGAGACACAGTCAAAAATTCGTGCGGTAAACTATATACCGGAACCGTTGGCCGTTTTTAAGTAATAAACTAACGTGATCAGCGCGAAGGCGAGCGCCAGTGCCGCGTGTGCGCGTGCTGGGTGCCGCGCGGCGTGTTCGCGCTGCACGCGGGCCGGCACCGCGCGCTGTTCCGCTGCCGCGTGTGCGGCTACTGCGACCACGAGCCGCTCGCGCTGCTGCGGCACCTGCGCCACCACGCGCGCCACCGCTCACAAAACTACTGCCGGATCTGCAACATCAATTTCAAGTAGGTATTGTTGTATTTATCGTCTGCTAGTCGACCCGGCGAACATCGTACCGCCTTACTATGTTGTGCATGTATTTTACTTATACACCAAAATGTTGAATCACTCTATCCTTTAAATAAACCGTACGGTAACCGTAAACATACAGTATGAGCACTCCCTGCCTCAGCATATGCGACCCCCGCGCTCGGCAGCACTCGGCTGCGCTCGGCCGCGCTCGGCTCCTCTCAGTGACGCTCAGTACAAATAAAGCAGCGTCGCACGTGTCATCTCACTCACACAAGCATGGTGCGCGTGCACATACACGAGTTTCGGCTGTACGCGCGCTTTTTGCACAAAGTGACAGAGGTGTGACTGAAGTCTTGCCGTATGAACTAGTGATGTTTCGAACGTTCGCATTCGCATTCGCGAATGATTCGCATTATTTTCACATTCGCTTCAACATTCGCATTTGCATCAAAAAGATGCGAATGCGAATGTCCCCCGATTGACACCAAGTTTCTTGTGTGACGATGAATAACTTTATGGTGATACGTCATGTTCCAGCGCAAAATTCAAATTTATTTGCGTTTTTTATTTTTCTGGCGAATTTATTTGTTTTTAATAAATTTTAAATGACTTAAAAATCATTTCTCATATTTTGATACAACGTGTTTGGAAGACAGAGTTACTGATTTAGTGTATATATGTGTGAATCTTGATTTTAGGTTCACAATAACTACTAAGAGTTAAGTATATGTCTGTATGTTTATGTTTGTTGTATTTTGCAGTCAGTCTCGCCCGCGCACGCACGACTAACAGATGTGCGGTTGAACCGTAAGCGCAAAAATGTCGCGTACATTAAAATGTAACAGTTGTAATATTGTTATAGACGAGCTGTTGGCTTATGTGCTTAATAAGCTTTCGATCATGGATGAAGTGTCGCTTATACAAGTGTGTGTGTCGCATTTTTCAAGTGAAGAAATCAAGCGCTCGAAGTCGTTACTTTTCGAATCTCTTCCTTCTAACACGAAGAGAATTAATCGCAAAAATAATGGAAAAGAAAGTCGAGATATACAGGATATAGTGACATTACTAAAGTCATCTGATCCAGAAACTATTCCTGTATTTGTGGCGAAAGAGCTGGAAAAGCTCCCACCAATAACGTTTGACCATTTGGATGTGACCAAATTTTTAAAGGATCTTGCGTTAGTTAAAGCTGATATTAAGGAAATCAAGGATAAATATGTCACCACCGAGCAATTAAACACTCTGAAAACTGAACTAAACCCTTATCCGTTTTCGACGCAGACTGGAGTGTATCGTAGCATAAACATCAACACAAAGAGAGGAGCATATATGGACAGTGGGCCGTTTGGTCTTATGCCCCTAGATGCAACGATAATAAACAGCTGTGAAAATAGCATGGAAAATATTTGTCCCAATGAACAGCAAGCATCCATTCTGACCCTTGATTCACGAGAAATTAAACTGGATTCTCAAACTAATCAATCTGAAGGTAGATCTGAAAATGAACGCCCCATTCGCGTCATTGACGAGACGACCGTTACGGGACAGGCCGAGCCGGCTGCGAGGACGGCGGTGGCAGCGGCGGGGGAGAGGATCAGTGAGCGCGGAACTGGTCGCCGTTCTGCGTCACAACCGACGTCATCATCACCTATACTCGTCGCGCCGGAGGCGGCGGCGGAGCCGTCGCCTCAAATCGATGATAAAAAATCGCGATCTCCAAATATATCGATGGCTGACATTGTTAAAACCAAACCTTCAAATAATAATAATTTCGAATACGATGGTGAATGGCAGAAGGTTGACTATCGTCGACGCAAAAATGCGTCAAGAAATTATGTTATGGGTAAAAAAGGAATAGCAAGTAATGCTACAGGAAATTTTAAAGCCGCAGAATCCCTAATACCAATATTCATTTCCAAAGTTAACCGTAACACGAAAGAGAAAGAAATTGTTGACTATATCTACAAAAAAACTCAAGTGTCTATCATTTTGGAAAAGATCAATATTCGAAAGGAAACTAATCATAATGCCTATAAGTTTTTTGTTACGGAAGATAAACTGCCGATATTTCTTGACTGCCAACTCTGGCCTAAAGGAATAATTTTTCGACGCTTTGTAAACTATAAGCTTAAAAACGTGACCAGTAATAATACTGACAACGACAAGATAAGTACTTTGAAATAATGGAATGTACAACATACAAGATAGTTACGTTTAATTGTAAAAATGTTAAGAGGTCCATACAACATATTCGAGAACTATGTCAATCATACGATATTATCGCTTTACAAGAAACTTGGTTATTACCTAACGAAATACCGTACCTCAATAGCATCGATGGCGAATTTAGCTGTATAGGGACATCAGCTGTGGACACGGGAGCCGGAATGCTGCGGGGCCGGCCCTATGGGGGCGTGGCACTGCTCTGGCGCAAGTCCTTATTTTGTCAAGTGTCGGTCGTTCAGTGTAATAATCCAAGGATTTGTGCTATTAAAGTAAGTGTCGGCGAAAGGTCATTTCTGGTTATAAATGTGTATATGCCTACAGATAACAGTGAAAACCTACCTTTATTTACGGATTGCCTGGCAGCGGTAAGTGCAATAATAACTAACTTACAAATCGAATGTGTGTATATGATCGGTGACTTTAATGCTCATCCCGCAACCTTATTCTACAATGAGCTTTATGACTTTTGTGGTGACCAAAGATGGTTGTGTGCGGATACGGAGCTACTGGGCATTGACTCTGATAGTTATACATATATTAGTGATGTGCACGGCTCGTGTCGATGGCTGGACCATTGTCTGGTAACTGAATCTGGATTCACGACTGTTAAAAAAGTGTATATAAAATATGGAATATCGTGGTCGGATCATTTTCCATTAGTTATAGAATTAAATATAAATGCCATTAAACCTAAATTAGATATATCGAGTGACTCTATTTATAGTAATGTTAATAGAATGATTTTGTGGGGAAATCGGACGCCCGAACAAATTCATGAATATAATAATAAGAGTTCTGAAAACCTTTGCAATATAATTATGCCTTCTAATTTAAACTGTCAGACTAGTTTAGATAATAATACAGGTACTTTATGTAATGACCCCAAACACCTTACGACCATTGATAATCTGTATGGCGATATAATTAGTGCGATGTGCAAAGCCGCGATAAGTAGTCACAATGTTAAACGAACTTTGAAAAAGAAACCCATTGTAGGCTGGAATAAACATGTCAGTCACAGTCACGGGGAAGCCAGGCTTTGTTTTCAGATATGGGTTCAGAATAATAAACCGAAGTCTGGTAGAATCTATGATGAAATGTGTAGTAGCAGAAAGATATTTAAGTCGCGTCTTCGATGGTGTCAGCGCCACGAAGAGCAAATAAAATTAGATATACTAGCCACACACCACTCTCAAAATGATTTTAAAAGCTTCTGGAAATCAACTAATAAACTGAATGATAAGTCTGGCTTTCCTGTGAGTGTGGACGGAATTTGTGATTCTAAAAACATTGCAGAACTATTTAAAGAGCATTTCTCTATTAAGTCGCTATTGCACCCATCACAGTCCACATTGCAAGATAGTAGTGAGTGTGCGATGGACCTGAGCGATATACATGTTTCAGAAAAAGATGTAGAACATGCAATAAAGCATATGAAGCGAGGCAGGTCGCCAGGACATGATGGGTTAAGCATTGAACATTTAGTTAACACCGGTCCTAAATTGGTTAAATTGCTTACTTTGTTGTTCTCGTTATGTTTACGTCATGGATACTTACCTGCGGAGTTGATGAAGACTGTGGTGGTACCGATTGTAAAAAACAGAACCGGTGATATATCCGATAAAAACAATTATCGTCCGATTTCGCTTGCCACGACTGTAGCGAAGGTATTTGACAGTCTGCTCAGTGCTCACCTGGATAAGTATTTAAACATCCACGACAATCAATTTGGATTCAGGCCTGGCTTATCAACCGAGAGTGCGATTTTGTCTTTGAAGCAGACTGTAAAATACTATACTAGCCGGAAAACAGCTGTCTGCGCGTGCTTTCTCGACTTATCGAAAGCTTTTGACCTCGTAAGTTACGATTTGTTGTGGGAGAAGCTTAAAGCTCAAAAGGTACCGACTGTCATAATTCAAATGTTTAAATACTGGTACAATAATCAAATGAACACAGTAAGATGGATGGAATGCTTTTCGGACCCCTACAAAATGGAGTGCGGGGTGAGGCAGGGGGGCTTAAGCTCTCCGAAGCTTTTTAATCTCTATGTTAACTCGCTGATTGAGGAGCTCAGTAGCACACACGTCGGGTGTCACATTGATGACGTATGCGTTAATAACATCAGTTACGCGGACGACATGGTGCTGCTGAGCGCCTCGGCCAGCGGGCTCGCCACGCTACTGCAAATATGTGAGAGGTATGCCCTCTTCCATGGTCTGAAATATAATGTAGGAAAGAGCGAATGCATGGTTTTTGAGGCCAGAGGAACTTCTGTGACGTCGATTCCTCCAATAAAACTTAACGGTTCTGACCTTAAGAGAGTGAAGCAATTTAAATATCTCGGGCACATTGTTACCTCTGACCTCAAAGACGATGTAGATATAGAGCGCGAGAGGCGCGCGCTGGCAGTAAGAGCCAACATGATCGCCCGCAGGTTCGCGCGTTGTACGCGGGAAGTAAAGGTGACTCTTTTTAGAGCTTACTGTACGTCATTTTACACGTGCGCCCTGTGGGCGAACTACACGCAGCGGCAGTATAATGCACTTCGGGTGCAGTACAATGACGCTTTCAGGGTGCTGATGGGGCTGCCCCGTTTTTCTAGCGCTTCCGGGATGTTTGCCGAAGCGCGGGTTGCGTGCTTTTACGCAACTATGCGCACCCGCGCAGCCTCTCTGTTGAGCAGAGTGCGGGCCAGCCCCAACACCATCCTGAAGAATATTGCGAGTCGGGTTGATTCGCACTACATGCGGCATTGTGTGAGACTGCACTGTTTTTAGTAAATAATTTTAAGTATAATTTTAAGTTACATTTAAGTATTTTAACCATTTGTATATAGTTTTATTCTATTGTAATGTTATTTTTTACTAACAATGTGAGCCCTGTTGCTTGAGAAATAAACATTATTATTATATATTATTATTTGTAGGAAGTCTATTTTTTTTAAATGATAATTATTACATAATTAACGTGATGATTTGTCTTTACCTAAAGTCTTTTCTCTGACCTTGTCCAACATTCGCATTCGCATCATTCGCATGCTTAAGATTCACATTCGCGAATGCGAATTCGCGAATGTAAAAAATTCGACATTCGGAACATCCCTGGTATGAACTTCGTTCCTTTGCCTTTTTTATAACGAGGGGAAATGCCTACTGCATCCCGTCCAGTGTCCTTCCCGAATATTTAGAAATGCTACTAAAGTCTTAGCTGTAAAGTTGGCGATGATGGTATTAACCAAAACGTCCTTGATAGAAGCATAACGCATTTTTTTAATGATAATGTTTTTGTCAGATACGCTACCGGGCTGAGTCTCCACAAAGATAAGGTGCACGGCGGCAACAAGCTGTACGCGTGCGAGAAGTGTCCCAAAACATTTAAATGTTTGTTGTATTACAAGACTCATCTAAGGTCAGTCCAATATACGTTTTACTTTAAATATTCTATACGAGCTTTCCCGGCTTACTTCGTTACGCCATAGAATAAAAGATACTACAAAAGACTTGGCTCTATAGACTATGTTCTTTTGCCCGCCCAGAATGGCCGAATAAAAAACAAACAACAACAACAAACCACCTGTCAAAATATGTAAACAACGGAAAAAATATTGCACCTTGGGTTACATTATTTGAGTTTAGGTAAGGATCCCTAATTTTTTAAAAAATCTAATATAGCCTATGACACTCGGGGTTAATGTAGCTTCCTACCAGTGAAAGAATTTTTCAAATCGGTTCAGTATTTCCGGAGCCTATTCGTTACAAACAAACAAACAAATCTTTCCTCTTTATAATATTGGTATAGATATATAAAACTCTTCCGTTACTGACTGACTGACTGACTGACTGACAGACAACGCAGAGTCGAAACTACTGGGCGTAGCGGGCTGAAATTTTGCAAGTGGGTTCCTTTTGGAGTGTAGGGGAGCACTAAGAAAGGATTTCCCGAAATTCTAATGGGAACGGGAAAAAACTGGGTTTTTGTGTTTATGAGAAATCTGCGCGAGTGAAACCGCGGGGCAGCCTCTAGTCAATATATATAAAACTCTTCCGTTACTGACTGACTGACTGACTGACAGACAACGCAGAGCCGAAACTACTGGGCGTAGCGGGCTGAAATTTTGCACGTGGGTTCTTTAGGGAGTGTAGGTGAGCACTAAGAAATGATTTCCCGAAATTCCTACGGGAACGGAAAAAACGGGATTTTTGTGTTTATGAGAAATCTGCGCGGGAAAAACCGCGGGACAGCCTCTAGTTCATACATAATGCGCATGCAGATCCTCGCTTCTTGTCGTTTTCACGGAAATTCCCTAGTAAAAAAATTACTCATTCGAATTCCTCTAAGTAACGCATGAAAAAAATGCACTTAAGAGCCAGTTTACAGTGATGCTAGCTCCATTCTCGAAAAAAAAATATCCTTCTAAACTAATGCAAATATAAAGAATGTGGAATTATTGTTTTAACGTTGGTTCCGAAACCACGTGTTTTGTTAGCGGGCTTTAAAACAATAAACTTATAATAACCTTACAACGTTGCCGGGCTTTATGCCCACCCTTTAAACCTAATTTGTGAACTTGACATTGGCAAAATACTCCACTGAATTGGAGTCAAGTCCCTTTAATTATAATCAATATATATAAAACTCTTCCGTTACTGACTGACTGACTGACTGACAGACAACGCAGAGCCGAAACTACTGGGCGTAGCGGGCTGAAATTTTGCATGAAGGTTCCTACGGGAGTGAAGGTGAGCACTAAGAAAGGATATCCCGAAATTCCCATGGGAACGGGAAAAAACGGGATTTTTGTGTTTATGAGAAATCTGCGCGAGTGAAACCGCGGGGCAGCCTCTAGTCAATATATATAAAACTCTTCCGTTACTGACTGACTGACAGACAACGCAGAGCCGAAACTACTGGGCGTAGCGGGCTGAAATTTTGCATGTAGTTTCCTTAGGGAGTGTAGGTGAGCACTAAGAAAGGATTTCCCGAAATTCCCATGGGAAGGAGAGAAAACGGGATTTTTGTGTTTAAGAGGAATCTGCGCGGTTGATACCGCGGGGCAGCCTCTAGTAATAATACAAAATGTGGCACACTATGCCACGAGGTAATCTTTATTAGTATTGTTTCAGTACAGTTAATTAGATTAGACACAGATTGTTGCCAAAAGTAGCCACTTTTAGCAACACATTGTAGCTATTTCTGGTCTTTAAGCTAAAAGTTACACAACAGTGCCCTAAAAATACTAGGCTACATTATGTAGTGTCATAGTGTGTCACATTTTTTATTTTTGCCTTAGAACTTTTTTTTTTTCGCAAATGGCGCTAGCATCGCTGTAAACTGGCTCATAACCACCTTATATACATATCGCCTTTCGACGCTCGGGAATACACAACATGGAACAGTGACCAAATGCACTACATGCAATACAATTTCTATGCACATTATCAGTTATGGAGTACTGTATACGTTCTATTCAGTATTTTATTACTTACTTGCTTAGTTCAATGAAGCTTCACTTTGAAATTTTTATCGTTTTTTTATTTTGTACAAGCTGTGTCAATAAGTGTCAATCCCGGGTGTCAGCTAACTCCGTACCAAATTTTATTAATATCTCTGCAGCCTTTTATTAGACGTGATAAGTAACAAACACACACACCCACAAACTTTCGCATTTATAATAATATTAGTGTGATGACTCGCGAATAAAAATCGCGCGAAAATAAATCGTTGTCCGGAGAGGCTCCAAGTTATATGCTTTATTTTTATTTTTCCAGAAGAAACCATGAGCGAAGCATCCAAGAATGTAAAATATGCAGGAAGACGTTTAAAACCCCTAGATATTTTAAAAACCACGTTCGTTCACACGAGTCAAGTGGCAAGGAGAGTGGTGAGGCCAGTAGCCGTGACAGTGATGAGGCCTACTGCATAGAATGCGATGAAACGTTCAAAAGTCGCGTAATTTATTTTGAACATTTGAAACATAGTACGAAGCATTGCGATTCAAGTCAATTGAGGTAAGTTGTAGTCAATATCATTTTGGATTTATCTGTAAACTAGTCGACCCGGTAAAGTTCGTTCTATTTTTAGCATGTATTCTACTTATAAACCTTCCTCTTGAATCACTCTATCTACAGGGTGACCTTGAAATCAGCGTTTTTTTAACAGGACACTGCGACTATGATACTGAATCGATAAAAAATTGTTTAAAATAAATCGGCGTTGTCAAAAAAATATTTAAAATAATGCCTTTTTGTTGTACATCAGTAAAGAATAAGTAATCACTCTTGCTAATTTTTGAAATTAAAATACATTAATAAAGAAATAGTCGAAAAAAATTTATAAATAATAAAAGCACTTATATATGTCGTAGTAAGATTTGATAATTAGGTTTTTTGCAAAAAAAAAACTAGGGATTTCAGGGGTTCTCTGTAGCGTCAAAGGATATCTTAACGAACCAATCAGAATAAGAGTTTACCAGCAAGCAATAATCTAGCCAATCAGATTAAAGAAAGGTTTCAAAGTTTTCATTTTTACTAGGTTTTTTGCAAAAAAAACTGCTTTATGTCAGGTGATTAAAAAAAAGTAATGCTTATATCAAATTATCCGTGTTTTCGTAAAATCCCTAGGTTTTTTGCAAAAAACCTAATTATCAAATCTTACTACGACATATACAACAGTGTTTATTATGTTTAACCGGATTCCTTCTCACTCGCCGTGGTCGCGCGCGCGTCACGCGCAACGCCCCGCGTACTCCTAAATGCGGCCTAAGAAAAGGCCTCGAAAAACCGTTTTAAAATAAATTCCCGCGCGCAGGTTCGAGTGCGACCACTGCAAAAAAAGATTTAGACTTCGCTCCACTCTAAAGAAGCATGTGGTGGCCAGACACCTGCCTACTATCGGAAACTTCTGCAATATATGTAACAAGGTTAGTAGGTTATAAATAAATAAAATAAAATAAAATATTTATTTCAGTTTCCGTGTACAGTCACGGACTAGGAGGCCGTAACAGATTTGTCTATGGTTTCGTCAGCCCTGGACTGTATTACCAAAGAACAAGAGCTATTTTGCAATACAGAAAAACCGGAAGTGTTACGCCGACCGTGTCCGCCACTGTACAATGTTTACAAGCATGGGGCCTCCTTTTAAGTATATAATACCTGTGCTAGGAGACTCCACTCTTCCACAGTGACAAAAACGTGCTTACAGAGTTGCGCATTCATTGTTCTTAAAAAATATATATTTATTTTAATATTTAGTAAGTATTTTATAAAAGCATGCAATTAATCTATCTATATATATAAAACTCTTCCGTTACTGACTGACTGACTGACTGACTGACTGACTGACTGACTGACTGACTGACTGACTGACTGACTGACTGACTGACTGACTGACAGACAACCCAGAGCCGAAACTACTGGGCGTAGCGGGCTTAAATTTTGCACGTAGGTTCTTTGGGGAGTGTAGGTGAGCACTAAGAAGGGATTTCCCGAAATTCCCACGGGAACGGGAAAAAACGGGATTCATGTGTTTCTAAGAAATCGGCGCGGGAAAAACCGCGGGGCAGCCTCTAGTCTAATAATAAACTCTAGTTATAAGGAGGTGGCAGTATAACATTTTATTTAAACTAAAATCTAAGTAGGGCTTCAACATTTCCATATTCAAGATCCAAAAGCCAATCAGTTAGTCTATTTTTAACTTCTTTTAAATTGAGGTGGTAAATGCTAAGCGATTTATTGACAGGTAGGTAGGTATTCGGCGTGTGAAGGCAGCATAGGTCGTCATTTACACGAGTCGCAGTACAGAGTATTACTTCGCAGTGACAAGACAAGTTGTAACTTTAAATGGTTCTCCGCTCCAAATTGATTACAATAATACACAGTCGAGCAAGTTCCGACTTTCAGATAATAATAATGCCATGATAATTAGTGAAATGTTGCATTAAAGGCAGGCGTACCGGTATTTCACTACATAGCACCAGTTAACCGGTCCATTAAACAGTTCACCCCCATAAACCATTTCTTGTCATCCATTTTACAATAGTTCCTATCACCTTCTGGGTGCCGCCTCTGGGTGCATGATCTATTTGTGCATTTAGTGGCGGTGCCTGTTTGGTGATCCATATACAATGTAGCAAAACTCTCGAAAGGGCCTCTACGAGTTGGATCCGTCCCCTCGCACGCCTCTCAAAGGACCGGGCTCCATCCCGTGATACCGAAGAGTATTGAGAAACATAAAAATAATAACGCATTACACACAGAGCTCCTAAATAGGTAGAACCTGTATCTAGGGTGCCCGAAACATACAAGGTGTTTCTGTTAAGGCGGTAATAAATCAAAGGTGGGATTCTGCTCACCATACCTAACAACTTTCCCAAAGCAACATGGGTCGAAATCTCAAAACAAAAATCAGCTGTCCCGTACATTGACCCGTCAGCTGATCGAATCAATGTATGGAACAGCTGTTCTTTTTTTTGAGTTTTCGCCCCACATTGCTTTGGGAAAGTTGTTAGTTATGGTGAGCAGAATCCCTCCTTTGATTTATTACCGCCTTGTCAGAAACACCCAGTATACAAAGACGAATATTACACCCAGACAAGGAAACAAAAATACATATTCATCATAACAATGTTCGCCCCGCCGGGAACCGAACCTAGGTGCACCACGCGTCTCAGTCCACATCACTGCCAATTGAGCTACAAAGCAGTCATGTAAAATGTAACTTTAAATCATTCTCCGCTCCTAATTCATATTCACAGTCGAGTTCCGAAGTTCTGACTTTCAGATAGTGAAGCTTACGCTCGACGGAGTGTGAGACGGCTCGAGTCATGAACTCTGTATTTACTCTTATATATGTCGTAGTAAGATTTGATAATTAGGTTTTTTGCAAAAAAAACTAGGGATTTTGCGAAAACCCGGATAATTTGATATCTTAAGCATTACTTTTTTTTCAATAATCCTGACATAAAGCAGTTTTTTAGCAAAAAACCTAGTATAATTGAAAACTTAGAAACCTTTCTTAACTCTGATTGGCTAGATTAATTGCTTGCCTTATGCCAGGATGATTGAAAATAAAGTAATGCTTATATCAAATTATCCGGGTTTTCGCAACATCCCTAGTTTTTTTTTTGCAAAAAACCTTATTATCAAATCTTACTACGACATATATATTATTTTAAATTTCACAGTTTATCCGGAAAGAGCAGCTGCGCGCCCACGTCGCGCACGCGCACGAGGGAGTGCCGCGGGTGAAGGACTAGATATGCTCGCAATGCGCGAAAGCGTTCTCTGTAAGTTGCAATGCCTAGGTCGTAGTAAGATTTGATAATTAGGTTTTTTGCAAAAAATCTAGGGATTTTGCGAAAACACGGATAATTTGATAACAGGATTACTTTTTTTTTTTCAATCATCCTGACAAAAAGCAGTTTTTATGCAAAAAAACCTAGTATAATTGAAAAATAAGAAACCTTCCTTAACTCTGATTGGCAAGTTTGTTACTGGCTAGTTAACTCTTTTTCTGATTGGTTCGTTAACATACCTTTGACGATACAGAGAACCAATCAGAATAAGAGTTGGACAGCAAGCAATATAATGTAGCCAATCAGAGTTAAGAAAGGTTTAAAATTTTTCAATTATACTAGGTTTTTTGCAAAAAAAACTGCTTTTTGACAGGATGATTGGAAAAAATAATCCTTATATCAAATTATCCGGGTTTTCGCAAAATCCTTAGTTTTTTTTGCAAAAAACCTAATTATCAAATCTTCCTACGACACATATAAGATAAACCAATTTAAATTTTATTTTTAACTAGTCGACCCGGCGAACTTCGTACCGCTTAACCTATTACTATTTTGTGCATGTATTATACACGTAAACCTTGCTCTTGATCCATTATATTTATTGAAAAAAAAAACGCATCAAAATCCGTTGCATAGTTTTAAAGATTTAAGCATATATAGCGACAGACAGACAGCGGCAGGGACTTTGTTTTATACTATGTATTGATTAGTCGACCCGGCGAACATCGTACCTTAGTTATTAAACCTTCCTTTTCAATAACTTTATTGAAAAATCGCACCAAAATCCCTTGCATAGTTTTACAGACAGCGGAAGGGCCTTTGTTTTATTATGTGTATTGATATAAGAAAATAATTGATTGATTGATTGTCTAAGAAGAACCTCATTTATAAATTAAGAAATTTATATCGCAAAATAAGCATGACGCTATGAAGAATATTGCGATTTCACTAAGGAAACATACGTGACTTTATGTATTTATATTGCAATATCACTAGAATAATCGATAAATCTAGAGATGTAATATTTTTTTTTTCAGTCACCATCCAAGTTAGAAATCCAAACACGCATCCATACGGGAGCGAAGCCCTACAGCTGTCCGCACTGCGAGATGTGTTTCGCACAGAGTGGACCCATGTCAAAGGAGTTCATTCGAAGATTAGGAATTAGTGCGATAAATGTAAACATGAATGTTGATTGTTACTTTAGGAACCGTACAGCTCGTTAGACTAAGATGTTTTCATTCAAAATAAGTTTTGATTAAATGATTATGATATTTCATTATTTTATTTTAAAATAAAAAAAATCATCAAATTTTTATTTTAAGACGCTATATGAGATTTGAAGGTTTTTTAAATCAAGTAATTCTCTAAACTAAAGATCGTAAAGATCTGGAATTTCAATATAACCTTTTTGAGGATATAAGAAAGTTTTTTAATAATTGAGAAACACTAGTGGAATCAAAAAACCTCGATAAATTATATTGTCAAAGATAACCTTTCCAAAAAACGGGAATAGCTAGTTCTTCGAAATGACTTACTAGTTTTTGTTAAAACTACCTAGGAATAATGATAATAAACAAAATAAAATTGTGTGCGACAGTGGGGCCGAAAAAGTCACGGCATCGAAATTTTGAAAATGCCAATATTCAGTGCATCGAACGAAGGATTAACTAAATGTTTGACCGCGCGTTAGGTTTAACAACCTTTCACGCAAAAACCAAAGCAGCGACGACATTGGTAACCTGGCACTAATTCGAGTATTATGTAATAAATATTTACTTTAAATTTCAGTGTGATGTTCTTAAACAATCCGAAGTTATTCAAGAAAAACATTAAATTTAGAACTAACCGACCAAATTAAATGGACCACTAAAAAGCGGCACTTGCATACAGTGTGCCCACATTTTCTAGTTTGTTGGATTATAGTGTACCTTTTAGCTGAAAAGTGTATTACGAAATTCCTTTCTCTTAGCCAATGTGAAATCCACAAAAGCTAAATAAAACAAGAAAAAGTTCTCTTTAATATACACTTTACTTATCATTTACTCTTACAATCTCCCATAAAAAACACAATCCACTAATAGAATACAGTGTGAATACGAGTTACATCTTAATTATTAATTAGGATTGAACATATTTTTTTTTATTCTATAATTTTCACAAAATGGCGGCAGTTTTTTATTCTGCATATCAAATCAACATAACCTCAAAAAGTTATTTGAACCCACAGAATCTAAATATGCAGCACATTGGCTCTATAATATTTTTAAATTAATTAATACGATTTTTTGACGCATTTATTAGTGACCAATCTTAATTATTCGATAAACGGATGTTATCAACAATTTTCTTTGACTTTCCACTAATGGCGGGAAAACATTGAACCCAATCGTATCAAAAGAACACATTCTTAATTATTTATTCGTAGGTACCTCTACCTATTTATTTTAACACATCAGTATCTCATTATAATTTTAATAGCAATATTAATGTGTATTTAATATTTGAGCACAAATGTCACAAGCATGCGGTCTTATCTTGGACCTTAATGCTACCTACTTAAAGACGGTTTTACAACAAAATTAATGGCTAGCTGTTACTGTACTTAAAGAGGACTGTGTTATATTTATTAAATACAAAATAAGGATTATTTTGCATCTAGTTCAGCATTAAAAAAATGCTTTTGTCAGTATTTTCGAACGTCAATTATTTTTTTTATGTCCAAATCAGATGGTAAAGTCATTTCTTGTTTTAGCTGTACAAGCAGCCATGATGTCACATTAAAAGTTAGTATTGCTTTGCTTCACAAAGAAGCAAAGTTGAGTCTTAGATCGTTTTAAAGACTTTGTTATATGATTTAAAATCCTTAAAAACGGGTTCTGTCTTCACAATTTTTCAACAGCTCAGTATCCTTATCCTATCTAGGTTATTCCTGTATGTATGTAGGATAACACAAATATGAGACCCGCACAACATGAATAATAAAAATACCGGATATGCCATAACCATTTTGACTTTTATCAATAAGGCCCCCCGTTGCCCTCTTGCTCAGCAATGCGAAACTTTACTGTATTGAAGATCTTAATTTTCATTAGCAGTAATATGGGGATTTGAAATGGCATTAAATGCATCTTAGATGGTTAAAGACTACCCCATAACCTAATGAATGTCATATTAAATTGTTTGGTGCATACATGTTTGTGTCTCTATACTCTAGCCACCGAAACGAGTTAATACGGAAAAGTACTTAGAACAAAGCAACATGAAATGTGATTGGTAGTTGTCGCCGACTGAATTTTTTATCTTTGTCATTTATATCGGATTGTGTGACAGAGAAAACGCCAACTCGTTTTGATGCATAATAAACATTGTCACTTTTTGTCTTAACAATCTTTTATCTCATGATTTCGACCGAGCCACAGAGCTGCGTTTATGTTACCGTATAATTTATAACAACCTGAAACATACTATATTGTTTGCGGGCACTGAGCGCTCGGGGCCTACATAATGGCTTTAAAATTTAGACAAGCGAGGGTTGTTATGTTACAGCACCCGAAGCGGAATAGATTTACACCCACGTTGCATACTGTACTCTTCATTCCATCCGACGAGTGGTACCTAGGTACAGTGGCGGTCTAGGAGGCCGTAACAGATTTGTCAATGGTTTCGTTAGCCCTAGACTGTATTACCAAAGAACAAGAGCTATTTTGCAATACAGGAAAACCGGTAGTGTTACGCCGACCGTGTCCGCCACTGTACCTATCTAATTTTCTAGCAACATACACAAGAGTTCGCGCCTACACATTACAACTACAACTATGGCTCGAACAAAATCATGAAACAAAACGGATGTTTCTATAACTACACATGTTGCACTTCTACCGACTATAAGCTGTTGTATTTTAGTTGGCGTCGAGTCGTCACTGTTGGAAGATTCGCTCGAACCGTCGTTGAGTCTCCAGTACCCCGAGAGGCGGCTCGCCCGAGAACAGGCTGTGTTCTGTTGGAGAAATAATATTATTAACTAGCTGACCCGGTAAACTCCGTATCGCCTTAGATTATAAGTTGACGCGATTATTATTAAATTACCTACCCGCTAACTTGGCTGTATGGACTTTGTTATTTTGCCCGTCCAGAATGAAATAATTTAAAAACAACGTCAAATCAATCTTTTGATTGACAGAAAAATGGATACAACAGTACTTAATGGAACATTTTGTATGGGAAATTATAATTTTTAATTTATACTAACTTCCTTGCAATTTTTCCATTATTTCTCACCTTTTAAACCTTGCCTGGACTACGATAAACATTTCAAGACCAACATTTAGCTCAATCGACCCGGCCGTTCTCGAGTTTTAGCGAGACTAACGAACCACGATTCATTTTTATATTAGAAGATAGTAGAAGAAGATAGTTGAGTTTCGACTTAGCATACACTCGACTCAGTATAAGATGACTCGAGCCAAGACAATCGGTACTCGGGAACGACTTGTCCGAGTATCATACTCGACCAAGTAACCTTTAAACGCTGAATGTCAGCCATAGACCATGTTGCCAAGGTAAAGTTGTTAGGTATGCTGTGCCGAACCCCCCTTTGACTTATAACCGTCTCGACACAAACACCCTGTATACTATAATACAGTATATAACCGTCTCGTCACCAACACCCTGTATACTACAGACTACAGTATTACTGACCGGCGTGGCGGGGCGCCCTGCTGCCGACCGCGCCGAAGCCGGAGTCGTCGTCCAGCAGCGAGGCCGGCGCCGGCTCCACCGACACGCTCACAGGCTCCGCTGCATTACAAAATAAACGATTTTAGACTCTATTGAGACTAGTTAGAGTTTAAAATGCATCACTGGCACATGCACACAATAGGGCGTATTCAAGTACAAATGTGGTAACAACAGCTTGTTTGCGCTGGTACAGTCACAAACTAGGAGGCCGTAACATATTTGTCTATGGTTTCGTCAGCCCTACTCTGTATTACCAAAGAACAAGAGCTATTTTGCAATACAGAAAAAACCGGAAGTGTTACGCCGATCGTGTCCGCCACCTGCGTAAATACCTGCGCTGACATAGACGTTTGTTCCTGCGCGAAAGTCCGCGCAGGTTTTTTCTACACATTTTTCGAACCAGCGCATACTAATAACAATTTTTATGTATCTTTTTTTAATATCAATTTCATACTTTCCCATGTACTTATTGTATAGACTCTAAGTCCAAATTGGAGTCCGAAAAATTCAAAAAATATTGAATAAATTCAATAAAGAATACAATATATTACTTAATGAAATTCGATTAGACTATTTAATCTAATTGGCATTATTACCTTATTTGGTAAAGTATCCTATCTAAAATCTCTTCTTTCATCAATACATAGTATAAAACAAAGTCGCTTCTCGCATATGTATGGTTATAATATCTTTAAAACTACGCAAAGGATTTTGATGCGTTTTTTTAAAGTGATTCAAGAGGAAGGTTTATAAGTATAATACATGCACAAAATAGTCATAGTATAGGTGTTACAAAGTTCGCCGGGTCGACTAGTACGTGATAAGTATATGCACCTGCGCTAAATGTAAAAGTAGATTAGAGTGAGAAGTATTGCTTACCAGTAGTGTAGCGGTCGCGCCAGGCGCCGCGGTAGTAGGCCTCCGCCTCTGGCGCGCGCGCGCCCTCTGCCGGGGGCTCCTGGAAACATAGATTCATGAGTATTATCCATTCCCGTTGGAATTTCACGCGTACTTTCACGCTTTTCATTTTATTAGCGGGTAAAATAAACGTCAATTTGGTACGCAAGCGCAGTGATTTCTTCTTTTCCGCTGCCAAAGAACGTTCATTGCTGTTCAAATAGGAGAGAAAAAGGTCATAATCTATCAATACATAGTATAAAACCATGTTGGATTTTTAATGACGTCACATTAGCTTAAGAGCCAGTTTACCGCGATGCTAGCGCGATTCTCGAAAAAAAAAATCTTCTAAAGTAAGGCAAATATCAAAAACTTGGCACAAAAACAAAACAAAAAGTATAACACTAGATTAGATAATCTTGCTTAGTATTTTTTGAGCACAGTAAAGTAGTCCTAACTAAGACGAACAAATTTAAACACAGATTGTTGCTAAAAGTGACCACTCTTATTAAAGAATGACACAAAAAAAAAAACAATTATTTTATTATTTTAGTACCGATACTAGGGGCTGCCCCGCGCTTTCACTTGCGCAGATTTCACACTAAAATCCAGTTTTTTCCCGTTCCCATCGGAATTTCGGGAAATCCCTTCTTAGTTCTCCCCTACACTCCCCAAGGAACCCACGTGCAAAATTTCAGCCCGCTACGCCCAGTCAGTCAGAAACGATAGAGATTTCTATACAAGGTGTTTCTGACAAGGCGGTAATAAATCATAGGAGGGATTCGGCTTACCATACCTAACAACTTTCCCAAAGCAACATGGGTCGAAATCTCAAAACAAAAATCAGCTGTCCCGTACATTGACCCCGTCAGCTGATCGAACAAATGTATGATGGACCAGCCGTTTTTTTTTGAGATTTCGACCCATGTTGCTTTGGGAAAGTTGTTAGTTATGGTGAGCAGAAGCCCTCCTTTGATTTATTATCGCCTTGTCAGAAACACCCGGTATATATTTAGTTAGTTTTAAGGTATTTATCATATGGGCCTCTGTTTATGTTATTTAACATCTTCTAATGTAGATATTGCCTGAAATAAATGAATATTATTATTATGTTTCTCAATACTCTTCGGTATCACGGGATGGAGCCCGGTCCTTTGAGAGGCGTGCGAGGGGACGAATCCAACTCGTAGAGGCCCTTTCGAGAGTTTTGCTACATTGTATATGGATCACCAACCAGGCACCGTCACTAAATGCACAAATAGATCATGCACCCAGAGGCGGCACCCAGAAGGTGATAGAAACTATTGTAAAATGGATGACAAGAAATGGTTTATGGGGGTGAACTGTTTAATGGACCGGTTAACTGGTGCTATGGAGTGAAATACCGGTACGCCTGCCTTTAATGCAACATTTCACTAATTATCATGGCAGGCGGTGACTCGCTGTCCACTGGGTGGGCTTCCACTAAGTCGCCGATATATTGGCGACGGGTCGCAACACTGGGCGTGGACAGCTAAGGTTGTCGAGAGGTGAGACTGCGGGCAGCATAAGATGCACCCGGCGTTATGACATTTTACACTTCCAACCTGGAGCATAGGCTTCGCTCTTGCTACTCCACTCTGGCCGGCTGGTGGAGGCAAGCTCAGAGGCGGGGGGGTGTGTGTGTGTGATGACTGCATGTGAGTGTGCGTGTGATGACTGCGTGTGTCCCCCTGGAGGTATAGGGTCCGTGGTGTCGCCACTCACCATCGACTCGCCACAAGCCGTCCCTGCGGTGACTTATAGCAATGGAAGTTCCAGACCGAAAGTACTGGAATTTCCACTGGGCGATGGGGTCGTCACATCCCTGCTTATTATTATTATTATTATATCGATGAGTACCAACCTGCCCCTTGTAGAACCTGCTCTCGGTGACGTGATGTATGGTGACCTCGCTGTTCAGCTGCGCGCCCGCCCGCAGCCGCTGGAAGTACGGCAGCGCGTCGCCGCTGCGCCGCGGCGGCTGCCGCTCGAACAGCGCGCCGCGGAAGCTGCGCTCCTCGCCGAACGGCGTGTAGAGGCCGCCCTGGAAGTCTGGCCGCTCCTCCTCGCCCCGCTTGAGAGGTGTGCCTGGGTGTATTAATTAACGAATAAATAATTTCTTTTTTTGCAAAAAGAGACCCGCCTTCAACAAACTGACACATACATAATCTGAGAACTTCCTATTTTTCGAAGTCGGTTAAAATAGGTACAGTCACGGACTAGGAGGCCGTAACAAATTTGTCTATGGTTTCGTCAGCCCTAGACTGTATTACCAAAGAACGAGAGTTATTTTGCAATACAGAAAAACCGGAAGTGTTACGCCGACCGTGTCCGCCACTGTACTAAAACCTTCTCCTGTAACAAATACGTTTCTGAAAACCGCATCAAAATCGCTTCAGCCAAACGCGAGATAAACGCGGACAAACATACATACATACATACAGGTCAAACTGATAACCTCCTTTTTGAAGTCGGTTAATAAATGAGACTAAGCCTGACATTCACGGTCTTGTCGCAGCTCGAACTCGCACTTGAAAGTGTCAAAATGTAATCGTTCTCCGCTCCAAATTGATATACGTCGAGTTCCGACTTCGTGAGAGTGAAACATGTGCTCGACGGAGTATAAGGCAGCTCAACCCAGGATATTCAGTAGTCGAGAACTACCCTTGAAACCCACTACTTTTCATTCCATACCAAGATAATATGTTCTATTGTATAAAAATCAATAGTGGTTCGATAGGTTAGTCTCATTAAAACTCGATAACTGCTGGGCTGATATAACAAATTGAGTTTTTGGAATTTTCGTTGTAGTCCAGGGAAGGTGAGAAAGTCCGGAAAATTAAGAGAAAAGTGGTAACATCAACAATTTCATTTTCCCATACAAAATGTCATTTTAATTTTTTTTTCAAAGATTTGACATTATTGTTGTTTAACTTATTTTGATTTTAGAAATTTTGACATTCTTTGATGATATTTTTTACTCTCGCATTCTGTGAGGCAAAAGAACATCATCCATTCAGCCAATCTTTAGTAGTTATTCTAAGGCGATACGAAGTTTGCTGGATCATGGGTCAGTTAGTTATAAACTAGAGGCTGCCCCGCGGTTTTTCCCGCGCAGATTTCTCATAAACACAAAAAACCCGTTTTTTCCCGTTCCCGTGGGAATTTCGGGAAATCCCTTCTTAGTGCTCACCTACACTCTCCAAGGAACCCACATGCCAATTTTCAGCTTTCTACGCCCAGTAGTTTCAGCTCTGCGTTGTCTGTCAGTCAGTTAGTCAGTCAGTCAGAAACGGAAGAGTTTTATATATATTGATAAAAGAAAAAAGCACATACCAATAGGCTCCGGCCGAACAATCGGCTGATTGTTAGCAAAGAGCGACGAATCAGAATCGAAGGCGGGCCTCGTCCCTATAGGGCTGGGCGACACGTGCGGCCCGCACGCCGCGCCGGCGTAGTAGTCGGGCGAGAGGAAGCCCCGGCTTTGAGACTCGTCCGGGGCGTTGAACAGAGAGTAGCCGTCCTCGTTCTTTTGCGTGAACGAGGCTAGGTTTAGTCTGGAATTAGGAAAAAGTTGAATAATTTCTATTTGGCTACTAGTCGACCCGGCGAACTTCGTAACGCTTAACCTATTACTATTTTGTGCATGTATTATACTTATAAATATTCCTCTTAAATAACTCTGTCTATTTAAAAAAAAAACCGCATCAAAATCCGTTGCGTATTTTTTAAGATTTAAGCATACATAGGGACAGACGCGGGAAGCGACTTTGTTTTATACTATGTATTGATTGATATATTTATCAGGATGTTTCAGTCTGACAACACAGTAATAAATCAAAGGTAAAGCAGCTCACTTACAGTGGCGGTCTAGGAAGGCGTAACTATTTTGTCTACGGTCTCGTGCGCCCTATATAGACTGTGTTACCAAAGAACAAGAGCTATTTTGCATTACAGAAAAACCGGAAGAGCTACGCCGTCCTAGACCGCCACTGTAAAAGCTCCAGATTATTTTCTCAGATTTGTATGTGATGGACTTTTTTGTTTTCTAGTAAAGATAAATAGTTGCAACTTTTTCAGCAACGTAGTTATGGGAAATGCCCTTCTTTGACTTCCGACTGCTCCGTGGCTCAGTTGGCAGTGATGTGGACTGAGTAAGCGTGTGCACCCGGGTTTGATTACCGGCGGGGCGAACATTGGTATGATGAATATCGATGTTTGTTTCCGGTCTGGGTGTAATGTTCGTCTGTGTGTGTTTAGGGTACCCTAGATACAGGTTCCTCCTAGTTAGGGGCTCTGAGTGTGATGTGTTATTATTATTATCATTATTTTTCTATTTCGTTCGATCCACGACTTTTTGGCCACCCTGTGTGTAACGTAAGTGTGGCAATAATGTTGCTGCTCTGTAAATAAACGTTTTTTTTTTACCGTCTTATTCATAAAGAAACAGTAGGTACATTTTAAGTAACGTTACTGGAGGTCTACTTAGCTGGTTTGTTGTATGGTAAATACGTGACATCCAGTCTAAATTGACATACGTCAAATAACTAAAATGCTTAACCTATTACTATTTTGTCATATATTATACTTATAAACCTTCATCTTCAATAACTCTAACTATTAAAAAAAATCCGCATCAAAATCCGTTGCGTATTTTTTAAGATTTAAGCATACATAGGGACAGACGCGGGAAGCGACTTCAATTTATACTATGTATTGATGAATAACAGGGCTAGTGTATAGGTTACCTGGTCTGAGTGTCAGGACTGTGGTGCGCGTCGTAGAGCGCGGGCTCGGGGCGCGGCGCGGGGGCCGGGGGCGCCATCATGCTCTGCTGGGAAACAACACGTTATACAGGGTGTCCGGGGAAGTTATACACAATTTTAAGGGTGTATTCTTTGATCAATTTCATCGACGAAAACACCCCACATATGAGGGGTCGCAGCTTCACCCCCCCTCAGTATAATGTTTTTATTTATTTTTTTGCAAAAGTCGACCCCGCCTACTTTTAGTAGAGAACGCGGGACACTCAAAATCCTTTACGAGAGTTAACATTAACCTTAAAGTTAAGTTTTGTATGAATTTTACTGTAAGAGCAAGGGAGAGAGAGGCATTTTCTTTCTCTATGTTGGAGCTAAAGAAGTTTTAGTTCAGTCCACAAAAAAAAAATAACATCCCTAAGGAAATTATTTTGATTACCGCAGTAATAGAACGTACAGGTCTCGCCACGTAACTTTGGCTCTGAGCAAAATAAAGAGGGGATTACTGCGCTGTACAAAATAAACGAACGAACAGAACGACTGTAAAATAAGGGGACGAATAGTATCATTGCGTGGACGCAGCACGATTAAAATAGCCAATAGAGCGCTAGCGCGCGACGCACAGCCTGCCCCACCCCCCTGTAATTTCCTATGACACCTGATTTTTGATTTCTGCGCATTCAAGGTCAAAGACAAAGTTACATGGTGAGAACTGTATTACCCTCGTCAAGGTAACGCGTAGTCGCGTATGGATTTAAAGTCTTAAGACGCTATATGACTTTTGAAGGTTTTTTAAATCAAGTAATTCTCTTACCCTCTTATTCATAAAAAGTTAAAGAGCATTTTAGTTATTTGACGTATGTTAACCCATTCAGCGCCACGGGCGCAACGTATGCGTCCGTTAAAAACATATCCCCAGGCGCCGAGGACGCCGGCTGGCGCTCGCACTATTTTCAATAAAAACCATACTAAATAGGATATTACAATATTATTTGTACTGAAAAAATACACTCAAGGATTTGATTAAAAGGATCTTATTCATGCTTTATACTTTTTTCATACATTTATTATATAAAAATAGCCATTGAAGTTCAACTTGAGATAAATGTAATTCTATTTACTCAAATATTTTTATTTAAATGCAGAATTTAATAATTTTAATAGAACTATACGTTGTAATTTTTTGAAATTTTTATGTTGTGATTTAGTATATTTTGGGACAGGGCACATACGTTGCGCCCGATGGCGCTCGAGGAAGTGTATTTTTCGGTTCGCGCGTGCTACTTTGTCCAAGTGCAAGGGAAAATGTGATTTGTAAGCAAGCAGTTAACGCCGCTTTTAGGATTGAAGTGGTAAACGGTTTCGACTTTTTGTAATTATAAAGGTGACCGTAAATTTGAACAAGCGTCATATCACCAATTTTGTATTCAATGAAATAAAGATAAGGCGGTAATTTATCGGTGCTTTTAAGTTCAAACGAAACATTTTTTGTTTTATTTTATTTAATGTGTCGGTTAATTATAAAGAAACATTTCAAAAATATTCCGAAAATCACACAATACATAATCTTTGCAGCTGTGCGTTTCATTGTTTTTAACATAAGATTAGGATATTTTTGAGTGGTCGCCGCTCGCTATTCTTTTGTCTTTCGAACATAAAAGTGCACAGCGTCGGTTCATTGCCTATTGTTTTCAAAAATAAAGAAATGTGTCGACATTTTTTTTTGGTTTTAGCAGATTAATCCTTCTTAGAAAAAGTGTACACGTAAATATTGCCTCCGAGAGCATACCTACTTATAAAAAAAAAATTTGGTTTAGGTTAGTTTTAGGTAGTAAATGCAACGGCAGGTTAGCCTTGGTCTAATCGTTAGGTACTGCGGTGTATCTCATCTCTTGTTTGTATTGGTGTAAAATTTGTGACCTTGTTGTAAATCCCGATACTCCAATTTGAATCAAATGACCTAGCTATGGATACTAGCACTAAGAACTACGAACCCTCCTTAGACTGATCTGACAATGAACACTGGTACTACGATTGATATGGGAAATGAAACTGGTACTCTGAACCCTCATTTGAAGATTGATCTGGCTATAAAAACAGACAAATTAAGTTCTTTGAATCCCTTTTCAGAACATGTAATCAACAGAGATGTTATCGCAATAAACTGTAAGTACTTTCTAGTACATAAGAAACTAGTGCCTAGTACTTAAATGGACATCATTTTAAGTGTGTAAACTACAGAATTCAATTTTTATTTATTTATCAGGATAACGTTTCCTGTTTACAACTGTTTGCCATATTAAATCTAGACTATGTGTTCAGTCCATATTTGCTAATTGAATCACTAGATCTTAATTCAGAGAATCCTATAAATCCTTTTACATACTTCTTAAATTTGGTATGTAAATTGGATTTTGCTATAAACAGATATGGACGATGAGTTTTCTGAAAATGAATTTGCGGGCTTAGTGGTTGAAACTGGTAATTTATCGGAACCTGAATCTGGAATGATTCATCAGATTTGAATGAATGTAATTAAGAGGAAATTTTATAGAAGAATCATTAAATAGCGAACAACAAAATAATATTTTTATTATTATTTTTTTTTTTTTTGCTGAAGAATTATAATAGAGATGTTGACCTCGAAACGCCAGAGTGGAGTCATGAGCATCCACATATCAGGTCAAATGTAAACATTTTCACTGAGCGTGTTGATGACTTGATACTAGATACTAGATTTTTTCTTTACTTAGTTAACTGTTTTTTTTTTAACTAAAAAAAACATAAATGCTTCGAACCTGTTTCTTACTTCCACATATTTCGACAAATTGCACTTTGCTTTGACTTAAAAGCCAGGGGATCTATTGCCGTTCAAAATGAAAATTTGAATGTGAATCATTTTGACATAAAATATGTATAAGTTGTGTGTATATAGGTGAATCATTTTGTCTACCTACACAAGAGATTCAGCTGTAAACCCGCAATGTATACTTATCACATGTCAATAAAAATCTCATTCTTATTTTCATTGTGAAAGGCAATAGCCTAACTTCTCCAAACCGTCCATAAGTCTAGATCTCGATGTCCTTGTATCGTTTACCCACCATCAAACCTTCTTTAGGCAGTGGTGCGACCGCCGACGATAAACGAGAAACGAGTAGAACTAGAAACTATAAACGAGTTGACGATCAGTGGAAGGCGACTGTGTAGTTTGGATAGTTTTTTCGCCGGGCAACGAGCGATTTCTCGCGCCACTCGCCCGTTGTCGCTGCGGTCAGTGCGAGCGAGCATCGCTGAACGAGCTCTTTTTTTTAAAAGCTAGTCGTAGCCGGCGGCAGTGTGAACAGTCAGAGAGCAACTATTAATACATGCATTACTTTCCTTTACACAGAATGTTTTTATGTATTGTTCCTGTCTTGAGCGAGAAAATCGCTGAGAGTTAGTCGTTATCTTGCCTACAGAGTCGGACTCTGCCTTAATTATGCTTCGAAAAATTTCTGGTTTTCACCATTCAGCGTTGACAAATATCGACATAATCGTAAGATTATAATATTAATATAATAACAAATTAATCATTTTTATTCCAGAACTTGGTGGCGTGTTCGAAACGGCAATAACTATTTTATTTTTATGTCCTCAGAGACAACATTTTGTGAAATATTAATGACTTATCCTAATCATGATTATAGGTCCTGACTACCTGACTAGACCTTTAATAAATTGTAAGATCATTAAGTTGCAAAACAATTAAATATAATATTCGAAACCTCTTTTTCTGATAAAATACACCAAACCTTTTTTAGTTCTTAAAATAAGAAATAAATTGGCAGCTACATTTAAAAACTGTTACTTTAGTCAGTCAATAAATAAACTAAAGTATAGCATTTGGTTGTTGAATAAGAAATTTTCTGCGTAAACACGTCCATTTTTTCTGCAAAAATCGGTAGCTTTTTAGGTGATTTTTACAGCTCGCGCAGCGCCAGGGGACGCCGCACTGTCGGCCTTGCGCGGCGAACGAAATCTTTGTATGGTGGCGTAGCGCGTTGTGTTTTTTGAAATCGGGGTGGAGGTGGAAGAGTTAATTTAGACTGGATGTCACGTATTTACCATACAACAAACCAGAGAAGTAGACCTCCAGTAACGCTACTTAAAATCTACTCTATCTTTATGAATAAGACGGTTAATCTATAAGAGGTAAAGATCTGGAATTTTAATATAACGTTTTTGAGGATATAACAAAGATTTGTATAATTGAGAATCACTAGTGGAATCAAAAAACCTCGATACATTATTTTGTCAAAGATAACCATTCCAAAAAACGGGAATAGCTAGTTCTTCGAAATTACTAACTAGTTTTTGTTGAAACTACATAGTAATAATGATAATAAAGTATATAAAATTCTGGTAATTCAAATTTGATTTAAAAGTAATAATTAAAAAGATATTTTATATTTATTACTTTTTCCAATAAAATGTAGTAACCGATGTGGGCGACTGATATATGACTGTCCTTTTCCCTCAGTATGTTTGAGGGAAAAGGACATCCTTTGTTGCTCGGTCGTTCTTTTTATTTCTAGTATATCGTCTTAAGTCCTAACAAGAATTCCAAAACGACATATTTTTTAATTTTTTGTGAATATCAAAGTTAGTTAGTTACCTGTTGATGCATCATAGACATGAGCGGATTCCTTATAGTATACATCCCATTGGACGTAGGGGTGATAGTCGCCTGGCAGGGCGCGGGCGGCATAGGAATCGGCTCGGGCACCCTCACAGACTCCTTTTTAGGGTTCACTTGCACTTGTGGCAGGTTCGGATGGAACATCGGGTTCCGTAGAGTGACCATTTTGGTTCCGTCCTTCTTTTCAGTGTAGGTTTCGGTGACTGCTGCGGCTTTTTTGGCCTTTTTCTTCGCCTTCTTTGATTTGGAGGGCGGCGGCGGCGGCTCGGCCATTATTATCGTCTTTAGCTGTTCCGGCGCTGTGGATAGAAGGGAAAATATATTTAGGCTGCAAACACTGCTCGGAACGAAGACTGTAACCACTGTCGTCGGTCTTATAAATAATTAAAAATGTAATTTCAAAGATTTATTCAAAAAAAAAATTGTATTCATTGAGAATAGATCTTCAAAATTTGGTCCTTCGAGCCGGATTAGGTCGGATCATCATCAGACGAAAGACGATCACTATTGGAGTTAAGCCATGATAGCCACGCTCCGGCTTAAAACATTAAGGGGTCATCTTCACGAGCGACAACTACGAGATAGAATCGCCGTGTGCAGACACATGCTAAGTGTATAAAATACGTGACACATCTAGACGTCTCCCAGTAAAGCAAGCTTGCTAGGTGGTTGTGGGCGGCGTGGGAGTAGTGGATAGATCTCTGTGTACTGACCGGCGTGGGAGGCGGCGTGGGAGTAGTGGACAGATCTCTGTGTACTGACCGGCGTGGGAGGCGGCGTGGGAGTAGTGGACAGATCTCTGTGTACTGACCGGCGTGGGAGGCGGCGTGGGAGTAGTGGTGGGGCGCGGTGAAGACGCCGGCGGCGGGGTCGGCGGCCACGACCGGCGCCGGCCGCGCGGGCGGCGTGGGGGCTGCGGGCAGCGAGTTGCACTTCCATAGCGGCACTGAACTGTGCAGACAATATTTTAAATTTTTATTGCTAGAAATATAGAAATCAGGAATGCAGACGCAAATTTTATTGAAATTTCAAGAACAGCCTATAGATTAGGCATAAGAACAGCACATCAATATCAATACATAGAATAAAATAAAGTCGCTTCCCGCGTCTGTACCTATGTATGCTTAAATCTTTAAAACTACGGAACGCATTTTGATGAGTTTTTTTTAATGAATAGAGTTATTCAAGAGGAAGGTTTATAAGTATAATACATGTACAATATAGCAATAGGTTAGGCGGTACGAAGTTCGCCGGGTCGACTAGTGGGCTATAATTTCCAAAGATATTGGTGGATTATTTATTGACAAATGAAAGTGAAGTTGAAAAAAGTTAACCTTGTAGCTTTAAGTAATATCTTCCGGATAACCTAGAAAATATCCTGGTAATAGTGTGTTCTGTGATTTTCTATTGTAAAGTCTGTACATTATTTTCAGCAATATTATAAACAGGAAAGATTTTATAGTTTGTTCATTTGAATCGAATAGTCTCCGTAACTTGTTCACCTTTCCAAGCCCTAACCTCGGAGGCGAAAAATCGCGAAAGCCCAGGGGCGAGGTTTTCTGACGTCTGCGCAGTATTGAGTGCGGCGGAGCAACTGCAGCTATGAGTGAATTCTTTTAGCGGATGGTGAATGAAACCAAATATATTTTTGGGTGGGGATCGATAGATTGGTAAATTCTTCATTCATTCAGAGGCGGTACATCCCAATTTATCCCTTATAAGTAACAAAAAAAAGGAACAAATTCCCCAAACGGCCCAAGGTAGTTAGAGGTGGCGAATCTTGAAGCCATTGGGGCTTAGATTTTCTTGGGGGTGGCGACAATGAGAGTCGCTGGGTATCCAAAGGTAATACTGTGAGAACTTATAATATAAGACGGTACGAAGTTCCCCATGTCCGCTGGTATGTTTGTACTGTAAATAAATGTATGTTTGTACTGTAAATTTGACATATTTTTAAGTTTTAATGTCTGATTTAATTTAATTCAATTTCATTCTCAAATTTTTTTTTTTATTCAATTTTAATTTTTTTTTAGAATGTTTATTTATTATCATTATTTTTTATTTTTATTTTATTTCATTTTTATGTGTATATTATTGAAATTTTATTTTTACATGAATTTTATTGACATTTTAATTATTATTTTATCTTATATAATTATTAATAAACTATTGTGTTTGCTACTAATCCTTACATTAAGATTAGTATAATTTACTAATATCTATGGGCCTGTGCTGCCTGCTTTAAATGAATAAATAAAAATAAAATATGTTTTTGCAACAAATTGTTACCTGATCTGGGCGGGCTCGCGGCGCGCGCTGGGCGCCACGCGCGTCAGAGTTATCCCCGGCGGCAGTTTCAAGTCAGCCACCTGGTAATACATTATAACATTAACATTATCTCACGCCTATATTCCTTAAGGGGTAAGGCAGAGGCACTAGCTAAAGCTGACCCTTCTATTACAGCCGCTCTTGAAATATTGCATTTCGTCTACGAACAACAACACTCATACAGTATTGTTGTTCGTAGCATTTCGTCCTCTTTACTTTTCTTTTTTGTATTGACTTTGACACTACAGAGGACGAAACGCAATATTGCAAATGCGGCCATAATAGTACAGTGGCGGACACGGTCGGCGTAATACTTCCGTTTTTTATGTATGTATTGAAAAATAGGTCTTATTCTTTGGCAATACAGTCTAGGGCTGACGAAACCATAGACAAATCTGTTACGGCCCCCTAGACCGCGACTGTACCTCTGGACCCACGTTTGGCCGAGTTTACGTTTATTTTATACCATCGTGACAAGGGGCCAGCGACTAAATTATAATCTTGATTAATTAAATATGCGATGCGTGTGAATTGGTATTTAATAATGGCCCACCCATACGTTCCATTAATTGCATCCAACCGTTTGATCAAGCCAATTGGATCAAATTAATGGAACGTATGTGTAGGCCATAGGAATTTAGAAGAATACGCTGCAGCTGCAGGTTTACCTGAACTCCGCAGCTGAGCTGCTCCATAATACTGCACGACGCAGACTTCTCCTGTTCACTCTTGCACGAAGTCTGTAATAATTCAACTATTTTAATACAAGTACAGGGTGTTACTGACGAGTCGGAAGCTTAAAGAGGTGGTGATTTAGCTAACTGTACCTAACAACTTTCTCAAAGAAACATCGATATAAAACAAAAAAAAAAAATTTTTTTGAAATTTAAAAACATGCTGAAAATTAAAATATTTTATGGCGAAAAACATTACTTACATTAATAACTTGACCTAAAGTAATGTACGCCTACCGAGTGATTATCAATATATATAAAACTCTTCCGTTACTGACTGACTGACAGACAACTACTGGGCGTAGAAAGCTGAAAATTGGCACGCGCGTTCCTTGGGGAGTGTAGGTGAGCACTGAGAAGGGATTTCCCGAAATTCCCACGGGAACGGAAAAAAAACGGGAATTTTGTGTTTATTAGAAATCTGCGCGGGAAAAACCGCGGGGCAGCCTCTAGTTGTAGTATAGCACAGCCTGATCCTAAGCTTGAAAGTAGGTTTGAGAAAGTTGATAGTAATGATTGGTGAGATCGATCACTCCTTCATTCATTTCCGCCTGATCAGAAACTGTTAAGCGCTCTGTGTGTTAGGGTAATACTGTCATAGTACTATCGACAATCGCGGCCCCTTTACACTTTTAAACAAATTCGTTTGAACCAAAATGTTATCCCAAAATGGCAAAAAATTAAATTTAGAATGAGGCACTTACGAACATCTGGTTGCTGTAAAACTTAACAATGGGACACATCTAGAGCTTTCACGTTATTGGTAGTTTCGGTAGAATAAAATTGGTGGGTGGTTGACCAGTGCAAAGGAATATGATCCTTAGGATGTAAAGGCGTTTGAATAGGCGATAGTACATTACAAGTCGAAGTAAGGCTAGCGCTCTAACGCGACGGCTGCCTGTTCGACAACGCCTTCATTGTAACGATTTGATAAGGAACACCCTGTATACTCACAGGCCTGTGGAGCACTTGCGCGGGCGCGGGCGCGGCGGGCGCGGGGACGCTGTTCGTCTCTTTCTTTTCCTTTTTCGCCTTCTTCTCCTTGGCTGGCTTGGCAGGCTGCGGCGGCGGCGGCACTAAAATATCACGTTTTTATAAGGTAAACCATCCCATTCTTGGCATCCTTTCCTATTATTGGCATGTATCCATTCACATCAACCAAGCGAATGCTCATTAATAACAATAATAACGCATCACACTCAGAGCCCCTAAATAGGAAGAACCTGTATCTAGGGTGCCCGAAACACACACAGAGACGAACATCACACCTAGACCGGAAACAAACATCGATATTCATCATATCAATATTCGCCCCGCCCGGGTATCGAACCCTGATGCACCCGCGTCTCAGTCCACATCACTGCCAACTGAGCAGTTATAAACCTGGTGATTGTTAAAGTATGATCTTGAATTACAGCTTCAGCCAATGGTAAACGAATATTAAGAGGCATAGAACAGCTAAAGTAGCGCCACCCGCGATAATTTTTTCTATCTTCTAGACTAATGTAAATATAAAGAAAAGGAACAGTATTCCACTTAATAATGCAGCCTAGTATTTTAAGGGGAACTGTTGTATATCTTTTAGGTTAATGACCAAAGAAAGCTAACAGATTGTTGCCAAAAGTGGCCGTTTATAGCAACACTTTGTAGCTTTCTTTGGTCTCTCACCTAAAAGCTTTACAACAGTGCCCTAAATATAATAGGCTACATTATCTCGTGGAATACTGTTCAACATCAATACATAGTATAAAGTCGCTTCCCGCGTCTGTACCTATGTATGCTTAATTCTTTAAAATTATGCAACGGATTCAATGCGGTTTTTATAATATATAGATAGTGATTCAAGAGGAAGGTTTATAAGTGTAATACATGCACAAAATAGTCATAGGTTAGGAGGTACGAAGTTCGCCGGGTGGACTAGTTTTTGATATAATATGCCATAGTTTAGAAGACATACATTTTCTTTCGCTGCTGACGCTACTTTAGCTGTGCTATGCCTCATTAAGTGGTAAGATTTGATTGTTTGTTCGAAAATGATTTGCAAATAAAAGCTTCCTTACCGTTCTTCGGCTGCGCTTGCACATTTTCCTTGCCCCGCTTGTCCTCCTTCCTCTTCGTGGCCGGCGCAGGTTCCACCTTCTTCTCCTTGCCTTTAGTCTTTTCTTGGCTCTTCGCCTGGTCCTTGGCCTGGTCTTTGGCTTTGGCCTGCTTTTTAGCTTTGGCCTCTTGCTGCTGCTGCTGGGCTAGGCGACGCGCCTCCTCTTCTTCCGCCTGGTGGTGTAAAAAGTAATAATTTAATGAAAAATATAGTGAGACTAGAGGCTGCCCCGCGGTTTCACTCGCGCAGATTATAATTATATCATAAACACAAAAATCCATTTTATTCCCGTTCCCACGGGAATTTCGGGAAATCCTTTCTTAGTGCTCACCTACACTCCCTAAGGAACCTACATGCAAAATTTCAGCCCGCTACGCCCAGTAGTTTCGGCTCTGCGTTGTCTGTCAGTCAGTCAGTCAGTCAGTCAGTAACGGAAGAGTTTTATATATATAAATTGTGGGCGCCCCGCGGCTTCGCCAGTTAATTTTCCCTTGTTACAATGAATTGACAATTTTCCCGTGTCGTTGTGGTGTAGCCTATGTCCTTTCTCAGGCTCTAGAATTTCCATATATCAAATGTTATTCTACATTCTCCAGCGCATTTCTCTTGAAACATCAAATTCCCAACTTTCCCGTGGGAATTTCGGGATAGTAATTTAAAGTAATTTCGAAGTAGCCTGTGTCCTTTCACAGGCTCTAGCTAGAGTCTAGCTAGAGCCTGTGAAAGGAAATTTGGTATATGGATAGTCTAGCTGCTAGACTATCCATATACCAAATTTCATTCAAATCGGTTTAGTAGTTTTCTCAGGAAGGCGAGACAAACAGAGAGACAGAGTAACTTTCGCATATTAGTATGGATAGATAAACAGATAGATACCTGTTGCTTGGCGAGCTGCCGGCGCTGCTTCTTGGTGAGCGGCGCGGGCGCGGGCGCGGGCTCGCGCGGCGCCGGCGTCGGCGGAGGCTTGGGCTGCTCCTTGGGTTTCTTCTGTATTAGAAACGTATTATCATCAATACATAGTAGAAAACAAAGTCGCTTCCCGCGTCTGTCCCTATGTATGCTTACATCTTTACATCTTTAAAACTATGCAATAGATAGAGTGATTCAAGAGGAATGTTTATATGTTTAATTAGTGGCTGCCCCGCGGTCTCACCCGATAAACACCAAAATCCTGTTTTTTTCTGTTCCCATGGGAATTTCGGGAAAATATTTCTTAGTGCTCCCCCAAACTCCCCAAGGAACTCACGTGAAAAATGTCAGCCCGCTACGCCCAGTAGTTTCGCTCTGCGTTGTCTGTCAGTCAGTCAGTCAGTCAGTAACGGAAGAGTTTTATACACCGGGTGTTTCTGAAAAGGCGGTAAAAAATCAAAGAATGGCTTTTGCTCACAATAACTAACAATTTTCTCAAAGCAACATGGGTCGAAATCTCAAAAAAAAAAACAGCTGTTCCATACATTGGTTCGATCAGCTGACGGGGTCAATGTACGGGACAGCTGATTTTTGTTTTGAGATTTCGACCCATGTTGCTTAGGGAAAGTTGTTAGGTATGGTGAGATGAATGCTTCCTTTGATTTGACCGCCTTGTCAGAAACACCCGGTATATTGATCATATGCGGCTCTACCACAAAAAGAGTTAAACCGGGTCTAAATCACTAGACAAGGTTTAAATCACTAGTTCGTCATACAAATTGGCGATTTTAGACAGGTATGACTATTTTGTGGTAAGGGGGATTATGCCTATGTCTATTAACGACAAAGACGCATGGAAGTACGCTCTGCACTTACGATATTTTTCATTATTTCATGTAAATTCATTTTATTAATCTGTATAATGTTCATTGTATTTTCACCTAATTGTATTGTAATATCACAAAACAAAAGGAAAAAGAAAGAGAGAGATAAATTGTAAAGTAGAGTTTGTTACCCCTTTCAACTCTACGCTGTAAAATCATTGCGAAAGGGAGTAGAATCATTTGACAGAGGAGGGCTCGTTTGGGGGCGTCTCCAGGCGACTATTGTCGTAAGGCAAGGCAAACATTTGTTTACCTGAGCCAATTGGTGGGCACCCTGAACTAACTCGTCTCTCACAGGATAGGATACTTTACCAAATAAGGTATCAATAGCGATTAGATTAGATGTAGTCTAATTGACTTTCAATAAGTGATATCTTGTATCCTATATTGAATAAAGAATTTGACTTAAGACTTTGACTTTGACATTACCTTGGGCTTGTTGTTGCTGGTGACGAGGTCGTTCATGTGAGCGAGCGCCTGCTCCCACGTCTGCTTCTTGTCCTTGGGCGGCGCGGGCGCCGACACTTTCATTACTGGGAGAAATCATACAATTTTTTTCGCTTCATCTATACTTCTATACTAATACTAGAGGCTGCCCCGCGGTTTCACTCGCGCAGATTTCTCATAACCACAAAAATCAATTTTTTCCCGTTCCCATGGGAATTTCGGGAAATCGTTTCTTAGTGCTCACCTACACTCCCTAAGGAACCTACATGCAAAATTTCAGCGCGCTACGCCCAGTAGTTTCGGCTCTGCGTTGTCTGTCAGTCAGTCAGTCAGTCAGTCAGTAACGGAAGAGTTTTATATACAGGGTGTTTCTGACAAGGCGGTAATAAATGAAATGGGGGGTTCGGCACAGCATACCTAACAACTTTCCCTTAGCAACATAGGTCGAAATATCAAAACAAAAATCAGGTGTCGTGTCCCGTACATTGACCCCGTCAGCTGATCGCACAAATGTATGGAACAGCTGATTTTAGTTTTGAGATTTCGACCCACGTTTCTTCGGGAAAGTTGTTTGTTATGGTGAGCTGAATCTCTCCATTCATTTATTACCGCCTTGTCAGAAACACCCAGTATCTTGATTATAAAGAGGAAAGATTTGTTTGTTTGTTTGTAACGAATAGGCTCCGGAAATACCGATTTGAAAAATTCTTTCACTGGTAGGAAGCTACACTACCCCCGAGTGACATAGGCTATATTAGATTTTCAAAATAATTAGGGATCCTTAATTAAACTCAAATAATGTAACCCAAGGTGGAATATTGTTTCCGTTGTTTACATATTTTGACAGGTGGTTTGTTGTTGTTGTTTTTTTATTCGCCATTCGCCCATTCTGGGCAGTCAAAAGAACATAGTCTATAGAGCCAAGTCTTTAGCAATATCTTATATTCTATGGCGTAACGAAGTAAGCCGGGAGAGCTCGTACATAATAAAGTACCTCCTTGAATCTTTTATGTCGGCCAGACTGCCGTCGATTGTCAGCCGGTACATATTAAAATCATAAAGAATATGTACGTATATGTAGAGGCTTTGGTCACACAGACGGCGCTAAAGCGTCGCGCTAGAGCGCCTGCTTTACGCGGCGCTAGGCCTAAAAGCTTAAGAGCCAGTTTACAGCGATGCTAGCGCCATTCGCGAAAAAAATTTATATCTTCTAATCTAAACTAAGGCAAATATCAAAAATGTGGCACAGTATGACACTAGATAATGTAGCCTAGTATTTTTAGGGCACTGTTGTATAGCTTTTAGGTTAAAGACCAAAGAAAGCTAGTTTTGATAAAAGTGGCCACTTTTAGCAACAATGTCTGTATAATTTTGTACTTTTAACTTAGGACTATACTGTACTGTGCTCAAAAAATACTAAGCAAGATTATCTAGTGTCATACTGTGCCAATGGCGCTAGCATCGCGGTTAACTGGCTCTTAATGAGTTATGTAGTTAATGACTCCACCCTGTCATTTCTGTTCTTCCATTAGTCCTAAAGTGACTCTTTTTTTACATCTTTTTTTGACTTGAGGTTCATTGCGCGCAAAGCGGTAATTAATCAAACAAAAGTTAAACTGTAGACAAAATTATAAATAAATGAAAGAACATTTACTCTTACGAAGGAAATAAAAAAAATGAGTAAGTATACAAATTGGGCGTAAAGCAATTCTGCTTAGGGTGCTGTTACAACCCTTGTTTAAGTTTTCACGCTTGAAACTCTGAGCCCGGTATACAGTTTCGTTAGGGCTAATAACTACACCTACAATTATACCACATAGTTGCTTAATTAAATAACGTAATAAGCAACAGCCGAAACCACAACAGCGCACAGCTGAAACTCGTATACGTGCACGCGCTATGCTTGTGTGAGTGAGATGAGACGTGCGACGCTGCTTTATTTGTACTGAGCGTCACTGAGAGGAGCCGAGCGCGGCCGAGCGCAGCCGAGTGCTGCCGAGCGCGGGGGTCGCACATGCTGAGGGAGGGAGTGCCCGGACTGTATGTAGTACTTATACTATTTATTTTCCATATACTATATACTGTGATTCTCACGCAGCTAAGTACTCACCCGTCATAGCCTCGTACCGCTCCCTCTGCTCAGCCTCCAGTTTCTGCATCAGCCACGCTTGCATCTGCTGTTGCTGCATCTGTTGCTGCTGCATCTGCTGTTGTTGCATCTGCTGCTGCATCTGCTGTTGTTGCATCTGCTGCTGCATCTGCTGTTGTTGCATCTGCTGCTGCATCTGCTGTTGTTGCATCTGCTGCTGCATCTGTTGCTGCTGGCTCGGCGTTAGCTGCGGCTTCTTCGGCTTAGGATCGTCCTGTGTTATAGAATACATATGTCTTAGGAAGATTTGATAATTAGATTTTTTTGCAAAAAAAAAACTGCTTTATGTCAGGATGATTAAAAAAAAAAGTAATGTTCATATCAAATTATCCGGGTTTTGGCAAAATCCCTAGTTTTTTTTTTGCAAAAAACCTAATTATCAAATTTTACTACGACATATATAACGATGTTGGTTGAATGGACTGGTCGTTGGGATATCTTGAATAGCTTCAATAATTTATTAATTAATTAACCTTGTTCAAAAAGGACGTTTGACCTGTATGCTTGTCCACGAATATCTCGCGTTTGGCTGCTGAATGAAAGAAAAGGAATGAATTCCCGAAATTCCCACGGGAACGGGAATAACGGGATATTAGTGTTGTTGAGAAAAACGTGGGTAAAACCTCGGGGCAGCCTCTAGTGACTAGAGTCTAGTCTCTACACTGGGTGTTTCTGACAAAGCGGTAATAAATGAAAGGAGGGATTCAGCTCACCATAACAAACAACTTTCCCAAAGAAACATGGGTCAAAATCTCAAAACTAAAATCAGCTGTTCCATATAATTGTTCGATTAGCTGACGGGGTCAATGTACTTGACAGCTGATTTTTGTTTTGATATCTCGACCTATGTTGCTTAGGGAAAGTTGTTAGGTATGCTGTGCCGAATCCCCCATTTCATTTATTACCGCCTTGTCAGAAACACCCTGTATATACAGCCTGCAGGCAGCAGGCAGCACGCACCTCGCGCCCCTGCATGCGGCGCGCCTCGCGCAGCTGCGCGTCCAGCTCGAGCAGGCGCCGCGCGCACGCCGCCGCCTCGCCCTCGGCCGCCGACAGCTCCTGCATACAAATAACGTTCACACCTAGTATTAGGGCGCCCTCTATCGACGACATATATGAAAAAACTTTATAAAATGTGCAAATCTGACACTTTTTAACCCCCGAACCAAAAATTCAGAGAGGGGTGTTATTTCATACAAAACTCTACAAAATTTCTCAACTTCATACTATGGGTTTTTTGAAGAGAGGTGGCGCAAACGTATGTCAGTTGAGAATAGTCAAAATGCAAAAAAATAACCTTTTCCGTAACTAAACATAAATAACCGTCCGCGCCACGTCTCTTCTCTATAAGGCATGGCTAAGAAAGACATAATGGTAGAATATATTTGACTAAGCTTTTAATCTCTGAAAAAAATTTTATATTTTAAAGATATGAATTTTTGTAGCGTTTGGGTATAATAACTGTAATAGAGTTAAAGATAGCACAAAGTGAAAAAAAGGAAGAAAACCATTATAGTTGGTTATAACCAGTTATAACAAATGCGTAAAGTAAAGTATTTTGATGATTGATTGATGTATTAATTCGATGATTGATTAATTTATTAATCCAGTTTCAGATATTAAGTAAAAAAGAACAACCTTGCCAATACTGTAAGCGTCCGCGGTCAGCTCTCCGATCTTCTCCGCCATCGCCTGCAGGCTGGCCTGCTGTGCCGGCGATATCTTTGCCTTTTTGCCTGCGAAAATGTTATTATATACTTATGTTATAAATTCCTAGTAATATATGTGGTATGAAAAAAAATAACTGATAAATTCGCATAGGAATACAAATTTGCTATTTCACGTCGGGGTCACCAATTTAATGCACCAGGCCTCATTCAACGCTTACTAACAGTTTTATGAGTCTTATTTATGTGACACAGAAAAAAACTCAAATTAATATATTCAGTAAGTCTAAGAATATCCTATACTGCATGGGGCGAGGTGGTTCTAGGTTCCAATGTGTAAACAACTGTTTACAGAAGAACAGATCAGTCGGAAAAGCAGAACACTGTACGGAGACAGTTGGCATGTCACCAATCAGAACTATCCACAAAGAAAACTAGAGAAAACCTCACCTCTGCAAATATTTCTACTCAACACTATGGTGATCACTGCAGAAGCGAAGTCTGTAAGAATGAACTGGAGCGAAGTAAAGCGTGGGGCCCAATACGGAGGAGAAGAGGACGCCCTCTGGGGCCAGGTGACATACAAAACTAAGTAAAGTCAAGTAAGTTAGGCGAGCATACAGCTACTAAGATACAATACCTTTCTTCTTCTGAGGCTGAGCGTTCTTGTGAGCGGCCCTAGCCTCGTCGGCGCGGCGTCGCGCCGCCGCCGCTTGCGCCCGCAGTTCGTTGGCCGCCGCCCGCGCCGCCGACAACCGCGCCGCTAACTCCTCGCGGTCTTCTACTAGACGGGACTCCAACTGGATAGGAACGGAAGAATACAATTAGGAAGATTAACACTTATGCAAGACGAAATATTAAATGTTCGCTTATTGTTCGAGAAACCACAAAGATATATACAGGATGGAATTTTGTTTGGCCACTTCTTGTCGCGGCCCTCGATGTACAGTGGCGGTCTAGGAGGCCGTAACAGATTTGTCTATGGTTTCGTCAGCCCTAGACTGTATTGCCAAAAAAACAAGAGCTATTTTTCATTACAGAAAAACGGGAATTGTTACGGCGACCGACACCGCCACTGTACAAACACCTCCAGCCAGCACGACGCTCTGACATGACGCACCCTGTATAGCTACAATAGTTACCCTCTTCCCGCGCTGGCGCATCTTCTTGGCGCGCTTCTTGTCGCGGTCCACGTGCCGCACCGGGCCCTCCATGTGCGAACACCTCCAGCCAGCACGACGCTCTGACATGACGCACCCTGTATAGCTACAATAGTTACCCTCTTCCCGCGCTGGCGCATCTTCTTGGCGCGCTTCTTGTCGCGGTCCACGTGCCGCGCCGGGCCCTCCATGTGCGAACACCTCCAGCCAGCACGACGCTCTGACATGACGCACCCTGTATAGCCACAATAGTTACCCTCTTCCCGCGCTGGCGCATCTTCTTGGCGCGCTTCTTGTCGCGGTCCACGTGCCGCGCCGGGCCCTCGATGTGCGAACACCTCCAGCCAGCACGACGTCTGACATGACGCACCCTGTATAGCTACAATAGTTACCCTCTTCCCGCGCTGGCGCATCTTCTTGGCGCGCTTCTTGTCGCGGTCCACGTGCCGCGCCGGGCCCTCGATGTGCGAACACCTCCAGCCAGCACGACGCTCTGACATGACGCACCCTGTATAGCTACAATAGTTACCCTCTTCCCGCGCTGGCGCATCTTCTTGGCGCGCTTCTTGTCGCGGTCCACGTGCCGCGCCGGGCCCTCCATGTGCGAACACCTCCAGCCAGCACGACGCTCTGACATGACGCACCCTGTATAGCTACAATAGTTACCCTCTTCCCGCGCTGGCGCATCTTCTTGGCGCGCTTCTTGTCGCGGTCCACGTGCCGCGCCGGGCCCTCCATGTGCGAACACCTCCAGCCAGCACGACGCTCTGACATGACGCACCCTGTATAGCTACAATAGTTACCCTCTTCCCGCGCTGGCGCATCTTCTTGGCGCGCTTCTTGTCGCGGTCCACGTGCCGCGCCGGGCCCTCGATGTGCGAACACCTCCAGCCAGCACGACGTCTGACATGACGCACCCTGTATAGCTACAATAGTTACCCTCTTCCCGCGCTGGCGCATCTTCTTGGCGCGCTTCTTGTCGCGGTCCACGTGCCGCGCCGGGCCCTCGATGTGCGAACACCTCCAGCCAGCACGACGTCTGACATGACGCACCCTGTATAGCTACAATAGTTACCCTCTTCCCGCGCTGGCGCATCTTCTTGGCGCGCTTCTTGTCGCGGTCCACGTGCCGCGCCGGGCCCTCGATGTACTGCAGCAGCGCGTCCAAATCGCGAGGGTCTGCGCGCGAGGAGCGCCAGCACGACGACCTGTAATAACTCTTTATTTGAATAGCTATTCTATAATATTATATGACATAGAAATTCATCACCTCAGCTTCACACGTTTCGAGGTGACTGAGGGACGGGCAGAAGCGTCCTTCAAAACTCTTCTTATGCTATAGTAATAACTTTTGTTTGCAACATCTAATTTCGTTTTCAATGTAAGGGTCCCAATGGATTTAAAAGTAGTACACACCTAATGTGCCACTGAGTATGAGTGGCAGAAAACCTCACGTTTAGAACTAGAGCACTCGGACCCGAAAATTAACATCGATAACTAAAACAAGCATTATTCCAGCACGCATTACTCATTTACAACCATCAGTGCATCTGCTCATCATGCTACGTAAGCTTAAATATAAAATATACATTTTGCATGTCAGCCTGTGACAATATGTGTTGGTTTCCCTAGATGTAAGAACCTCTGTACCACAATTTATGCATCATCATCATCATCATCATTTCAGCCGTAGGACGTCCACTGCTGGACATAGGCCTCCCTCAATTACACAATTTATGCAAATAAAAATAATTATCTTTATCTGCATCTGTCATAGCAAGCTGCAGTACAGTCAAACAAACACTCACCCAGACCTGCCCGAGGAGGTGGAGAACACGCTAGTGTCCCTGCTGGACAGCGAGCGCTGCTGCTGCATCTGATGCATCTGCGCCTGCTGATGCTGCATCTGAGCCATCTTCTCCATCGACAGCCGCATCTGCAGCTGCTGCTTCTGCTGCGTCAACTGTTGGTACTGCTGCGTCATCTGCTGCTGCTGCGTCATCTGCTGCTGCTGCGTCAACTGCTGCTGCTGCTGCGGCGTCTTGTTGTGTATCGGAGTGTCGTAGATCGGCTCCGGCTTCTGATTAATTAATGAACACTTTATTAACCGACTCCAAAAAAGGAGGTAATCAGTTTGATCTGTATGTATGTTTGTCCGCGATTGTCTCGCGTTTGGCTGAACCGATTTGGATGCGGTTTTCAGAAAAGTATCTGTTACATTCAAGAGAAGGTTTTAAGTACCTATTATAACCGACTTCGAAAAAATGTATAAATGATGTGTCAGTTTATGGAAAGCGGGTTTTACAATTTATAATACAGTAAGGTGCCAGTGTAACCCCTTAAACACGATTACGGCAAATTTCATGTTTGTCCTCGAGGCAATCTGAGGGGGACACCCTATGTCCAGCAGTATATAACAGTGAGGTGACAATATTTGACCTTATCGGTTGTCTGCTGCTGCGGCTGCGGCTGCTGCTGCTGCTGCTGCTGCGCCTGCTGGAGCAGTTTCTGTTTTATTTGCTGCAACATTATTGACATTTAAATTTACATAAATTTTCTCTTCTTTTATATACGGTTACTTTTTTATCACCCTCGAAGATGTACATACAAGTTAATATACAAAAAAGAAAAAATATTTAGCGCGCCCACTTGAAGTCTTTAAAAAGTTGTGTAGAGAACAAAAATTATGTTTACCATCAGAGCAATGAACTAACTGCGGCCACTTGCACTAGCATTAGGCAGTGAAATATAACATCACTAGATGTTTCAATTATTGATTTGATGTCATGCATAATGTTTAATCCTGAAAATGTTCGGAGTACATAGTTCAATCACCTCCATAGCTAGCGCGTTGACCTTTCCATCGACGACGGCCGGCCGCGCCGCCACGCTCGGAGGCTGCTGCTGGCAAAATAATGGTTTCATGTATAGTGCTACACAAAAACCTATAAATTAAAAAGTGGCAACACTGCATGGAAATATTAGACAGTTGCACTATAACATTTCGTTTTAAAAAACCTAGTATTATGTCCGCATAAAAATGTTACGTTTTTTTGGCATCAACTTTTTGCTACTTATGGACGAGAATCAATATTGGAAATGTGGCCATATTAGAGCCTCAGTCCACATGAGCACTGACCCCAACAATAAAAAGCGGAATTTGTCGTTTACATAATCATTAACATTGTAATAAGCCCTTCTAATAAGAGTGCCTGGTTGTTGAACTCTCAAAAGAGCCTCTTCGAGTTGGTTCATCCCGTTATATCCTATATAAATATTTTTGACGAGCATTCCCGGCTAACTTCGTTACGCCATAAATTATAAAATTTTAATAAAAACTTGGCTCTATACACTTTGTTTTTATGAGTGTCCAGAATAAAAATACAAACGACAACAAAAAACAAACTGTCAAACTATGTAAACAACGGAAAAAATATGCACCTTGGGTTACATTATTTTAGTTTAGGTAAGGATCCCTAATATTTTTGAAAATCTAATATAGCCTATGACACTCAGGGATAGTGTAGCTACCCAACAGTAAAATATTTTTTTAAATCGGTTCAGTATTTCCGGAGCCTTTTCGTTACAAACAAACAAATCTTTCCTCTTTATAATATTGGTATAGATTTCGGCCGTGGTTTAGAAATCAACTAGATTAACTGATTAACTGAAATCAGTGTTCAGATGTCTATACATTCCGCTGATTTTGTTAAACATTAATAAAACAAATGAAAAGTATCTGCTCAATGTTATATGATATTTTATGTCGATCGAATATTTTATGCAAACGAACGTCGAAGACGTAGTTTTGTTGCTCTCGTAGAAATAAATTTAAAAAAGTGGTAAAAACTGAAGTAATCATCTTTTATCTACAAGCATTTTAAATAAAAGTCCTAAGTTGTGAAAGTGATAAATTCAGTTTATCAAATAATACCGAATTCGTTGTGTTTTACGACAAATAAACATCAAATTATTCAGTTTCAAATTCAAATCAGTGCACCCAGTGACCTTGATTTCTAAGTTATGTTTACAATTGAGTCACCCTCAATAGCAAAACATTGAAACCGAATATATATATGAAGCAAGATTTCTCTAACGGCTTCAACACACCGATAGCTCCGTGGTTAAGAACAGAAGTAATAGTAGACACGATTCAATTGGGTTCCCGGTTCGATCCCAATTACTTTTTTTTTTTTTTTTTTTTGTTTTTTCGTTTATAGAATTATTATTTGTTATAATTGTAAATTATGGCATCTAAAGGACAAAAATCAAAAAATGCCCGGAACATTCCAGAATTAGTAAATTGCCATAAGTGCAAAAACGAAGTGGAAAAAAGAAATACAATTATGTGCACGACCTGTAACAAGAACTATGAATTTGATTGCGCAGGCTATTCAGAAAAGCTGTATAGACTTAAAGATTCAGCTAATACAAAATCGAAATGGAGTTGCAATAGTTGTTCTAAATCAATTCAATCAAAAATAACGAAGACTAAATATTTTGATACTGTTACCCGCAGAAAACCTAAAGAATCACTTATAAACCAACTTACAACAAAAGAAACATCTACTCCGCATCAACAACAAATACAAAATGAAGAGGTACCATCGACTTCTGAACGCTCGATGCATCTTACTAAATTAGACGATAATATGGCACACTCTTTGCTAAAAGAACAGAATGAAATTTCTCAAGTAACGCCTTTTAAATCTATGTCAAATAATGTAATTATTGAAGAGGATAATATGTTCCAAACTTCTATGAATACTCCGGATATTTCAGTATTGCCTCTTACGGAAAATGATTCAAGCGACGAATCATTCACATCACCTAAAATAACAAGGAGTGTAGATGACAATTTTATAGATACAACGACACTACAAGAATTGAAAGAGACTATTCATCAATTAAAGACAAATTTAAGCAGTACGCAAAATGAACTAGAAAGCAGTATAATTGAAAATGGAGACCTAAAGAAACAAATCGAAAAAAACGCATTAGAATGTGATATTCTTAAATCTTTATTAACTTCATCTGCTCCGACAGGAAAAAAGAGCAGCTTAAAAATAAAAAGAAGACAATCTATGCTCTTAAAAAACCTTTCTTCAACAATTTCGACTTCACCATTAAAAACTAGTAAAGGTTACCAAGATTCAACTGAACTGAACACCGTATTTATCGAAGAAAAAATTAAAGATCTTGAGGACCAACTAAAAAACGCTAAGCTCGATATCGTCTACCTCAATAATCAGTTAGAGAATACTTTACTAAAATTAGATAAATTACAAGAATCAATTTACTCTACATCAAGAATAATGCTGCACAGAGATGATAAAACGAATGATGCTAGATTAGCACTATTTAATCGAAATCACAAAAATGGAAATATTAAAAGAAAACTCTGTATAATTACTAACGGAAATAAATCACATAATATAGGGATTGATATGATAGAAGACGTATTTGGCACAAATTACAACTATTTACGTTACAGCATGCCAGGAGCCAGTATAGATCAACTTATTAACAATATAGAGAAAAAGATATCTGACTTTGGGATGCTAGACTACTGTGTTATAATGCTAGCAGAACATGATTTTGGGATAACCAAAAATTACTCACAGATGATTGCTGCTCTTAAAGACACTATAAGTCCTATCAAACATACAAATTTTATTTTATGTTTTCCTGCCTATAGATATTCCTGGAAAAACAACATTCTTTACAATAGTAGAGTGGAGAGGTTTAATAATCTCTTATATGAAGACAACAATACTTATAAATATCTATATACATTTGATACAAACGATTGCCTCACCCACGAGATGTACTCATGGGCCATTGGAACACCGACAAAAAAGGGCAAGCTTTGTGTCCTGAAAAAACTTTTAAAATATATGAATTATCTTGACAATCAGTATAACTCCATAGTAGAGTTAGGAAATACCCAACAAAAATCATTACACGAAACTAATTCTTTTTTAGAAATAAGTCAGTAACTTTTAATGATTTAAATAATGAGAAAAATAATAACACAATCGCTATTATACATCAAAACATAGCTGGGATTTTAAATAAACAAGATGAATTAAACACAGCTCTTTTGATTTTAAAACAAGATGAGAATATATGTCTAGATGTCATTTGTTTGACGGAAACAAATTTGAAAAAAGGGTTCGAACATTACGTTAAGATCAATGGATTTACCCTGGCGGCATCATATTCAAGAAAAAGGAATAAAAAAGGAGGATCCGCGATACTACTCAACAGCGAAATTAAATTTAAAATTATTACGGAAATAAATGATCTATGTCAAACCTTCATTTTTGAATGCTGTGGAATAGAGCTGATAAAATATGGAATAATTATAATATGTTTGTATACTCATAAAACTCCAACATCAATTAACAGCATATTCTTTGTCAAGCTAGAAAAAATACTACAAATAATATGCAAGAGGGGAAGAAAGAAATATTTTATATGCGGAGATTTTAACATAGATATCTTGAAAAAGTCGAATATAGCTACAGAATTTATAAGAATATTAGAGACATTTGGACTACAGCTTGTTATTAAAGATGCAACACGAATAACAACTACATCCCAGACTTGTATTGATAACATTGCTTCAAACGCAAAAGGAATTGCTAAAATTCATGATTTGGGTCTTTCAGATCACACTGCACAGTCATTCCAAATTTCAGAGAAGCGCCAAGAGTCGACTGCAATTAAGTGGTGGTATATATACAAAAGAGACTATAGTAATGAAAATCGGGAAAAATTTCATCGCCACATATTTAATTTAAAATTTAGTGAAGTTTTTGAGAAATCAACTGCAAATGAATCTTTTAATGAACTCTATGATTTATATTTACTAATATACGAACTCTGTTTTCCGGTTATTAGGGTGAAAATGTATAAAAGAAAAAATATATCTTTTTGGTTGACAAAGGGACTGAGGAAATCATGTATAACAAAAAGAAAGTTGTATTTAAGTTATAGATATACGAATTCTAACAAAGACTTTTATACTAAATATTCCAATATATTGAAAAAATGTATTCAAAATTTAAAAAGAAACAAGAGTCAGAAATTTATTAATAATTCAAAAAATAAATGTTCAGCAGTCTGGAAACTAATAAAAGAGAACAGTACTGAAAATAGTGCAAAGCAATCAATTACAAAAATAAATAATACCACTGATCCCCAAATGATTGCTGAGCTTTTCAATGATTATTTTATAAATTTATCAAATACAAACTTTGCTAACCAAACTAATTTAAATATCGGCTCCATTGCTAGCAGTATTTTTCTCTTTCCTCTCGATTCTATTGAACTTAGCAAAATTGTAAAGACATTGAATAACTCAAAAGCAGTAGGATACGATGGCATATCTACTAATATAGTTAAAATGAGTATAGCAGCAATATTGGAACCATTAGTCTATTGTATTAATTTATCCTTATCAGAGGGAGCTTTTCCAGAAATCTTGAAGAAAACTGTGCTAAAACCTCTTTATAAAAAAGGATCAAAATCAAACATGGACAATTATAGACCACTTGCTCTGATTCCAATTTTCTCAAAAATATATGAAAAAGTAATGTACATTAGATTATCCAAATTTGTTGAAAGTAAGAATCTGATCATAGAGGAACAGAATGGTTTTAGAAAGGACAAAACTACATCTTTGGCTGCATTTAACTTAGTTAAAATCATATTAGATAACTTAGATAATAAGATTCCTGTAGCAGTATTGTTCATGGATATGAGCAAAGCTTTTGATTTAGTCTGTCATAAACGTCTTCTAGACAAACTTCTGATGTATGGTATAAGGGGTCCAGCTCATGATTGGATTGAGTCTTATTTAACTGACCGAGAACAATGTGTTGAAATTTTAAGTTGTACACAAGATAAATGCGAATTTAAATCATTCAAATCCAATTATAAAATTGTAAAATTTGGCGTACCGCAGGGCAGTATATTAGGTCCGCTATTGTTTTTGATTTATATAAATGATTTGCCCTCCTCATTATTACCGCAGAAATGTGTTTTGTTTGCGGATGACACCACAATAGCTGTGACAGGAACTACTTCTAGAGTTCTTGAACAAAATATTAATACAGTGCTATTACGTGCTATTTCATGGCTATCAAAGAACAATTTGAAGGTTATTATAGACAAAACAAAATATATGCAGTTCTATTCTTACCAGAAGGGCCCAATGAGACTAAATGTACAATATAACGGAGACAACATAGAAGAAGTTACTAATACAAAATTTTTGGGAATACACATTGACTGCAATTGTAATTGGAAAAAACACATAGATGAAATATGCTGTAAGATAAATAGTTTTATATATGCTTTAAGAACAATTCGGCAAACAGTATCAACTCAAGCAGCTTTAACTGCTTACCATGGCTATGTTCTTTCTAATTTAAGGTATGGCATTATAATATGGGGAAACAGTACGGATTTAGATAAAGCTTTTATAATTCAAAAACGTTGTATAAGAACTGTTTTTATGCTTGAACAATTAGAATCATGTCGACCAACTTTTAGAAAAAATAGTTTACTCACGCTTCCTTGTTTATACATATTAGAAATATGTTATTTTGTGCATAAACATCTAGATCATTTTATAAAAAAGCAGGAAGTCTGTAGAATTAATTTAAGATCTAAATATAAAACCAGATTATACTATCCAGCTACACGGCTTGCTATGACATCAAAAAATAGCCACGTTATTTGCATTAAATTATATAATAATTTGCCAAATAATTTTAGAGAAAATTCATTAAATATTTTTAAGAATAAATTGAAAAATTGGCTTACTGAAAAGTGTTTTTACAGTGTCCAAGAATATTTAGATTATAAATAAATTAACGGTGTCAATGTTTTGTAAATATGTTTGGTTATTTTTTATTTTTGTTGGGTATTATTTTATCTTTAAGTGCATGCGGATAGTAGATTAAGTCTCAAAGCTGTGTACATGCCTATTAGGGCAAAAACTTATTGAAACTTGTTTACCTATTACATTTTATGTAACCGAAATTGTCATCCATTAGACATAAGTTTTGTGCACAATAAATATTATTATTATTATTATTACTATTCATCAAAGTCGCGCTAGTTTCGCATCATTTCGCCCCTTAATTTGTATGCAATAAAGTGTATTCTACCTTGTCCGTTTCGTCCGATACAGTCAGCGTGGTCATCTTCTCTGACAGCAGCGACGCTATTAACGAGGGCTGAGCCGTCCGAGTGTTGGGGGGCAGCGTTTTAGGTAGGGCCTGTGATAATACCTCAAATTTAAAAATTTAAACCCCGACCCAGTCAGACCCCTCATAAACTTAAGTAGAACTAGAGCTAATCATCTTAATTAAACATATCATGGTTACCTTAAAATATACTTTCAATATCATTGAAATAACACTGTACCAAATTTTAAATCGATCGGACATAAGGAAGCTAGTTAGATCCTCTCATCCATTATTCAAGAGCTGATCATCTTCAAACCGCTGATCAGATCTTCATCAGATATGCTAAGAACACTCGGCCTGAAATTATCTATGATACAAAAAAAACTAAACGAAAATCGGTTCAGCCGTTTGGGCTCTACGATGCCACAGACAGATACACAGACAGACAGACATACCGACAGACAGACAGATACACACGTTAAAATTATAACACCCCTCTCTGAATTTTTCGTTCGGGGGTTAAAAACCATCAACCAATCATGTGAGTTTGACTGACGGACTGACTAGTGTTAATAAACATGTCTGATCAACTCTTGTGGTTCAGGTGGCATGGATGTTGGATAATAATAATAATAACACAACACAATCATCAGAGCCCCTTGAATCTGTATATAGGGTGCCCGAAACACACACAGAGACGAACATAACACCCAGACCGGAAAAAAACATCGATATTCATTATATCAATATTCGCCCCGCCCGGGTATGGAACCCAGGTGCACACGCTTACTCAATCCACATCACTGCCAACTGAGCCACGGATCAGTCCTTCTCATCTCAAGTCCTGGCCAGGATCGATTTTCAGAGGGGGAATATTGATATGATAGATAACAGTGTTAGTTTTCTGGAACTGTTTGTAAAGGGACCATGACCCCATCTCCTGCCATTGGTGTCGTAAACGACTAAATAAACATCGGAAGGACTGGCAACAGTGGATTCTATTAAAATACTTGAAGAGCCACACTGCGATCGCCAACCCGCCTGCCAAGCGTGGCGATTACGGCAAACTAACTCCAAAATATTTGCCAAATATTATGCAGAACTATGTCCAGCAGTAGACATCTTGCGGTTGTGACGAGAATAGCGATGTTTTTTTTATTGAGTTTGGACACAGTATAATAAATAGTACTACATACAGTACGGGCACTCCCTGCCTCCCTCAGGGCGTGCGGCCCGCGCTCGGTTACCTCTCAGTGACGTCAGTACAAGTAGAACGACTCATCTCACTCACACAAGCGTGGTGCGCGTGCACGTACACGAGTTTCAGCTGTGCGTGAATCAACGCGCTTTTTCTATGAATTGTCCGAACTGCGCCTATGTCCAGTAGTTAATGTTTATCGGTTGTCATGATGATGATAATGTTTGTTTCCTTATTCAGGATGTGTTTGTATGTGTTATATTTTAATATTGCCAAAAACCCTAGTTTTTCCTAGGTAGAGGCTCTTGAGGCTGACATTCACAGTCAGTGTCTTACAGAATACACTCTCTAGTTCGCACTCGGACAAGTCGTTATCGACTACAGATCATCCTGGCTCGAGACGTCTCATACTCCGTTGAGCGTATTCTTCACTGTCTCGAAGTCAAAACTCGATTAGTTATATCAATTTGCGGCGGTAACATGACGGACGATTTGTCGTATCTATCTGTCACTTTTGTCGATCGTCTCCATACATTTTCCTGCATTTAAATGTCAAAAGCGATTAAAACTGAAAGAAAGATTCGACAAATGGTCCGTCATGCTGCGAGGGTTGGAGCGGTAAAACGATTTTAAGTAACATTTTGACACTTTGGACTGCTTCTCCGTACTGCGAATCGAAATGTGAATGTCAGGCTGAGTGTCTATGTCTATCAATCAATCAACATACCGGTGGTTTAGGTTCTGGGGCGGGTTTGGGCGCGGCGGCGGCGGCGGCGGCGGCGGCGGCGGGCTGCTCGGGCGGCGTCTGCGCTGCCGGCGCCTTCTTCTCTGGTGTCTCTTGTTCACCCTTTAACAAAAAAATATACTACAAGTTCGCCCTTATTTAACCCTAACAGCAGCGCTAAAGCGTCACATCAAAAATAAAAAAAAACAAAAAAAAACTTTATTAAATATATGATACAAGATATCACTTATTGAAAGTCAATTAGACTACCATCTACTCTATTTGCTATTGATATTGATACCACATTTGGTAAAGTATCCTATACTGCGAGAGGCGAGGTAGTTCAGGGTGCTACCACTTGGCTCAGACAAACAAATGTTTGCCTTGCCTTACGACAATGGTCGCCTGGAGAGGCCCCTAAACGAGCCCTCCTCTGTTAAATGATTCTACTCCCTTTCCTGTTCAACAAACCCTCTATTCATAACTGGTCTCTTAACTGTATGGCACAAGGACACTCATAATTCTTATTCTTAGTAATTTTGACGCGTTTCAAAAATCCGGCTCGAAGGACCAACATGCATGGAAAAAGAGCGAATTGTGTTGAACTTTGAGAAAAAAGTTATATATCGTTGTAGTTATATGCGTTTGTAGAAGAAGCGAAAGAAGTGTGTCAGGATCGTAGCAAGTGGAAATCGATTGTCTCTGCTTACCCCGATGGGATACAGGCGTAACGTTATATATGTATGTATGAGAGAAAAATACCCCCGACTCAGTTTATATTGCTGGCTGATGATTCTGACAGGACCATAGCAAGAAAGCGATCTAGCAAAGCGAGTCGAATGTTACAGACACTGTTACAGGAATATGGGACTTACAGCTCTAAGTTTAAAGTTCAAACTCACATTAGTTTTGCATCGTTGCTTCTTCTTGTTCAGTATGAGTCGGAGCCTCTCCCTCGTCTCGTTGAAGTTGCGAGGGACGGGGGTTGTTATCGGCGGCTGTTGAGGTTTTTAAAATTTATGTGGATTATCAACAGCATTATCAATATATATAAAACTCTTCCGTTACTGACTGACTGACTGACTGACTGACTGACTGACTGACAGACAACGCAGAGCCGAAACTACTGCGCGTAGCGGGCTGAAATTTTGCACGTGGGTTTCTTGGGGAGTGTAGGGAAGCACTAAGTAATTATTTACCGAAATTCTCATGGGAACGGGAAAAAACGGGATTTTTGCGTTTTTGAAAAACTGCGCGGGTGAAACTGCGAGGCAGCCTCTAGTCATACAATAATTTTAGTACATAGGAAAGACGGGCCTAGGAAAGAATGATGCGGATTGCCCTATCAAAGTGTCGGTGTACTCACGGCGTGCCCGAACACGGTGCAGTAGCAGCAGGAGCAGGGCTGGTCCGGCGCGCCCTCCGCCGCGCACGCGCCCGCCGCCGCGCCGCCCGCCGCGCCGTGACCCACTAGGGACCAACCAGCGAGTATGCTTATTACAATGTTAATGATTATGTAAACGAAAAGACGTATGAAATTAGTCTAGTTCTCTGTAGTTATGATATTTTCGTTTTCATTTATGTTTGCCTTGATTTGCGACTGCTCCGGGGCTCAGTTGGCAGTGATGTGGACTAAGTAAGCGTGTGTACCTGGGTTCGATTCCCGGGCGGGGCGAATATTGATATGATGAATATCGATGTTTGTTTCCGTTCTGGGTGTAATGTTCGTCTCTGTATATGTTTCGGGCACCCTAGTACAGGTTCTTCTTATTTAGGGGCTCTGAGTGTGATGTGTTATTATTATTATTTTAACTTATTTTTTTATATACATATCCCAATATCATAAAGAGCAAATATTTGATTGTGTGTTTGTTTATTGGCATCGAATATCGCAAAATAGGCTCCGAGACAATTGCACCGATTTCAAAAATGTATTTCACTGTTGGGACTACACTATTCCCGGGTGATATAGGTTATAGAATATTCTGAAAAATTCCAAACGCAAGACGGAAAGTTCACCTAGAATTACACCTACCTTTACAGACATGCTGCTGATGACTAGTGTTCTCGCACGGCTTCGGTTTCGGCTTGGCTGCGGCGGGTGCGCCCGGATTCGGGGGCTGTTTTAGGAGCTCCCTCTTCTTCTCCTCTAGGCCGGATTTACCTTACAAATAAAATCACTATTAAGTGAAGTATTTTTTGTCAATTTTAGGAAGACAAACATTGTCAAAGCAAAAAATTTCATTGCACACACTTCATAAAACTTTGCCGGGCTTTCTACATTTGTATCTACACAGTATCTACAGTTTTTTTCAAGAGTGAACTTTTGGTAACGGAGTGCTTAGATGCTAATTTATGAACTTCAAATTGGCAAAATACTCAACTTAAGTGGAGTCAAAACCATTGGATTAAATAATTTCTAATTTTATAATTCGAAATCACGTACGGTCTGCTGCAGAGAAACTTGACGGCCATTTTTTAAAAAGCAAATACTGCAAAGAAATCTTGACTCTTCCCATTTAGCCCTAGAGATTAAATATCGATATTTCGACCACTTACGTTATTAATAAGTCGAAGTGGTAGATTAGGGCAGGGTCAGATTTAGCAGATTTAGCGTTTTTAAACCAGGGGGGCAAAGTTTTCTCTGCAGTAGACTGTATACAAAATGTACTAACCTTTAGCTTCCATATCGTAGCATTGCTTCACGATGTCCCCTAGGCATACGGAACCGGTCGGCTCCGTGCTCTGACAGGTGTCGCAGATACAGTCATTCGTCCATTTGCAGTCGTTCCTCGGAGTGTCGCAGGCGTCCGACTCCGATTTACTTCCATTCTTTATCATATTCCTGAACGCGATTGCGTTAAGGGTCGTTTTAGCATTTTTTAACGCCTGCGCTGAGAACTTTGCCAGCTTCTCTGGACTCTCTGTTTCTGGGTCCTCCTTAGACTTGAGTGCAGTTTCGATTTGCAAGTCTAAACTCTTTACGTCTATGCTCGAGCATATAGATAAAACGTGCTTCCGGTAGTTTTCCGGTATAGGTTGACCTTGAGCTATGCAGTTTTTGATCTTGTAAAAACTTTCTAGGAGATTCTTCTCGCCTTTTTTCGTCAGTATCGCCTCGCACTTGTTGAATATCTCCTGGTTTTCTAACGGAACATTCTCTGTTTTTGGAACCGGTTTTGGTTCCGGTTGTTGTTGCGGTTGTGGTTTCTTTACCGGTTTAGCGTTGTTCGCTTTGTTGATAATCTTGCTTAAACCTTTACCAGCTAATATTTCAGCTTCTCTCGTTTCTGATACGGGTTTCTTCGGAACGGGTTTGGGTAAAGTTTGGGGCGATTGCGCGGGCGGTACCGTTTGCGCCTTCTGAGGCGACGGGGCGGTAACCGGTGGAGTATCGCCTTCTCCCATAAAAGTCTTATTCGCTTCAGATAAGGCCTCTCTCAGACTGCCCTCCAAGTATTCTAGTCTAAAAAGCATTATCGCCCACTCTTCGCCCGTTAGATTCTGCTTAGGCAGAGTCATCATATACGACTGATTCATATTCTTAATTCTCTCCATGAAATACTCTTGTCTTTTCTCATTGGACATGTCAGATTTATCTACACCGTTCTCAGTTTTCTGAGCAGGTAAGCCAGCCATTTCTATGATAACATTTGCCGCAACTTCCGGATGTAATATGATCCATCCGGCCAGTTGGGGCGATTCCGCGCAACGCTTTATAATATCCATGTACTTAAACTTGAGCGCTGTTACAGAGCTCTTCTTGTCCTTCGTCATGCTGGCTAGTCGCATTATTATAAGATCTAAGGCGTTCTTAGCTGAGATACTTAAAAGCTTGGCAATTTGTTTCATAGACTCTATAGAGGCGGGACAACTGCCTTCTAGAGACTCGTCGTCAGTCCTATAACGCATCTCATCGATCCTCTGAATCAACTTCTCCGTGGATGCAGAGCAAGCTTTAGCCGTCATCTCTCTGAAGAACGAGTAAAACCTATTGATCATCATATCAGCTTCTTCGTCCAGTTCTTCCCTCGTCTGGCACTTCATTTCGGGCGCAAACTTCCACATGCCGAACCTCATTTTGACGAGATCCCTCAAATCTTCACGGCACAGTGCGTTTTTGATCTCCTCGTCAAAACCGTCGTTGGTTGGACTGTCGCGATCGCGTTTGGGACTCTTTTCTAGATACTCAAACACTTTGGCCATAACAACTTGCGAGGTCGTTGAGAAGAGTAGATTTTTGAACTCCTCGTTTGTTGCCTTGTTCTTTATTAACTTGGACAACTCCCTTTCGTCTTGCAGCAAGTTTGATATATCAGTGCTGTCAAAATCGAAAGTCAGTGTAGTAGAATCACTATCCGAAGTAGATTTAACCTTCCTAGCTGTTTTCCTTTTCGTAGTATTCTTGGTTACTTTAATCCCTACACCGTCTCTTGTCTTATTTAACTTCAACTCTCTAATCTGCTTCAACGTTTCCGGCGTTAACTGCTCCTCATTATTAACGTCTGGCAAATGATTCATTATTGAGACAAACTCTGGCAGTTCCATCGACGCGTTCGATAGTTCCGACAACTTGTTGGCAATGCCTGGCATGTTAGCTAATATTTTAGGCATATTTTCCACCAATTGGTCCAACTTAGGATCTGCTTCACCGTTCGCTAGCATAGTCTCATGTTTATCAGCATTATTTTCTATACTGATCATAGCTTCACAGAGTTGCTCCAGCGACAGCTCCTTATCTTTCGGCTCTTCACCGTCCTTATAAGTCTTTATAATATGCTGGCACTCCTCCATAGCTTTCCTAATCTCCAGACCGAACCTCATGTACTTGTAAATATCAGATTGCTTATCATTCTGCATAGCTGCTGCTTCAGCGTCCGACACTTTGTTGCCATCCTTATCTCTGAATGTCATTTTGAATTCGTTATCCTTAAACCCGTCTTTTGGCATCAGAACCTTATTGACAGTCAGAAGTCTCTGGCTGGAGTAGACAGGTAAAGAATCGTTGGTTGGGGACATTTCTTGTAGAGGCGGGCTAGCCGCATCGGCGTCCCTCCTCATGTTTTCCTCGAGGACTTGCTCATCTAAGCCGAAGGTGGCGAACTTTTCGAGGCACTCTCTCATTCCTCCCTCGCCGACGACTGTGTCGTCACTCAGTTCCGCTAGCGGGAAAGCCCCGGGGGGTTCCGGCTCGCTTGGCCAACTGAGGTCAGAGTCCTCCCGGCCTAGTCGTCGAGTGTTGGCTATGACTGTGGAACGATGTTTCCGTTTGGCCGCTACTGCAAGTCTAGGTTGTTTAGTGTTGGGACGCTTCCGTTTCGGTAGGTCTTCCGGTAAAGGCGCCGAGTCGGGAGGACTGTTGGGTTATTATAGATTGAAATGTCAAAACTTGCATAGTGGACAGATCTTACAAATTTTAAGAGGGCAAATTATCTAGAAGATTGTGTCAAAAGAGAGCAAAAGATTTTTAAGGCCAGGGTGCCATTTTGAAATTTATTCTTATGTAGAATCCTAAACATAGCGAGGAATTCAAAGTACGTCGCAAATATATTTTGCTCCCGATTAATAAACTTTACTTTTCACTACTAACTATAACTTTGGGTTAGATTCCCGGCGGGTGCGATCATTGTTACGATGGATATCGATGTTCATTTCCTGGAACTTGGTGTGTTTGTATGTCTCAGTATGTTTTTCGGGCACCATAGATAAAGGTTCTTCCTAGTTATGGGCTCTGAGGCCGATAATACACTCAAATCATTATCATAGAAATATGACATAGACTATATCTGTGAAGTTTTAGGATCATCAAACAATAATTCTTTTTCTCACATTCACTTACTACACCCACTTTCATCCTCATGTCATTAGAAACGTCATATCTTTGCAAGATGACGAGAAAGTCATTTCTTGTTTTCAAAGCGCGAACCGCGAGCGAGTCGCTAGGTGTGAGCATATGTGATCCATATGTGATCATAATGCACTCAAATCATAGACAATATGAATCATAAGTACACTCTCATAGGTTCTTTAGATTTATAGTGTGATGCGTATTATGTTACTTACCGCGCCGCCCTCTCGTCCCTCAGCTGCTCCTCCAGCCAGCTCCTCAGACGGGAGTAGTACATCTGCTGGTCGCGCATATTGATCACCTTGCGACGTACCTGAAGGACGATCAATCAATCAATCGTGAGACAATAATATGAAATGCAGCTGTGAAAAAAACCGTACAATACGAAATCCAAATGAAAAACAAACAACAACAACAAACCACCTGTCAAAATATGTAAACAACGGAAAAAATATTGCACCTTGGGTTTATTTGAGTTTAGGTAAGGATCCCTAATTTTTTTGAAAATCTTATATAGCCTATGACACTCGGGGTTAATGTATCTTCTTACCAGTGAAAGAATTTTTCAAATCGGTTCAGTATTTCTGGAGCCTATTCGTTACAAACAAACAAATCTTTCCTCTTTATAATATTGGTATAGATATGAGCTACCTCATTTAACCGCCAACCTGCAGACACCAATGTACAAAGCATTTTCAACATCGCGTGTCCGTATAAAGGTGTTTATGAGAGTTCAGGGGCCTTAAGTCTCATAAACTAACGATTAAACTTCTATACTATTACTATTCTACTATTACTCTACTACGATTGGGTCAAAAATCGCGAGTCTCGTAACTTTAATCTTGTAAGACTAGTAGAATGAAGATACTATCAAAATTGTTGACCCAATCGTAATAGAATCGCAATAGAAGTATTATCGTAATAGAATAGTTTGATCGTAACGACAATACTTCTATTGCGATTCTATTACGATTGGGTCAACCATTACGATTCTCGAAATTTTTATAGTATCTTCATTCTACTAGTCTTACAAGATAAGATAAGACAAGTTACGAGACTCGCGAGTTTTGACCCAATCGTAATAGAGTAATAGTAGAATAGGAATAGTATAGAAGTTCAATCGTAAGTTTGAGAGACTAAGGCCCTTAGGTAATTATCGCGTAGGTATTTGCGATATCGTTCAGCATAATGTACATACTCTGTTGCGTAGAAACTATTTTTTATTTTTTATTTATTTATTTATTTATTTTGTTTCTTAAGATATAATTGACATTACAGATGAAATCCTTTGCGACAATTATACAGTTTAAAATATATTACAATATAAGACTTAATAGAGTAAGACATTTAAAAACTATCTGTTGATTATTTTACTAACGTATATAACAAGCATCTACACATAAGCAATATAAACACATATTCTTTACCTATATCTAAATAAATAAATACACTATTTCACCTTCCACCTATAACATAGAAAGTGCATGGCCACCCTTGAGAATTCCACCTTGGAGCAGTGAAATAGGTCTATTTCTTCAGATAGAGCATTGAGTATCCTGATACCAGTGACTAGCGGTGAGTTGGTTAAGAGGTTTGTTTTAGCCTGCGGTATTTCAAACAGTCTTTTCTTCCTCGTACGCAAATAAGAGTAAGGGATTACTATATTGAGCTGTTGCAAGATAAAGGAGTTACATTCGTATCCCCGGAAAACTTTCAATATATAATATACAAGTGACCAGTTTCTTCTCACTTCAAGTTTGTTGTACCCCACCATGCCTAACACAAATAGGGTCGGGTACATAAGGGGGAAGAAAGGGTACACTCCGTACAATTTAAAATACAGGAAGCGAGTGAACTTATTCTGAATACGCTCCAGCATCTGGTTATATTTAATTTCATGCGGACTCCAAACTAGTGCACTGCTTTCGAGCTTGCTTCTAACAAGTGCATTAAAGAGCGATTTAATTGCGAGTTGGTTTTTGAATCCCCCACACCTTCTCATAATGAAACCCAATCTTTTAAAAGATTGCTTGCAGACTTCTATTATATGCTCACGAAAAGAAAAATCACTTGTGATGTGGACACCAAGATCGCGAACTGTGCTTACTCTTGGTAGAGACTGAGAGCCGGCATGGTAGTTGTATTGAATAGGGTTTCGTGCTCTACTAAAACTTATTACTTCACATTTCGATATGTTGAACAGTAGTTTATTGCGATTACCCCATTCAACCACACTGTCTATGTCTTTCTGGAGCTGGTCACAGTCATCGTTATTCCTAACAGGTAGTAGTAGCTTAAGGTCATCGGCAAAGAGTAAGCAAGCGGAATTTTTAACTGTGTCTGGCAAGTCGTTAATCATAATCAGGAATTGTAGAGGCCCCAGGTTACTTCCTTGGTTTACCCCTGAGAATGTAGAGTATGGTCTAGAAATAAACCCTTTGTTGTCAACATACTGTCTCCTTTCACTAAAGTAGCTCGCAAAAAAATCAAGTGTTGCGGGCGTAAGGCCCATGCCAGCAAGTTTATTTAACAAAACGTCGTTATCAACTGAGTCAAAAGCTTTTTTAAAATCAAAATAGGCGACATCCACCTGTACTCCCGCGTCAATGTGAGGAGCAACATATGTAGAGAAGTTAAATAGGTTTGTGGAAGTGCTATAACCTGGTCTAAAGCCATGTTGCGCCTCTGAAATATGCGGATTAAGTTGTTTGAGCATTATTTTATGGATGGCTGACTCAAAAACCTTAGCGAAAGCAGACAAAACCGCGATAGGCCTATACATGTCTGCTTTAGTCGCCTGTTTGCATTTAGGTATAGGAATAACCCTAGTTATTTTCCAACAATGTGGAAATCTTCCCATTTTTAAGCATTGGTTGTATATGTGCTGCAATGGCGACGACAAGGCCATTCGACAGTCTTTAACTATGTAGAGCGGGATGCCATCAGGTCCGTACGAGGTTTTCGCTGGCAAACATCTCAGCGCATCCCTAACATCTTGCAGGTCAAGAAACGGCACGTGAATACGGACGCCGCTACCACGGTCCCCTTCAGATATCTGAGCGCTAGCTATTTCGGTATTTAGGCGTGGTGCAGTAACGCTGTACACTGAGTGGAAAAAATCTGCGAACATTTGAGCGCTTTGACTATCAGTAACGGAAAAGCCGATTTCATCAACAAGCTTAATGTTGTCTTGATGCCTCCGCTTAGACTTTATGAAATTCCAAAAGGATTTCGGATCTTTGCTAAGGTTGGACTGAATACGACTTTCGTACTCTCGGTGGGATGCAGAAATTTTTTCTTTTACTAATCTACGGAGATCTGAAAACTTTTTATAGTCCTCGGCTGACTTCGTTCTTTTATAAATTTTGTGAAAAAATAATTTTGATTTAATGACACGTATTATATCGGCATTAAACCATTCAGGGTAAGAAGACCGAGTTTGACCTAACTCTACACGTTTCTTTATTGGAGTGCACTCATTGATCAATTTGTTTAAGTTAGAATAAAAATAATCAAGCGCTTCATCCGGATCAGTAATCTCATGGAGCTCTGACCAGTCAAATACCGAAATAGAGCTGTACAAATAAGAGAAGTCGCATTTTCTGAAGTTCCAACGAGTTACCTGCTTTGGAAATTCATTACTATCAATAGCAACTTTCTGGTTTATCTGTCTTGCTACTGATGCTGATCCTGCATTTATGGATACGTACACATCGAGAGGGGGGTGATATTCATCAATGCGTGTCAGTGACGATTTGGCCTTCGAAACTGTTATATAACCGTCTTGAAAGTTAGCTAAAACCAGATCCAACTGCCGGTCATTGCAATTAGGTACATTATTAAGTTGGTGGAAGCCACAAAAAGCCAGCACATACTCATAGTAATTTAGAATTTCAGTAGAAGCGGAGTGGAGGTTAAAGTCCCCTATGACAATAATTCTATTATATTTCGCACATATGGACTCGATTTCATGAAACATTCTTAAATATTGTGACTCTGTGGAATTTGGCGGAATATAAACAATACAACACAAAAAATATAATCTATCTTGCTTGTATACACCACAACAAACAATTTCAAATATTTCACTGCACACGTCACATTCTAGCTTTATTGGTTTTAGTTCATAATGCGTTGTGGCTGCAATTAGCACTCCTCCTTGCTTACGACCATCAGCTCTATCACAGCGTAGAATGGAATATCCACTAGGTACTAATTCACCATCATGCAAGCTGTCATTGCATCCTGTCTCTGAAACTGCGAAAAGGTCGGCTGAAGAACTGAGGACACCTTGTAGGAATTCGTCTGTTTTCGTACGCAACCCTCTAACATTTTGATAGATGATTTGGATTCCTTTTCTACTTGAGTGTCTTACTTGACGCGAGGTCGTTGCCAGACTTTCTTTCCCGCTCTTGCGAGCGGGGGCGTCTGAGAAACCACTGCGAAAATTTAACTCTTGGAGGCCAAGCGGAAGGTGTAGTTACTTGTCCAAAAATACTCTCCGGAATACCAATCACAAACGAAGCATGCTTATCGGATTTAATATCCCGTTTTTCCACGTAGTATTTATTACACTCTACAATTTTATTTAAGAATGTAATTACATTTTCGGGTGTTGTTTCTGGAGCAAACGACCATGCTTGAATATATTTCAGGTGATCTGCCGATTTTATAAGGTCATTTTCTGCTCCCGTGCCAACCATGATTGTTCGATTGCGCGTAGATTTTTGCCTTCGTTTATTCACGACTTCTATCCATGGTTCTTCAGGAACAGGAGGAACTGTCATATTCTTTACTCCTTCAATATTGTGTTCGTGAGGCCGTAGATTACCAACCAACTCTTGCTCTGGTTCATTTGATTTGTTCGGTATGAGAATGTTTTTTGCGTGAAGTTTCGAACGTGGTGCTGTAACAACTGGTGTAGAGAATTGCAGCGATGTGAGTCCACATGAATTAACTTCCAATTGCGGTGAAACCACTAAACTATTACGGGCGATCGGCTGGTGCAGTCCCGACTCGGTGGTGTTTTTAGTGGCAGTAGCGAACGATGATATCGGAAGTTGTGTCTGCATCTTCATTTGCCCGGCCAGTGCGCTTACCGGCGGCTTTTCGCTGTTCCCCAGATTTTCTTTTTGAGTATTTTTTAGTGCAGCAATAGAAAGTTCCATTGTCGCCATTGAGTCACGAAGCATTTTAATTTCTTGGCGCAGTGGTAAAATCTCAGCATTCTGCTCCCTTAGTAAGGAAATCTCTCGGCACATTTCGAGGATCAGCTTGTAAATGTCCTCATTTGTTTTTAAGGGAGAATCTCCTATTTCAGTTGCGCTATTTCCCAAATCTGTGCGACGTCTACGCGCCATATTAACATTGTTATGGCGTTCACTTTCGCTGTTGGAAATACATGAATTTTCATTGTTGGACGTATAGGTAGCATTCAGTGCTGCCAGTGAGGACCGAACAGGTGTATCAATATTACCAGATTTTGGTCTAGTGCTAATACATTCAGGACAGCACCAACAGTTTCGGTCATCGTCCGAAAGTAAATCAAATGTAGGTTTTGGGACATTTACACAGTCTAGGTCGTATAATGCCTTGCAAATCTTACATTCAAAGTAATAAAGAGAAGTAATTTTTCTCTTGCATGCATTACAAGAAATATTAGACATCTTCTTAACACTGCTCTAGGATTGTTAAATTGTAAGACAAGTTAATGCATCTCACGGTGCTGTCCGCGCGGATTTGGTTCATCGATGCACGGGATACGGTTTAGTTTCCGAAGTAGCCCTGGTATGCTCGCTCGCTGTTGTTTACAAGTTGCGACGGTTGCCGACTCGCAGCTATGACTCACGCACCACCGCGGGTAGGCGGCGCACTCTGGCCGTTACCGCCGGCAGCCGAAAATTTTAATGTTATTAGAATTATTACTTCTAATATCTTTGCTTCCCAGTATCACAACGAAAAACGGTTTTCACCCCTGTGTTCACGATGAAAAATACTATTTAATGGTCAAGGAACTCACTGTTAACTGTTAGTTTTAACATTTTTTCCGACTTAAAAATGCAGAAGCAATTAAAAATACGTAAGTACGACTCTGAGACGCGCGTGAGGAACGCGCGTCTCAGAGGAATTATTAGCGCTTTAGTTAGGTTACCTCCTTGAACCGTCTCAAATGGTAGTGCAGTGTTGTTTATGAGAGTTTACGTAATTAACCGACTTCAAAAAAAGGAGGTTATCAGTTTGACTTGTATGTATGTATGTATGTATGTTTGTCCGCGATTATCTCGCGTTTGGCTGAACCGATTTTGATGCGGTTTTCAGAAATGTATTCGTTACATTCAGGAGAAGGTTTTAGTACCTATTTTAACCGACTTCGAAAAAGAGGAAGTTCTCAGTTTATCTATGTGTCAGTTTGTTCAAGGCGGGTCTCTTATTGTAAAAAAGAAATTATTACCGTGTAGGTTTGGGTCCGTCCCAACGGATCACACCAATATGTGTCGTTTTTTTCAGCGCGATCTATCTCTATTACGTAGTAACTAGTATAAATACCTCCTTGAACCGTCTCAGATGGTAGTGCACGCAGAGCTCGGGCTCGGCGCGGGGCGGGCGCGCGGGGGGCGCGGCGCCGGGCGCGGGGGGGCGCGGGGGGCGCCCGCCCGCCAGCCGCCGGCACACCTAGAGGCAAAGAAAATCTAAGCAAAGCACAGCACAGCTTGATGTTGATTGTATTAAAAGGTAGCTTAAGGTGGTCCCTCTCGGTATGGCGCGAATTCAAAATTTTTCGCGTTTTTTATTTATTCTGGCGAAAATATTAATTTTTAATAAAGTTATAATGAATTCGCGTATGTAAAAAACCTTCTTCCACATTGTAATACAACGTTTTTGGAAGACAGACCTGTAGGTCTGGCCTTTGGCCTTTTAACCCTTAGACACAAAATCTACAGATTCAAGAATCTTCAGATTCCTTGAATATACACAAAATCGGTAACTCTGTCTTTCAAAAACGATATATCACAATGTGGGAGATATGTTTTTACGTACGCGAATTCATTTAAACTTTATTAGAGATGAATACTTTCGCCAAAATTATTTAAAAAACGTGAAAAAATTTGAATTTCGCGCCATACCGACAGTTACCGCCTTAAGAAACACAGCACAGTACAGCACAGAATAGCTGGATGTTGATTTGTCGCCCTTACCCTCCTATAATTCAACGAAGGCGTGAGATTGTTTGTGTAGTGTAATGTGCTTACCATGGCAAGTTTCTTCTGCTTCCTGTAGGTGGCGACCTGCCGCCGGTGCACTTCCGGCAGCCGGCGGTACATCGCCATCAGCTTCCGGTCCACCTCGTACAGACCTAGGTCTACACTTTTGCTGAGAAAAAAAAAAAAGAAATAACCACTTGGATTGAGAGCTGGGGAGAAAAAAAAAGAAAAAGAAATTCAATCAAACAGTGGCGGTCTAGGAGGCCGTAACAGATTTGTCTATATGGTTTCGTCAGTCCTAGACTGTACTGTCAAAGAAGAGCTATTTTACAATACAGAAAAACCGGAAGTGTTACGGCGACCTAGACCGCCAGTGTACTATAATAGCTGGTGAGACGTGAATCAGAATTTTTTATATAAAAAAGGATAGGGTAAACTACCCAGTCATTGTCCGACAATCTTAGGTACTGAGACATAGACAGACTGAAAAAAATATTATTTTCTTCATTACCTGGCATCAGTCTCTCAGTCAAACAGTAAGTGAATATGACAAATATATAGCATCAATCTCTCAGTCAATCAGTAAGTAAATGAGCCAGGAAGTCGATCAGTCCCTGATAGATTGATAATCAGCCTCAATGTTCGGCAGAGGGAGCCACCGGCGCCAGTCAGTGTCTAAGTCAATCAGTCAGTCAGTCTCAGTTACCTGGCATCAGTGTGCAGGGCGGTGCAGTGTCTCAGTATCCTGTCCATGAGCCGCTCTATGGCCGCTATGGAGCGTATCAGGTGCCTCACTGTGCGGCAGAGGGAGCCACCGGCGCCAGTCAGTGTCTAAATCAATCAGTCAGTCAGTCTCAGTTACCTGGCATCAGTGTGCAGGGCGGTGCAGTGTCTCAGTATCCTGTCCATGAGCCGCTCTATGGCCGCTATGGAGCGCATCAGGTGCCTCACTGTGCGGCAGAGGGAGCCACCGGCGCCAGTCAGTGTCTAAGTCAATCAGTCAGTCAGTCTCAGTTACCTGGCATCAGTGTGCAGGGCGGTGCAGTGTCTCAGTATCCTGTCCATGAGCCGCTCTATGGCCGCTATGGAGCGCATCAGGTGCCTCACTGTGTGGCAGAGGGAGCCACCGGCGCCAGTCAGTGTCTAAGTCAATCAGTCAGTCAGTCTCAGTTACCTGGCATCAGTGTGCAGGGCGGTGCAGTGTCTCAGTATCCTGTCCATGAGCCGCTCAATGGCCGCTATGGAGCGCATCAGGTGCCTCACTGTGCGGCAGAGGGAGCCACCGGCGCCAGTCAGTGTCTAAGTCAATCAGTCAGTCAGTCTCAGTTACCTGGCATCAGTGTGCAGGGCGGTGCAGTGTCTCAGTATCCTGTCCATGAGCCGCTCTATGGCCGCTATGGAGCGCATCAGGTGCCTTACTGTGCGGCAGAGGGAGCCACCGACGCCAGTCAGTGTCTAAATCAATCAGTCAGTCAGTCTCAGTTACCTGGCATCAGTGTGCAGGGCGGTGCAGTGTCTCAGTATCCTGTCCATGAGCCGCTCAATGGCCGCTATGGAGCGCATCAGGTGCCTCACTGTGCGGCAGAGGGAGCCACCGGCGCCAGTCAGTGTCTAAGTCAATCAGTCAGTCAGTCTCAGTTACCTGGCATCAGTGTGCAGGGCGGTGCAGTGTCTCAGTATCCTGTCCATGAGCCACTCTATGGCCGCTATGGAGCGCATCAGGTGCCTCACTGTGCGGCAGAGGGAGCCACCGACGCCAGTCAGTGTCTAAGTCAATCAGTCAGTCAGTCTCAGTTACCTGGCATCAGTGTGCAGGGCGGTGCAGTGTCTCAGTATCCTGTCCATGAGCCGCTCTATGGCCGCTATGGAGCGCATCAGGTGTCTCACTGTGCGGCAGAGGGAGCCCCCGGCCTCCGGGGAAGCCCCGGCAGCCAGGAGTAAGGAACCGGCGGAGTCTAAAGACGAAGTTGAGGTGCTTAGAGAGTTGTCCGATTCTGTTGAGACAGATAAAAGCCAAATGAATCTTAGGTCGTATAAAATATGTTTCAGACCAGGCGCAATAAATAAAAGGAGGAATTTAGCTCACCTACCTAACAACTTTCCTAAAGCAACATAGGTCGAAATCTCAAAAAAAAAAAAAAAAAATACAGGTGTTCCATATATTGGTTCGATCAGCTGATCGGGGTCAATGTACGGGACAGCTGATTTTTGTTTTGAGATTTCGACCCATGTTGCTTTGGAAAAGTTTTTAGTTATGGTGGTTCCTTCCTTTAATTTATAACCGCCTTGTCAGGAACTACCGTTATATCAGTCGTATTCGTGACATTAACACTGGCTAAAGCCGCTATGGCAGTCTAAATGTTGGTGCGTCCAGGAGCCGACGGACCGCATCTTATATTCCATTTCCAGCCAATTTTAGGCTCAGGGTTTTAGTTTAGATTTGACAATTATTATAAATTTTGCTTTATTTCAAAGCATATTTTAAAATCTCTAGAGACAAGAAATTCCTAAAGCGGCATATCTGGTAAAATTTGACAAATGATGTTTAGTTTACTTTGAGGCATTTCGCCGCGCTTAAAACGGGGTTTGGAAGCCAAGTGCTAAAGAAAAGTTTAGTACCATCTAAACCATCCAAGTCCTCGGTGGCGATGGACTCCTCCTCGCGGCCAGAGTCCGCGACCGCCGCCGCCGGATCGCCGCCCGCCGACTTGCACGGGCACCTGTGATACAACACGCTCACTTTACAACTGTAGAGATAAACTACACTACAACAACTCTGGAACAAGAGGCTGCTACACTCGGAGACCCGTGGGGCGCTACGAACAACAATACTCAAGAAGCGTAACTAGCCCAATAAAATGCTTACACGAAAAATAAAGCCCCGGTGGGCGGGGCTTAGGTTACGGACACCATGCCGCGTCAGTTCCTAGTGGCACCTTGAGTCGTTTAACTGCAGCGTCGGGAGCATATGTGTTTTTGGGTATTTCTAACCGTGTTTTATCTTTACAAATATGCCTTCGTGCATTTTAAAGTGTTGTAGAAGGCATGATTTTGTAAAATAACACTTGACCGCCGTCTAGTAGCGATAATATGTACCAGCCAAGAGCGAGGGAGCTAGCTCGCCGCTTTGTCGACAGACGCGAGCGAAGCGGCCAATAGCGTGCAAGCTTGTCTATGAGAATGTGTGAGAGTTTGTTGCAAAAGGATTTACTGTGTGTGCGTAAGTGGAACCAAAATCGAAGCGGTTTTGTAGGAGAGTTACGCTTCCTGAGTATTGTTGTTCGTAGGTGGGGCTAGACGCAGGAAGTCGCCCAAGACAAGAGGCAAGTGGCAAGCTTTACTAAGAGCCCTGATGAGGGATGATGATAACATGGCACGCCCCTCCATATTTTTAGGCTCTTGAATACAAGCATCACAATGCATGTGTGCGTGCATGGACGAACATTTAACATACTTCCGGCTTTCAGAGGATAAGGTATCTCAGCTAAATCCATACTTAATCCTCTTGCTCAACACTATCGCGGTTTTGTATGAAACCTCATATGGAGTACTAGGGGCTGCGCTGCGGTTTCACCCGCACAGATTTCCCATAAACACGAAAATCGTGTTTCTTCCCGTTCCCATGGGAATTTCGGGAATTTATTCCTTAGTCCTTCCCTACATAACACTCCCCAAGGAACCCCGCGCAAAATCTCAGCCCGCTACGCCCAGTAGTTTCGGCTTTGCCCTGGGTTAATATTATATTTGCGAAAGTAAATCTGTCTGTCAGTCTGTCTCGCTTTCACGCCGAAACTACTGAACCGATTTAAATGTAATTTTACATTTAAATCGGTTCAGTAGTTTCGGCTTTTTTTGTGTCTAGAACCTGATAAAGATCATAGGCTACTTTTTATCCAACAAGTAGAGCCTGAGAGAGACAATATAAGCAATTTTTTATATTGAAAATCCGACGAGAACAGACCACTAGTTCTTTTATAAATAACTCACATTGTATCAAGGTCGTCCGAATTAAATTCTAGGTCGTCCTTGATGACGTCGTCGCCCGACGTGTCGCCCTGCAGCTCGCTCGACGACTGCGGACAACAACATATTGTTGATAATAGCAGATTCTACCGGGTGTTTCTGACAAGGCGGTAATAAATCAAAGGAGAGCTTCTGCTCACCATAACTAACAACTTTCCCAAAGCAACATAGGTCGAAATCTCAAAAAAAATTATTACAGCTGTTCCATACATTGGTTCGATCAGCTGATCGGGGTCAATGTACGGGACAGCTGATTTTTGTTTTGAGATTTCGAACCATGTTGCTTCGGGAATGTTTTTAGTTATGGTGAGCTGAATCCTTCCTTTAATTTATAACTGCCTTGACAGAAACACCCGTTATATCAGTCGTATTCGTGACATAACACTAGCCAAAGTCGCTATGGCAGTCTAAATGTTGGTGCGTCCAGGAGCCGACGGACCGCATATTATATTCCATTTCCAGCCAATTTTGCCCAAATATGTTCTTTGTTTTGTTACCCAGTATATGGAAACGACTGCTATTGCAAGCGTTTTTTTTTTTTCATAAATTTTTTTTGGTGTCTAAAAGGGAAATCATGCTTTATATCTTGCATCCGCAAAAGTGTTAAACGCCTTTTACGGTACCAATGGAAGGAAGTGGGGTGGCGGTAATCTGCGTCCCTACCATGCTTTCGTTGAAAAGAGTAAAGACGAATTTTATTTGAGCTAATTTTATTTTTTTTTACAGGTATGAAAGGCCAACATATTATTCTTACAAAATAGTAATAATTTCTTTCTTAAAAAAAAAACCTGCACCCCTTCAATAAACTGAGAACTTCCTGATTTTCGAAGTTCGTTAAAATAGGTTCAAAAACCTTCTGCTAAACGTAACAATACTATTCTGAAAGCCGCATCATAATCGGTTCAGACAACATACAGGTCAAACGGAGAACCTTCTTTTTTGAAGTCGGTTAAAAATAAACCAATTATACCAATAGCTAATTCTAGGCCCTCGCCAAAAGTAACATAGCTCCACAGTGACTTACTTTCTCGTCAGAAGAGCGAGTTTCGGAGTTGGCGTCGCTGATGTCGCCCACCGCTTGCATCATACCGAAGAATGATAGACGGCTGAAAAGATATACAGGTATTATCAAAAACTTTAAGGTTATTTTTTTTTTAAATCAAGCTTTTATTTTGTTAAGGTTTTTTTCGAGTTATTCTCAGCAAGGCCTTTCATTTGATACCCATATTGTAGTCGACAACAACTCGTCCACCATCTTGATTTTTCTGCCATGTTAATTTTTTTATGACGTCACATTAGCCTAATAAGTATTGTTAGGTTCCCTGAACATGAATTCAAAATTTCAGCTTAAGGGCCTATCCTGGAAATAAGTTATCATGTCATATTTTTTTAAAATCCGTAGAAATCTTCTCGATCATAGCAATGGTCTCAAGATTTCAATGGATATATAATTTTTTTTTTTGCATAAACAAAATGGCTTCCATTATTGCCCCTTAATCGTTTAATGAAATTTGCTTTATAATAATTTTAATTATTGATTATTAAGTTATTGAGTTGCAAGATTTCACCCGAACATCATACATACTTACATACATACTAACATTGCAAGTTGATTAAAGCTTTTAAAAAGTATTCCATTTATCTCGATCTTGGGCCAGTTTCCAAATCATTCCAACTTGTTGAAGTAAGGCAGTGTCATTGGGCCCAACAATGCTGAGTATGATTTTTTTTTTGTTGAGGGTAGTTTTAAAAACAGTTTACCTGAAGAGCTCCTTCCGTTGCGCGGCGCAGAGCATCTTCGGAGAGAGACAGTCGCAGTGGTGCTTGTAGCCCGCCCACGCGCTCACTGCGGACAAACCATTGTATAAACCACAAACCTAACCACAGAATAATGTTTCCTTTCCTCATCCCGATTCCCTTTTTTTTTTCAGGCGGGGAAACTCCCAACGAGTACCTTGCGACCCCGGGGGGAGTCGCAGGGTTACGTGGGGTTCGCACCCACTAAAACCCCGCCGGTGTCCATCTCGGCTGTTGGCAAGGGGGTCACGGGTGATCTTTCGATCGTTGTGTTCAACTCCGCGACCCCCTCCTGCATTGGCTGTTTAGCCTCTTCACGGGGGGACCAGTGGTGGTAGTCCCCCCTGAGCGCGGATGGCTCTTCCTACGCTCGACGGCGGAATCGGGACACCGCGTTCCGCCGTCCTTCTCGGGGCCGTTATATGACTACACGAGGCCCCCGCCTCGTGCACCCAACGACCCCGGGGTCCCCTCTTATTCGCCTAATACGACAGGCAGGGGATACCTCAGTCCTATTCTTGGGCCCGGTACTGCAGGGCGTTCATCCCGATTCCCTCTCTCTTCCCAGCCCCTCTGGCCTTGACCCTCTCCTGCAGGATTTTCTTTATTTCACTCACTCGGCCTGAGATGAATTTTGTTGACTTTTTTTTCAGTTGTATATTGATTTTTGTTATAATATTGTTGCTGATACCTGTTATTGGCCATTATGTACTAAAGTTTTACCCTCTTATTCATAAAAAGTTAAAGAGCACTTTGTAAACGCTGTTGGTGTCCTAAATAAAATAAATTAATAAATAGAATACCTAATGAAGTCGTTTAATCTTTGTATATAGGTAACAGCTATCAGCTAGACTAGTGTAAAGTGAGTACATACCCTCCTCAGGGCTGGTGTTGGCAGCCAGGTGCTCCAGCGGCGCCCTGCCCCCGGCCCGCGGCGCCAGGCTGGCGGCCAGCCGGCCCTCACCCTCCGCCTCGCCCTCCGACCCCGGCACGAAGATCTCCACCTGGATAAAAGGAGGGGGTGTTACATGGTCATACTGATGTTTGAATTGATCAGTAATGTAACTGTTTCTATCAATAGCATGACACTTGAACAAGCTTTCCGCTTCGGGTGCTTTTAAAACAATAGGGTTCTAACGGCACCCGAAGCGGAAAAGGATAACAACCACGTTGTATACTCTACTTTTCATTCCATACCATAAAAAAATTATCAATACATAGTATTAAAACAAGGTCGCGTCCGCTGTCTATCCCTATGTATGCTTAAGCTTTTAAACAGTGCAACGGATTTTTATAAGGTTTAAATTTTAATGGACAGAGTGATACAAGCGGAAGGTTTATGTGTATAACACATGCAAAACAAGTTTACTAAAAGTTATAAAACATAAAAAAAAAACAGTTCATGGAAGGTCATAAACGCTGCAAGGTCAGAAAACGGAATTCCCACCACTATTTATTGGTGACGAGCTTTCCCGGCTTACTTCTTTACGCCATAGAATAGAAGATACTACAAAAGACTTGGCTCTATAGACTATGTTCTTTTGACTGCCCAGAATGGCCGAATAAAAAACAAACAACAACAAACCACCTGTCAAAATATGTAAACAACGGAACAAATATTGCACGGAGGTTTTGGGGGGAAATGAAAAGAAGATGTCGGACTTTTGTTTCTTAGTTTTCTAAATTAGTTTTTCGTGGCTATTATTGTGCTAGTGTGGTGGAATTAGTGTAATAATGTGCCCTTTATGGAAAACTGTGTAGCGAAATGAGAAATAAAGGAAGGCGCTCCCGAATAATTCTGATCGATGTCCCTCGAAAACTTCCGTGTGAACATTGTAATGCGAGACCACCCTCGCATTTCAATGGGTTAGGTTAGGAACCTAGGTTAAGGAAAACAAAGAATAAACTACAGAAGACTTGATTATTAAGAAATAAACTACTGAAGACTTGGCTGTATGGACTAAGTTCCTTTGCCTGCCCAGAATGGGCGAATTTAAAAAAAAAAAAAAAAACAAATATTGCACCTTGGGTTATATTATTTGAGTTTAGGTAAGGATCCCTAATTTTTTTGAAAATCTAATATAGCCTATGACACTGGGGGTTAATGTAGCTTCCTACCAGTGAAATAATTTTTCAAATCGGTTCAGTATTTCCGGAGCCTATTAGTTACAAACAAACAAACAAATCTTTCCTCTTTATAATATTGGTATAGATAGACGACGATTCCTGCTACCCGTTGCCCTCCTGCTATCCTATTCGAAATTTTACTGTATTTGTATTTTTATTATATTTTTTACCTTGAACGTTATCGTCGAGGCAGCTTTAAAGTTCTCTAAGAGCCTTAAAAACCTGTCGACGGCGTGTCTGTAAACAAAAAAAAAAAAACAATATTAGTATGCTCCTTCTAATGCATTGGGGCCTTGAAAACCCGAAAGAAGTAATTGTAGAAATTACTCTTTTTGGAATGAAAACGAAAAAGCATTTAGAAAGCAAATGTTGAATTACTAAAATTATAGTACGCTTTGGAAGAAATTTCTTTAAAGCGGTGGTAAAGTTAAAGGAAACAGTCATAACTCCAGTGATTAGACTACAAGTTTCAGTCCTCGATATAATAATACTACAATATCAGAAGCCACAAGTATATATAGAAAGTAAAGTCGGTTGTGACTGTTGTGTTAAGAGCCAGTTTACAGCGATGCTAGCGTTATTCGTGAAAAAAATTAATATCTTCTAAAATAAGGCAAGTATCAAAAATGTGGCACTGTATGACACTAGATAATGTAGCCTAGTATTTTTTAAGCACAGTAAAGTAGTCCTAAGTAAAAAGAACAAAAAAAACATAGATTAATAGATAGAAAAAAACATAGAACACTTTTAGTAACACTTTGTAGCTTTCTTCGGTCTTCAACCTAAAAGCTGTACAGAAGTGCCCTAAAAATACTAGGCTACATTATCTAATGTCATACAGTGCCACGTTTTTAAAATTTGCCTTAGTTTAGAAGATATTAATTTTTTTCGCGAATGGCGCTAGCATCGCTGTAAACTGGTTCTTAAATTAGTAGCTCTGAGTGTAATACGTGTATAGATAAATCAGAGTATCTCACTCTCGGTCAAGCGGCTGCGTGTAGGGGCGACAGAGACAGAGCGTGGTGAGCAGCTCCCGCGCCGCCGCGCCTCGCTCCGCCGTCTCTGACAACTCTGAGTGGATCAGCGACGCCGCTGCAGAAAGACAATTTAATTAATTTATTGAATTAATGATTGATTGATTGATTGAGATTGGCAGTCGATAGAGCGAACTGGAAAGTTATTGGAGAGACATTAGCCCAGCAGTGGGCTGATATACGCTGATTATTTAAAATGGGAACTATATTTTCTATCACCAAAATTTATATTTGTCGTCAAGTTGTATCACCTAATAAATAGATCTATCGCCACGAAATATTTTCGTTCTCAGATAAACAAAAATTGTTCCCAGGTATGAATTATCAAATTAATGTTAATATATTGTGTAAAATAAGAGATCGATAACCAATAAAATTATATTGCATTACATGAATATAAACTTCGTTCTTATAATAACAGTTTTGTTACTTAAATAATAGCTCTGTGCTCAGAATGGTAGATCTGTCACCAAATAAATCGATTATCGATCCCTGACTGCGACTTCTTTTTATTTGATATTTTGTCACCAATACAGTAGTAACATTTTATTTCGTTCAGATATTAAATTAATAGTATTCGTTACCAATTTAATACATCAATTTATAATTTTAATGAAAAAATGATCAAAGGGGCGGAGACAAATTGGCGCGCTTTAAAAATTTACCAATCCGACCTCAACGATGGGTAGTAGGTAACTAGGTTCGATCACACGATGCGCGACGCGGGCGGCGTGCGAGAGAGAAGCAAGTTTACTTCATTCGCGATTTCAAGTTCATTGTTGTAGGTGCATTTTATTATCGTTGTGGATAAATTGTTGTTTTAGTTAATTGTTTTATCTACAATTATGCTAGCCATAAGCCAGCTATTTTAAACCAGCGCTGATTGTTCAGTGGTAATTATTTTAAACAATAAATATTGATTATTTTGACTTTAATTGTTTTATTTACTACTCTGCAAAAATTTTTATTTAAATATAATTTATACTACCAGTGGAAATTTAGAACCTTGGTAGTCTAGTTAAGTAGCAGAATCTTTTGGTTGAAACGATAATGACAACCCTAATTTTTTATTTGCACTTAATGCAATTTTCTAGTAACATAATATGATTTATTGGTGATCTCTTTAAATTAGTTTGCTTAAATACTTATTAGGACACACCTATTATAATACATACAAAAACATTTATTTGGTACTAGACCTAATATCTCAGGATTTTAGGTGATTTATTGTGGAACTGATTTTGCATTGTTTGGTGACTACATTTTGGTGACAGATCTACTATTTTGAGGACAAACCCTATTATTAAAGAAACACAAAACTAATTAAATTGGTGATAGCTTAAATGATACCCATTTAAAATTGCAGTTCACCAGCTCAACGGGCTAGTAATAGTTTAAAACTTGAACAAGTGAGGGTCGTAAAAGCACCCGAATCGGAATAGCTTTACACCCACTTTGTATACTGTACTTTTTATTTTATCCGACGACAAAATGTTCTAGTTAGGACATAAAAATTGTATATTATCAACTAGAGGCTGCCCCGCGGTCTTACCCGCGCAGATCTCTAATAACACAAAAATCCCGTTTTTTCCCATTCCCGTAGGAATATCGGGAAATCCCTTCTTAGTGCTCACCTACACCCTCCAAGAAACCCACGTGCCAAATTTCAGCTTTCTAGGCCCAATAGTTTCGGCTCTGCGTTGTCTGTCAGTCAGTCAGTCAGTCAGTAACGGAAGAGTTTTATATATATTGACTAGAGGCTGCCCCGCGGTTTTTCCCGCGCAGATTTCTCATAAACACAAAAATCCCGTTTTTTTCCCGTTCCCGTGGGAATTTCGGGAAATCCCTTCTTAGTGCTCATTTACACTCCCCAAGGAACCCACGTGCCAATTTTCAGCCCTCTACGCCCAGTAGTTTCGGCTCTGCGTTGTCTGTCAGTCAGTCAGTCAGTCAGTAACGGAAGAGTTTTATATATATTGATATTGATTATCAATATAATATAAAACTCTCCCGTTATTGGCTGACTGACTGACAGACAACTCAGAGCCGAAACTACTGGGCGTAGAGGGCTGAAAATTGGCACGTGGGTTCCTTGGGGAGTACTAAGAAAGGATTTCCCGAAATTCCCACGGGAACGGGAAAAAACGAGATTTTTGTGTTTATGAGAAATCAGCGCGGGTGAAACCGCAGGGCAGCCTCTAGTATATTATATTTGTTATGTGTGTGTGTTTTTTTGGCCGTGGCCTGAGTGTTGGGCTCAAGACATACGTGTCCATCTGCCCCCGAGCTGGATCTGCGGGATTCATATAATCGTGGGCACGAATGTGTGTGTGTGTGTGGGGGGGGGGGGGGGGGGGGGGGCGTCACCTCCGTCTGAGAAGTCCTGCCGGCGCAGCGCCGCGAGGTCCCAGCCGGCCGGCTGCAGGTCGTCCTCCGGCGAGCGAAGCCCCAAAGCTCGGACTATGGCCGTCGCTTCCCGGACTGAACTGTCTTCTGTTGGTTATAGAACGAAGAAGTTAACAACAGTAGTGAATTTTACTCGTATATTCAAGAAGAAATTAACTAGGAATAGTAACGGAAAGGGCTGAATTCCTTTCTCGAGGAACATGAAGCACCTAATAACTCCTAAAAAAATATGTGCAAATATTGTTTCGTGCTCAGTTCGCAGAATGCGGACTGAGTAAGCATGTGCACCTGGGTTCGATTCCCGGGCGGGGCGAATATTGATATGATCAATATCGATGTTTGTTTCCGGTCTGGGTGTTATGTTTGTCTCTGTATATGTTTCGGGTACTCTAGATACAGGTTCTTCCTAGTTAGGGGCTCTGAGTGTGATGTGTTATTAACCACACATTATACCCAGTGCACTATTAAATTCACTTTCATGTTTAAATTAGTCTAGCACAACGCGCTTAGCTATTAGACTCATGCAGATTAAAACTATAGTTAATTTTCGCATTTGCTATTGCTCAAACAAAGCTCAGAGGAAGACGCAAGATGTAGCTTCATACACCAGGGCAGCCCACATAGCCTTTGATCTCGATCCATAGCCATGAGGCAGTGGCGTGCCTTGGATTTCAAGTTGAGAGCAAGCCTGGCCTATGATTTAAGGGATAAGTACCTAACTCCTAAAAGTACCTAGGTTCCTAACCTACCGTAGGTATATTTATTCGTTTGAGAAATAATGCACTTCAAACCACTAACCATTTTCTCGTCTTCCCGTCAACCAAAGTTCAAACACTCATTAAAATTAAATCAACACATTTCACAATAGTTTGCTCCTTGAAAACATTTAAATTTAATTAAACTTCAAAACAAAAACAAACACGACAAATAAAATCGAACTGAAGTGAACAGCGAACCAATTGGCGGGTTCCTCTCTCTCGCGCAGCGGCTCGCTCGTTGCTAACTTCGTGCGCAAGCAGGGCTTTCGATTTAGAAAAGTCGAAGAAGAAGACTTACCGCTGGCGGCTCTGGGCAGCAGGCGGCGCAGCAGACTCCGCAGCGCGGGCCAGCAGCGCGCCAGGCTCAGGCACAGCCGGCACTGGCAGCCCGGCCACGCTCGGTACAGCCATTCCGAGCACTGCAGCTCTCTGTCCCTGGTATATAAAAACATTCTGTTATTCGGGTTGGTCTGTGAGCAGAGGTGAATGACCGGGCGGGCGTTGACCCCTATGTGAATGAACTTTGAATGTATGGGCCCCGGTCGGCCCCTAGGCCAGGCACAACCGGCACTAGCAGCCTTGCCAGGCTCGGTACAACCACTCTGAGCACTGCAGATCTCTGCCCCTGACACGCCTGGAGACGCCCCCAACCGAGCCCTCCTCTGTCAAATGATTCTAGTACTAAACAACAGCGTGCATCAGGGAGCAATGACCGGGAGGACGTTGACCCTGCTTATAGTTCAGCGATACTGTCTGAAAGATTTACTTTTGTTTAAAAAAAACGAGAAGGAGACCGGGCGAGCGTTGACTTTTCTGTGAGTGCAGAACCACATTCTGAATGTTTGGGTCCCTGGTAGGTTGAGTTTACTTACGTTTTAAAAAAAAAAACAAAGAGTAGCGTGCAACGTGAGTCGGGGTGAATGACCGGGCGGGCGTTGACCTGGCTGCGGGTCCACTTAGAGATTAGCATTACTCTCTGAAGGTAGTAATACTTTCTGTTCCGGCTGATATAATAGATATGGATGTTTGTTTCCTAGATCTGTGTGTGTTTGTATGTGCTTGAGAAACTTTAGATACAGTTTCTAACTAGTTAGGGGGCTCTGAGTTAGTTACTTTATACATTACTAGAGGCTGCCCCGCGGTTTCACTCGCGCAGGATTCTCATAAACACAAAAATTCAGATTTTTCCCGTTCGCATGGGAATTTCGACAATTTATTCCTTAGTGCTCCTCTATACTCCCCAAGGAACCCACGTGCAAAATTTCAGCGCGCTACGCCCACTAGTTTCGGCTGTGCGTTGTCTGTCAGTCAGTCAGTCAGTCAGTCAGTCAGTAACGGAAGAGTTTTATATATATTGATTGTATTGTCATGTATCAATTTAAGATCTACTTGTGTGTTCAATAAGCCTTATCTATCAATCTAACTGATCTCCAGCTACTAGGACTGCAGGACTCACACGGTGGTCCCGATGACGGTGTAGACGAGGGCGCTGACCTCGCACCACGAGCGGTACACGCCCATCAGCCACTCCTCGCACATCGTGAACTCATCCTCCCCCGGTACCTCGGTCGAAGATTCGCGCTCTTGCTGCATACGTTCCGCTTCTGTTGAACGAGATTTTAATGTTTAGTTTTGCAAATCATTTCCTTTTGGAACCAAGTTCCTTATCTCCGGTTGCGGTGGGGACCTAGCCAAGAAAAAGTGCAATATTACTGAACAGAATAGAATAGAAACCACTTTATTGCATACACAAGGATAACTTATGAAGTGAAGTGAGACATCAAAGCGTTTCAGCGTGAAAGAGACCCGAGAACTATATATATCTCTCTCTCGCTCGCAGTACTCGCTCCTCTCCCTACGGGCAGTGCTCAGGCAGCCTTCGTTCCGTTCCATATGTTCGCGTGTCTCACGACACGGTCTCCTTTTTTTTTTTAAAGGAAACTGACACAAACATAAACTGAGAACTTCGCTTTTTCGAAGTCGGTTAAAAGATACTAAAAACCTTAGGTTAATCCAAACGCGAGATAATCGCGAACAAACAAACATGCAGATTAAATTGAAAACTAATATTTTTTAAGTCGGTTAAAAACAAAATCTTTCTCGTCTAGGAACGTCGTAATTACGAAACTTAAGTGGCAATGGGCATATCACATTGCTCGGAGAACAGATGGTCACTGGAGCCGTAATATTTCGAGTAGCGACCACGCATCGAAAGACGCAGAGTAGGCAGAGCCCCCACACTCACATCACTTATTCGTCACTTTTTGTATTCGTTACATCGACCTGGTGAAGGCTCTAGTCTAGCAGTACACTAAATGAGGGTCACTTAGTCGTTTAGGACGGGTCGTTGTTGAGATTTGTGTTGGAGGCCTATGTCCAGCAGTGGACGTCTCAGTAATAACTTACCGCAGACATAATGGAGCAAGTTGGCGTCATCCTCTGGCGTGATCGGCACTGGCTCGTCGGCGTTTTGCAGCTCTTCAGTCTCCGCACTGTTGACCAACACATCAATCAATTTATGTTTTACGAGCTATCCCGGCTTACTTCGTTACGCCATAGAATAAAGATACTTCTAAAGACTTGGCTCTTTAGACTATGTTCTGTTGACTGCCCAGAATGGGCGAATAAAAAAACAAACAACAACAACAAACCGCCTGTCAAAATATGTAAACAACGGAAAAAATATTGCACCTTGGGTTACATTATTTGAGTATAAGTAAGGATCCCTAAATTTTTTGAAAATCTAATATTGTCTATGTCACTTGGGGATAGTGAAGCATCCTACCAGTGAAAGATTTTTTTAAATTGGTTCAGTATTTCCGGAGCCTATTCGTTACAAACAAACAAATCTTTCCTTTTTATAATATTGGTATAGATTCCATCCGCTCAAAAAGTGGACTTTTTGATTATTGTTCTCTTGTCGTAAACTTCCTCATTATTCACACGCGACTTATAGCCGGTCAATAATGAATTTCCATACATTATTTATTGTTCTCTGGGCAAAAATAATGCATAATTGTAGTATTGTTAAAAAAAAAAACCATTGAAGTGAAATGGGTTTAAAAACAAGCTAGCTAAAAAGGTCAGCAAAAGTTGAATTGGTTCTGCTTTTAGATTATATGTAAACTAGAGGCTGCCTCGCAGTTTTACTCGAACAGATTTCTCATAAACAAAAATCTACTTTTTTCCCGTTCCGCAGTCGCCCCAAGGAAACTACATGCAAAATTTCAGCCCGCAACGACCTGTAGTTTCGGCTCTGCGTTGTCTTTCAGTCAGTAACGGAAGAGTTTTATATATATACCTATTGATTTTCTCGTTGGATGGAATAAAAAGTAGAATATACTATTTGGAGATAAAGTTATTCTGCATCGGGTGAGGTTACAACCCTGGCTCGTTTCAAGTTTCTAACCCTTGACACTCTCTCTGCGCTCCGGTTTTAACGGACCATCCACATACATATACATCACTTTACCCCTTGTTATATAATCTACTATTATTCACACCATTCTAAAGCTAATATATTACCTGCAGCTAAGCAGTTGAAGTATACGGTCGTGTCGGACTGCGCTCACCGCGGCCCCCTCAGGCGGGAGAAGAGGCAACAGCAGCTGACCCATCGGTGGCATCTCTGCCTGGACCTAAAACAACAAATTGTTATCAATAAAACCCTTTGAACGCGCATCGGACGACGCAGAGTGGGCAGATCCCCAACAAGGTGGTCAGATGACCTGTTGAAGATTGCGAGAGTACACTGCCATATACTGGGTGTAATAAATCAAAGGAGGGATTCTGCTCACCATAACTAACAACTTCCCCAAAGGAGCATTAGTCGAAATCTCAAAAAAAAAAAAAAACAGCTGTTCCATACGTTGGTTCGATCAGCTGATGGGGTTAATAATAATAACATAATAACACATCACACTGAGAGTGTGCTGAAAAGGTGACTAAAGGGTCGAAAGCCCAAAAGTGGCCATTACGGAAGTCTTCCAACAATGTTTGACCTTGTTACAATCTGTGAGGGAGAAAAATGTACAGCAGCGGATTTCTATCGGTTAAAATAATGAATGATGTTAGTCTAGTACGTAATTATACTTATTATCTTACCTGATTGTTGGCGTCGTAGCCGCAGTCCATGTCCACACCGAAGGACTCCTTGTTGCCGGAGCTGCCCGAAGACCCGGCTGTGGAATGCAAGAAAATTATAATATGACTAGTCGACCCGGCGAACTTCGTACCGCCTCACCTTTTTGTGTTTTGTGCATGTATTACCTTCATAAACCTTCCTCTTGAATCACTCTATCTGTTAAAAAAAACCGCATCAAAATCCGTTGCATAGTTTAAAGGATTTAAGCATATAGACCGACAGACAGACGCGGGAAGCGACTTTGTTTTATACTATGTATTGATGATATGACATTTTTTTACTTTTACTTTAAAGGTATTAATCACTTGAATAGACAAAGACATTGATACCCATTCTATGTATACTATTTCAAAATTATTTTCATTTTCATTGCCATTGATAGCAATAGGCTTACAGGGTGAATAATCATGTGGGTGGACAACAGATGGCAATCAGCCAGCATTGATTCCGTGGTTTGACCTTCACTACGGAGGCCAACTGGGGATTCAGACTTTAAACCCCCCCTTTAGCTGTCCTTTGTGAAGTCCTTTCTAAACTTTAGGGGGTCCGGAGCCTTACCCCTTTGGAGGATCTTAGCTCCGTCGCTCTCCCATTAGAAAAAAAGAGATTAAGGCCTCTTGTACGAAGACGCAGCGGGTTGTACGGGGCGTCGTGCGGGCTCTGACGCGGGCGACGCTGCGGGCACTGCGGCGGGAGCCTACGCGTTTCATCATACGATATCGAACATAGGCCTATGTTTTGTTCCTGAAGCGTTGAACGACGCGGGCACCGCCAACGCGTCTCCGTAAACGGTCCCATACATTGCTATACGTTTGATATAATCGCAGCACGCCCCGCCCAACGCACCGCGTCATCCTAAACGCGGCCTAATTCTCATCATAATACTCACACATCTCGGTCCAGTGCTCGTCGCTGTCGCAGTCGTCGCCGACGTCGCTCGCGTCCGAGACCACGTCCGGCCGGTGAGCCAGGAGCGACACGGCGCGCCGGCCCAGCCGACGGGACATCTGACAACACAGGCAAGACAAAATATCAGCCATTGTTAGCTTACTATGTATTTAGCCTCAAAATTGGGAACCAGGAAGAAATCGCTCTAAGCGACAAAGCCTCCCGGTGAAATAAATGTTTTAGCTATGTCTATAGCCTAAAAGCCCATTTACACGGAGAGTTTCTCGAACGTTTTGGGGCGAGAATCGTATGAGAAAATCGTATACGAGAATCTCAATGCAATTATCGCATTCAAAGTGTTTTGTCGTTCAACCGAAGAACAAAAACTCGTATACGAGAATGTCATACGATACTCGTTTGGAGATTATCGCCAGGGTTTCTGTTTACACTACGGCAAAAATCGCAATGAGATAATCGCCTTCGATTTCTCGACTTGTGTAACCAAATGCAATCAATCTCTTTTTATTTAAGAAAATTGTAATCTCCTATCTATCTGTAACCGTAGGTACAGCATAGGATACAAGTATTCAATAAAGGATACAAGGTATCACTGATCAAACGTCTAGTAAACTAGAAAACCTTAATTTAAAGGCGAGTTGGTTTAGGGGCGCCCACCATGTGGCTCCAAGGGTCCAGGCAAGTGAATGTGAAACCAACTCCCCACAGACCAGCCCGAATAATATCACTGCACGAAAACATCGGTTATACCACGCGAGCCAGACTGCACCCTGCCGGAACCATCATCAAAGCCAACAATAGTCCCCAGGTCTATGTCTATGATCTCACTCACCTCTCGCCCCTTGGCAATCTTCCGTTTGGAAGCCCTCAGCGGGCGGGCGGGGCGGCGCGGGCGGTGCGCCCTGCCGCGCGACCACTCGGACGACGTGGAGGAGGACCCGCTCGCCGAGTCACGGTGGACCATCTGCTGGGTCAAGGCAACGGGGATTTTGTTAAAATATGTGGAGCCTGTCCGCAAAGCGATATTTTTTCTAGCAACACTGTAACACATTGAATCATGTACGAGTTCCCGTAATCGCGTAAAAACTAGTAGTAATTTTCGAATAAAAATCGCGAGGAAAAGGAAATCGCAGTGCGGACGGAGCCTTAACCTTATGGTGCTCAGACTGCAGTGTAATTCTTTTAACATATTAACTTTTAAGATAAAGAAAAAATATCATGATGGCAGTCGAACGCATGCTAACATGCTTTTATTAGTATTAGAAGAGTTAAGACGAGAGACAGTCCCGGTCGCCATTTTAAGACCGTTTCTTTATGTGCGCAGATTATCAATAGTAATTTACATCTAGGCCATAGGCCATACATGGTCACTTACACTAACTACATTATGAGCCAAATTAGAAAGATCAAACAGGGCAATGGAGTATAGTGTGGTTTAGTTTAGTTTACAAGCAAGTTTCCGCAATTTGACAGCTATTGTGCCTATTTTGCGTTAAAAGGGGGTAGCGCTACAATGCAATGGAACAGGCTATGCTCAGAGTGTCCCTGCATAATGGAATTACAAATTACGAGACCCGCGAAGAGAACTAAAACCAATGACATAGCCCAAAGTATTGCAAAACTCAAAATGGGCAGGGCACATAGCTCCAAGAAAACATGGTCAGGCTGGGGTCAAAATGCCTCGTGACTCCGAGAAGGTGGTCAGGAGACCTGGTGTACCTGGCTTGGTTTTTTCAACTGTGTTGTATAGCATTTTAGGTTCACTTTTAATAAAATAGTTATCCAATCAGTTTCTTTCATGCGCTTTGCCAGATGTGGTGTATACGGAAGGAACAATACAAAGCTGATTGATTATGTTTAAATCAAAATATCTCCCAACTTCTAATTAATGTTGCATTGTAAAGCTCTAAACTAATTGGCACAGTTCTGAACAATAACTTTTAACGCAATACCAGCTTAGGACATGTATTATGCTGGAGTTTTGCCCAAAATAATTGTAACAAATGCTCTGCACAAGATTGTTGTATTTGCACCATAAAAATCATAGATTCATAGCACACAAGATAGAATTATCATAACTTAATCAGCATACAATACTTCAGACTGAAGCAGAGATGAGAGAAACAAGCAAGATACAATTTCTTGCTCATGTAAAACAAGAACAAAGTATTGTTTTGTTTTTATATAAATCTAACACTCAGCGCCCCTAACAACATAGAACCTGTATCAAGGGTGCCCAAAACACATACCAAAGACACCCAGACTGGAAAAGACATTGATATTTATAAAATGTTCGGCCTGCCGGAATCAAAACTGAATCAATGTTTGTTTATTTGAACTTTTATCTTTTTTGTGAAAACCTATTCAGGGACTTGAGAACATGTACTTATTGAGAGACTTGAGAGCATGTGATTTGCAAGTCAAAGCAGGATCCAGCCAAATGGTAATTTTCAATAACAACTTTATATTCACTCAGAAAATCCATTAGGATTGAAATTCTATAAATACCAACCAGTCACATGTCTACATAATACAAAGTACTAAAGGTCAATGACATCACAAATCATACTAGAAGCCAACAAGAGTTGTGAGAATCCCTCGAAATTTAGCTGATCGAGGCGTCTAGATTTGCTAGACAGGCGTGGGAACTGTCAAAAGTTAGCCTACCTACCTGCCAGGCGAAACGAAAACGAAGCCACAGTCAGCCATTTTGCATGGATGCTTTCAACTTACAGCGATCTCGAAGAGCGAGGGGAAGTTTGGCTGTCCGTCGCCACCGGCCAACCCTGCAAGGAGCCCTAGCTCCGCGCTGAGCCCGGCCAGGTCTGCTCCGATGCGTTCCGCTCTCTCCGCGTCCCCCAATTCATCCTTTAAGATATCCCCAATCTCATCAGACACGGCGGCCACGGCCGATGCTACTTCGTCACCTGCCGCCGCAGCTCCCACCAGCTCAATATCCAGACTTCCCTCATCATCATCAGCTCCGCGAGCTACGCCCGCACATTTCTCCGTTGCAAACATCATTCACGAAATGAATAACAACAATTTTCACACGCACGAAACATCTAAAGTCCACAGTAGCACAGTAATCAGATAAAAAGCGACAATTTAGGTGTTTTCAAATGAGAACTCAATTAATTCCGTCGGCAGCCCGAGGTTTTTCCCGAATTTTTTTGACAATATCAATATGGCGGCGGCGAGGATTGAGGAATTTGTGTGGCCAGCGAACAGCGAATAGGAATTTGTAGTTGTAATTATGTCTGGCAACATTTTGAGTAACCTTACCGATTAACATTGTGTTGTAATTTTAAAGAGTTTTTAACTGAATGTTAACTTTTTAGTTTTGTAGCTTTGAGACTAGTATTCTGAGTTTACAAGCGTTGCTTTGCTACGCAAAATATTATTGTGTGGCTAGTATACATCATCAAGAATAGGTAGGAACTTCCCACCTATATATGAGGGATCTTACATTTAATAATATCTTTCATACAAAACTAAGACTATCCCGTATTCTACAAAACGATTTTATATAACACCCATCTATAGGCTACTATACACTATACTGAACGATAAAGTGTACGCCATCTAGCGTGAAGTAGCATAAATAAATTGCACTACATCCACGCCAACGCCATCTAGCCTAAAATCAAACCATTACTTTTATATAGGGCTGTAACAATAGATGTCACTAGAATCTTAAAAATAAAAAATATGAAAGCGCCATCTAGTACTACTACTAATCAATGCATTCTTTTTAATATAGGGTTTAACCTTCAGATGTCACTTAAATTGTAATCACTTTCGCTACTGGCCGCTAGATGCCACTGCTTTATTATTTATAATTCGCAAAAATCTTCAGTTAGGAAACGAATTTATATAAGTAGTTATGAATATTCCTACTATTTTCCTTATCACCCGCAACTGAATTTTTTACTAAGAAAGACAACATTGTATTGACTTGCAGTCTCATTTTTGTTTTTCTCGAGTTCATTTCTTATTTTATTTCAAGATCATCGTTTCATCCGAAAGACGTCCACTGCTGGACATAGACCTTCCCCATAAACCGCCACAATGACCGGTCTTGAGCGACCCTCATGCAGTGTAGGTTCTCCCGCAGATTTCACCAGGTCTACTGACACCTTAAGGCGGTCTGCCTACTCTGTGTATTCCGGTTCGCGGTCGCCACTCGAGAACGATTCATCCCCATCTGTTCTTCGAGCTATCGTGCCCTGCCCATAATATTCTTTAGGACTTGGATTCTTTTGACTTGCCATGTAATTGTTCTTTTTCTCAAGATGCAAATTCTCTTGAAGACCTATTATTTAGGATACGCTTTTGTGTATAAATTTAATACCTACAGCTCACCCTCAAAAATATTTTAAATCAAAACGCAGTTTATAGTTAGAAATTTATTTATTTGTGTAATAATTAATACCTAGTTATTTTCCAAGTGTAATCCCATCGGCACATATCGTGCCCGATATGAGATCTCTCACAGTAGCTCTGAAACAATAAAATCATCTTATAACTTCGTCCCCTCGCACGCCTCATAAGACGATATACGACAAATAAATGGAACGAGCGAATGAACAGAGTCTATCTCTTTGATATAGCATACTGAGGGCAAGGGACAGTCATATATCAGTCGCCCACATCGGTTACTACATTTTATTGGAATAAGTAGTAAACATTGAGTATCTTTTTAATTATTACTTTTAAATCAAATCTGAATTACCAGAATTTAATTTTGTTTATTATCATTATTCCTAGGTAGTTTTAACAAAAACTAGTAAGTCATTTCGAAGAACTAGCTATTCCCGTTTTTTGGAAAGGTTATCTTTGACGAAATAATGTATCGAGGTTTTTTGATTCCACTAGTGTTTCTCAATTATAAAAAACTTTGTTATATCCTCAAAAAGGTTATATTGAAATTCCAGATCTTTGCCTCCTATAGATTAAGAGAATTACTTGATTTAAAAAACCTTCAAAACTCATATAGCGTCTTAAAGGACCGGGCTCTATCCCGTGATACCGAAGAGTATGAGAAACATAATGATAATAACACATCAAACTCAGAGCCCCTAACTAGGAAGAACCTGTATCTAGGGTGCCCGAAACAAATACAGAGACGAACATTACACCCAGAACGGAAACAAACATCGATATTCATCGTACCAATGTTCACCCGCCGGAAATCGAACCCAGGTGCACACGCATACTCAGTCCACATCACTGGCAACTGAGCTGCGGAGCAGTCGTATGCTGCGGAGACGGCTACTACTGGGCATTAGGCCCTTCCACAAAGATTGCCACAAGAGCTAACTTTGTAAAGCTTGGCAGGAGGGTGGCGATTGAAACATTTCAACGAAGGGCGCTGCTCCTGCTTCAGAAGTTCCCTTAGTCGCCTTTTACGACAACTTATGGAAGGAGATGAGGTGAAATTGTATGTCGCCACCACACGGCCGGTGTTTTTACATTTGAATTGATATCTACGTCCGACCATTGTCGTAAGGCAAGGCAAACATTTGTTTGCCTGAGCCAATTAGTGGGCACCCTGAACTACCTCGCCTCTATCAGTATAGGATACTTTACGAAATAAGGTATCAATATTAATTAGATGAGTCTAATTGACTTTCAATAAGCTATATCTTGTATCCTGTATTGAATAAATCATTTTTTACTTTTTACCGATGTCAGTCGATAAGCTGCTCTTCCGAGCATCGCAACAGTCGTGGGCCGCGAAAGTGGAATTCACACACTACACTGTAGTACCACAGTATAATAAAAAGTTCTACATACATTATGGACACCCCCTGCCTCCCTCAGCAAGTGCGACTCCCTCGCTCGCGGTTACCTCTCAGTGACGCTCAGTACAAGCAGCACATCTCATCTCACTCACACAAGCATGATGCGCGTGCACGTACACGAGTTTCGGCTGTGCGCGAAGTAACGCGCTTTTTTGTATGAAGTGTCCGAGGTTTGGTAGTAGGTAGTACATACCACCTGTATTATCTCTCACAGTATAGGATACTTTATCAAATAAGGCATCAATAGCGATTAGATTAGATGTAGTCTAATTGACTTTCAATAAGTGATATCTTGTATCCTATATTGAATAAAGATTTATTTGATTTGATTGATTTGATATCCAAACTCTCGCGGCCTTACGCGATGCTCGGAATCAAACCTGTCGAGTGTACAGTCACAGGTTCAGTATTATAGTCTCACCTGTAAATAAAGAAGTTGTACTGGCTCGTGTCCAGGGTTCCGTACGCGAAGCGCGGCATCCTGTTCGCCATGACCCACACCTCGTCTCCGGACACGTGGAGGTCTGACAACATAGAACAGACATTCGGTCCAATTCATACTAGAGTGCCTTCTGGATTGGTGGCGCTACTGTATACGTACAGTGGCGGTCTAGAACGGCGTAACACTTACGGTTTTTCTGTATTTCAAAATAGCTCTTGTTCTTTGGTAATACAGTCTAGGGCGCACGAGACCATAGACAAGTCTGATACGCCGTCCTAGACCGCCACTGTACATAACAAGTGCTAGGAAAGATAACTGCACCGCTACGCTAACTGCTACGTAAGCCCGCAACGCTACGCCACTGCTACGACTTTGGCTACGCGCTACGCTATTGGTTGCGGTTGAGTGTTTAAAATTTAGTATTCGGAATAAGTGTAACTGAAAATAATTAATGTATAATAAGTGTCTTTTTACATTTGCAGTAAACAATTAACCCTGTTATTCATAAAAAAGTTAAAAAGCATTTTAGTAATTTGACATATGTCAATTTAGACTGGATGTCACGTATTTAGCATACAACAAACCAGAGAAGTAGACCTCCACTAAAGCTACTTAAAATGTACTGTATCTTTATGAATAAGACAGTTACCCTCTCATTCATAAAAAGTTAAAGAGCATTTTAGTTATTTGACGTATGTCAATTTAGACTGGATGTCACGTAAATACGTGAAACAACAAACAACAAACCAGAGAAGTAGACCTCCAGTAACGCTACTTAAAATGTACTGTATCTTTATGAATAAGACGGTTAGTATTTTACTAATGTCTTGTTCACTAACTGGGTCCAGCTATCACCGAAGAAAACTGTCAAATGGCGAATTACTAACCGCTAGGATACAGTAGCTTCTGCGAGTCCTGTGCTAGTATGGCCACGTTGCTCGGCCTCAGAAGAGTGCCGCTTGCCCAGCACGAGATGGCGTCCCGGCCGACCTCTGCGAAGAATATCACTTTCGACGGTGCGTGGTAGCCGTGCATTGTTGATTGGGAGTTGTCGCCTCTCTCGCCTAGGTACTGATTATAAAGTAATTATTTACAGCTATTATCTAGTAGCACAACTCTGACACTTTATAGAAAACTAGATGCGTTTTCACCCGCGCAGATTTCTCATCAACACCAAAATCCGGTTTTTGCCCGTTCCCATGAGAATTTCGGGAAATTATTCCTTAGTGCTCCCCTACATTCCCCAAGGAACCTACGTGCGAAATTTCAGCCCGCTACGCCCAGTAGTTTCGGCTCTGCGTTGTCTGTCAGTCAGTCAGTAACGGAAGAGTTTTATATGTATTGATAGCGCGTTGCTTCGCGCACAGCCGAAACTCGTGTACTTGCACGAGCACCATGCTTGTGTGAGTGAGATATGAGACGTGCGACGCTGCTTTATTTGTACTTAGCGGTTAGTGAAAGGTAACCGAGAGTTGGGGAGCCGCACTTGCTGAGGGAGGCAGGAGTGCCCACACTGTATGTAGTACTATTTATTATACAGTATAATACATGCACAAAATAGTAATAGGTTAGGCGGTACGAAGTTCGCCGGGTCGACTAGTTTAGAATAGAATTGCTATTCTATTCTAAACTAGTCTACTATTCTACTTTCTACTACTATTATACTTTCTATTCTATTCTAAACAAGGATAACTTATAATAAAAAGTACATTAAACAGTTTAGGGTACAAATAATAGAAATTGCATGCAACCTTATCACTAAAAGCAATTTCTTCCAGGCAACCCACCCAGTTTATTATATAGTAAACTAGTCGACCCGGAACTTCGTACCGCCTGTTCGAGCGAGTCTTAATAACAGCGATATCGGCAATAGAGAACTATTCAACTCCCTGAAGTCGGCCGCCAGCCTATCTAGTATGACGTCAACACCGGTGCAACTTCACTCGCTCTCGTACTCGGATCCCTCTTCTAGCTAGGCGTGTCTTAAGCAACTTAAAATATTTAATTAATATTCGTATGAAATACATGTGATAGGTTACGTCGAATAAAACCGTATTAAGAAGTATAGCTGCTGCTCTTCATATTCTACAATACCTGGGAGGGCCAAGTCACCGGGTAAACACCGCCTATCCTATTAGTATTTTGTGCATGTACTTATTATACATATAAACCTTCCTTTTGAATCACTCTATATATTTAAAAAAACCGCATCAAAATCCGTTGCGTAGTTTTAAATATTTAAGCATACATAGGGATAGACGCGGAAAGCGACTTTGTTTTATACTATGTATTGAAGTAAACCAACATTATAATTAGTCCAATAGTCACTGGCTTGGCTGGCAGTCCGGTTCTTCAATACGCAGCTGGAGACGCTGAACTCCTGGGTCGAAGCCAGGGGGTGGAAGTAGGCGATCCTGCATCCACCTTGAGCAGCCAGGGGAGAAGATAGCGTCATGCTGAAGATGCCGTCGTTCCATTGGAACCTTTGACCTGGGGTTAACGATAATATAGGGTAAAGCATTTTATTTATCCCATCAACGACGGTCTTGAGCAACCCTCACTCAGCCCTTATACCCTGCCTGTCGTAAGAGGCGAGTAAGGGGTCTTACAAAAAGAGACCCGCCTCCAACAAACTGACACAAACATAATCTGAGAATTTCCTCGTTTTCGAAGTCGGTTAAAATAGGTACTTCCTTTTTTGAAGTCGGTCAAAAAATGGGAAAACTTTGATAGTACTTATCCTATACTGCATGAGTTGAGTGAGTTAGTGAGTGAGTGAGCGAGTTGATTGGTTAAGGGTCGCCCCTAATCTGGCTGCAGGCAAGCGAAGTGAAATCAACTGCCAGGATCTGACTGCTCTGTGGCTCAGTTGGCAGTGATGTGGACTGAGTAAGCGTGTGGTTCGATTCCCGGGCGGGGCGAATATTGATATGATGAATATCGATGTTTGTTTCCGGTCTGGGTGTAATGTTCGTCTCTGTGTGTGTTTCGGGTAGCCTAGATACAGGTTCTTCCTAGTTAGGTGCTCTGAGTGTGATGTGATATTATTATTATTATTATCTAAATATGTAATGGGTCTCTAAATTACCACCTACCACCAATATTCATATTCCCAGCTACAGGGTTGAAGCTGTAGAAGTTGTGTGAGAGACGCCAGCTGTCCCCTTCCCTCATAGAGTAGACGATCAGGCCATAAGTTGCGAGGTCGGGAATGTAGGCGTACGCGTTTGCGCAGTCGTTTGCTTCTACGTCTACTGTTATTGAGGCTAGACCTGAAGAAATTGCGTAAAAATATATGAATTTGAAATAAATGCTCAAGTGCAAGGGCTCGCGCTTAGAAGGTTCCAGAATAATTTTATTGTGTAAAATTTGCTAGCTTTAGCATTAGTTTTCGGTATTTGTTGTTATTCTAGGTACATGAATTGAAGTTGGAATTGCTAATTATTTGGTGCCAGTTCACCCGGTCGGTTTCTCAGTAGAGGCTCTACAAAATTGGATAAAAAAACAACAATTTTGTCTTTGTAGAACAAGTAAAATTTCGTGCAAACATTTCATTTAGATTTATTAAGTCGTTTCGGAGATTAGTGACTTTGAGAGACCGACGGACGGACGGACGGAATAGTCATAATCAAGTCAGTTAATAAGGTCCCGGTACGAATACCCGGAATCTAAACAGATATGAATTTGAAATTGAAAGCAAATTAGTTTTTTTTTTAATACTTTAAGACACAGCACAGATTTGGCGAATAGGGTTCATCTCGTGTCGTGCCTTATGTTAGCTTTGAATAAATTAGCACGAGGAAGACATCATCATCATCATATCAGTCGTGAGACGTCTATGTTGAACATTTGCCACAGATCCTCTTAAGCACAAACATTTTCGGACGGGTTTGATTGCCAATATTAAGTCGATATATTTCAAAACCAACCATGTCACATTTTTGAGTTTATCGAGTTTTTTAACGAAGGACGCTGCTGCTCGTCTTTCAGTTGTTCCCTTAGTACTTTACGACACCCATTAGAGGTGATTGTGGGGGCGATAGTCTTACCTGCAGGAGTCCTGGCGCTGACCAAGTCGGTACTCTTGAGGGGGTACCTCAATATCTGCTTGTTGGTGTTTAGATCGAAGATTACTATGGCTGGCTGCTGCAATTGCTGGTTTGCTTCTGTGAAAATTGTATATGAGAAAAGTTCAGAAGTTTTTAAATTAAAAAAAAAAAACAAAGCATTTATTTATCTACATCCATACCATAACTTTCCTATAATATGTTCAGAATCGATAAGGTAATGGCCTATATTGAGAAACCGGTATCAGTGAAATTGTATCATATTTTTACTTTACGTTATCGACAGCAGTAATATAATTACGTTCAAATTAAGAACATGTTCTTAGAAAAAAAGAGAATTATGTTTGACGGTGATTATCGACTGTGTCGATTCGACATTTCATTCGATATTAAATTATTGCTCAAAAAAATTCCAAAAAAACAATTCATTGCAATGATATCAATGGGCGGCCTTTTCGCTATGATCTAAAAACTAAAACTGTGCATTGGTGATAACATCTATTCTGCCGCCGGAGGAAGAAAGGGCGTATCTTGCATTTTTGACGAATTTGAGTTATATATTGATCCGAGATCAGGAAATTGTAAGCAATCTAACTGTCTAGGACATATATCTCAATTTTGCTTGTAGCCTTAGATACAGTAAGGTAAAAGGCCGCATTTTACTGCTCAAGCTAAGACATTTGAAGCTGAAAAGCCGCAATTTTGATTTTACGGCCTTTCATACTAGAAAATGCAATTGCTTACTTGAAAGGGCGTAAAATTTAATGAGCGCCTTTCTTTCTTAGTAAGTTATGTGTTTTTTTGGCATTCTACTAAAAAGAAAAGCCGCCGTATTATATTACGCCCTTTCATTCAAGTAAATCTGCAAGGGGGTGAGGAGCGGGGGACGGTTTCTCTAACAAAATCGTATCAGTTGCGCCCGCGTTCTTGCGCGAGAAACAAGGTCACTGTGAGGCGCTTTACGTTGGCGGCAAAGTGCATCGTTCGATTTTACCTATTTTGCCGCCTGTGAGTATGTACTTGCCTTCTTTTTGTTATTACTTTATGATTATACATATTATATATAACAACCGATAGACGTCCACTGCTGGATAAAGGTCTACCCAACAGATTTCACAAGGTCCAAGTTGTAGAGGGAGTTTGCCGTAATCGCTTGGCAGGTGGGTTGGCGATGGCAGAGTGTGGGTCTTCAAGTATAATATTACAATATTTCAAGGGAGCTCGCTGCTGCCCGTCCCGTCCCGTGTTCAGGCGTTACTTATTCTTATTTTCTATTTACGACGATTTTTGTTACGTTTAGCTAATACATAATAATAATAATACAGGCGTAGTAGTGATGTGACGACCCCATCGCCCATTAGAAATTCCAGTACTTTCAGTCTGGAACTTCCAATGCAAAATTAGTCACCGCAGGGACGGCTTGTGGCGAGTCGATGGTGAGTGGCGTCACCACGGACCCTATACTTACAGGGGGACACACACAGTCATCACACGCACACTTACATACAGTCATCACAGACACACACCCCCCCGCCTCTGAGCTTGCCTTCATCAGCCGGCCAGAGTGGAGTAGCAAGAGCGAAGCCTATGCTCCAGGTTGGAAGTGTAAAATGTCATAACGCCGGGTGCATCTTATGCTGCCCGCAGTCTCACCTCTCGACAACCTTAGCTGTCCACGACCAGTGTTGCGACCCGTCGCCAACAGATCGGCGACTTAGTGGAAGCCCACCCAGTGGACAGCGAGTCACCGCCTGCCATGATAATTAGTGAAATGTTGCATTAAAGGCGTACCGGTAGTTCACTCCATAGCACCAGTTAACCGGTCCATTAAACAGTTCAGCCACATAAACCATTTCTTGTCATTAATTTTACAATAGTTCCTATCACCTTCTGGGTGCCGCCTCTGGGTGCACGATCTATTTATGCATCTAGAGGCGGTGCCTGGTTGGTGATCCATATAAAATATAGCAAAACTCTCGAAAGGGCCTCTACGAGTTGGATTCGTCCCCTCGCATGCCTCTCAAAGGACCGGGCTCCACCTAACAATGTTAGTTTGTGTCATTCCGTTAGATAGATTTCTGTTCTGACTTAACTATAATAAACGTATATAATAATCTAAGGAACCATCACTGCGCGCGTTTTCGTGCCGTCGTCCTCCTCGGGGTCGATTCAACGGATGTGTCGGGCCCCCGCCTTTCACACCCACGACCCCATTTTCACGACCCCACGCGCATTTCTTTGGTCTTAGCCGTATTAATACGAATCCCATCTTTTGCAGCTTCAACCACCAGATCGTTTGTCTTTGCTTGAAGGTCGCTCAGTGTTGTAGATAAAAGTCAAAAGTCTTCTGCAGTCACTGTCCTCAAGACACTTCTGCGAGTTCCAGGGAATACCCCGCTTGCCTCTGCCGGTGACTATACACATCACGTCGTCCAAAACCAGCAATAACAACATCCCTGATGAAAATAGGCAACCCTGTTTAACGCCTTCTGTGACCGTAATGGATTGCGTAAATTGGTCTTTGTAAATGACTCTGCAGGCGGAGCCCACATACAAGTTTTGTATCTGGTTTATTAACTTGTCCGGTATACCTTTACTGCGGAGAGTACTCGCCAAATGCTGGACCACCTAAACCTGTCGAACGCCTTTTTGAAGTCCACAAATAGCGCCAATAATAGTTCGCACTGCATCTCGTTACATTCTTCCAGAATTATTCGCAGCAGGTTCAGTTGGTCCGTGCAAGATCTTCCAGGACGAAATCCAGACTGCTCTTCTCTCAACTTCACGTCCACCACCCCTGCTATTCCGTTCAGCATGATTTTGGTCAGGATTGTAGTGTGCAGGGCGAGAGCAAGTTTATGCCCCGCCAGTTAGAGCATTGCGAAAGATCCCCCTTCTTTAAAAGTTTCAGGATTATTCCTTCTTTCCAGTCGTTAGGGACTACTTCCGTTTCCCATATGACTGTCATCAAGGGCAGAAAGACATCGGCTGATTCATCTGCGTTGGCTTTTAGAACATATTTGGAGATACCGTCGTTGCCAGGACTATCTAACTATCGAGGATCTCGTAGACAAATTAAAATTAGGGTTGGCCAAGATTATAATTGTATTTAAAAATGTTATTGTCCGTTCCTTTGAGATAAGTTATTAATGAATAAAAGGGCCAATTATTATAAAAAACCTAATTTTCCTTAACCTTTTACGTCTTTATCTATTATTCGAATAATATTCGAATAGTAGCCCGAAAAAAAACGAATATTCGAATACAAATTTTTTCGAATATTTGCAAGCCCTAACTGTGTGCTGTACGGTTATTTTAGATTGTATAATTTGGCTTGGTCCGGGACACAGTTCACAAAGATAATTTTATTCAAATATTTAAAGTAAAGCAATAAACGATTGGATACGTGGAGAAAAATCGTTTATTCCTTTACTGCACATTGAAATATTTCCATAACCATATCTTGTGATCTGTCCCACGGATCAAGCTTAATCATGCAAAGTATAAATACTGGGTGTTTCTGACAAGGCGGTAATAAATCAAAGGAGAGATTCAGCTTACCATAACTAACAACTTTCCCGAAGCAACATGAGTCAAAATTTTAAAATAAAAATCTGCTGTCCCGTACATTGACCCCGTCAGCTGATCTAACTTGTTATGGAACAGCTGATTTGTTTTGAGATTTCGATCCATATTGCTTTGGGAAAGTTGTAAGGTATTAATTATAGTGAGCAGAATCCCTTCTTTGATTTATTACCGCCTTGGTAGGAACACACAGTATAATTTTATGTTGTTTCTATACTTAATTTCCAGTGATTAAAAAAAAAAATTGGATAAGTATTTTTATTGCTTTTTATGTTTGACTTTTTAAATTAGCTTAATAAACTTTTTAATAAGCTTACAGTTATTTTATCAAGAGATATTGTTTATTTTCAGTTAAGAGAAGATTTTTATGTTTGACTGATTAATAAATTAAGATGTTTCATTATCTACAGTGTTTTATTATTATTACAATAGAAAAAAAACATCACAACACATTTTAAATCAAGGTCAGTTTGGGTCAGTTAATAAAAAGAAAAGGCGTATTTTCTAATTGCGGCTTTTTAAACCAGTTATTTCTAGTTGGAATACTTAGTTTTCTTGCTTGAAAAGGCATTTTTGTTATTTTTAGTAAGAAAAGGCGCAACTACGGTTTTGCGGCCTTTCTGCTTAGAAAAACTTAATTAATACAAATTTAATTACTAAATTAAAAGGAAAATATCTAAATAAAAAAAAAACCTTGCATGATAGCTTAAAATCTCCAACCTACCTAAATAGAGGGATTTTTTTTTGAAATTATCACCATTGAAAGATATTGAATTAATAAGCAGTGTTAGTTGGAACCTTTTTTTTAACTTAATCTTAATTTTCTCCGTTTCATGAAAACCCAAGATACGCCCTTTCTTCTTAAGGCGGCAGTATTCACAGTGAATTTAAAACGAACCTGGCACTTCAAGTAAACCAGTGTCGACCATCCAGAGCCGTCCGCAGACGTCAGCCCGTGTCCTGTAGACGGAGACGAGCGTCCGAGATGCCCTCATGTCCGGGTAGGGACGGAGCGGCGGCGACCGCTCACTCGAGTGACGAGACAAATCTATGTAGTTTAGGGTATTGAATCCCCTCTCTACTTACTAATTTACTACTAACTTCCCTTTACTTACTACCTTCCCTTTACTTACTTACTTTTTTGCACTTACTTACCCTTTTCTTTGATATCTGAGGGAAATGCCCGTATTTCCGTCGCTCGGGTGAGTGGCGGGGGTATGTGGTGTGGGGCTCGCACCCATTAAAACCCTCACTATCTTTTTCTTTGATACCAGAGGGAATGGCTCATCGCATTTACCGTCGCTCAAGAGAGTGATATGGGAATGTGGGGCTCGCACCCACTAAAACCCCCGTTTTTGGGAATGACCCCGTAAATCATTAATGATCCTTCCCACAATAGCTTTACTTCTTTCTATAAATCTAAAGTAAGATTATTAATTCCAGTCAGAAAACGGGCGGGTCACCGTATTTTATATCAGAGACAGTTGCACTTCTCATTTTACTGTCTGGAATTCATAATCGTGCTATATTTGAAAGTGAACATAAAACGAACCTGGCACTTCAAGTAAACCAGTGTCGACCATCCACAGCCGTCCGCAGACGTCAGCCCGTGTCCTGTAGACGGAGACGAGCGTCCGAGATGCCCTCATGTCCGGGTAGGGACGGAGCGGCGGCGAGCGCTCGCTCGAGTGACGAGACAAATCTATGTAGTTTAGGGTGGAAGGTATTCCTGAAAAGGTAGATTTATCAATCAATACATCAATCAATATATATAAAACTCTTCCGTTACTGACTGACTGACTGACAGACAACGCAGAGCCGAAACTACTGGGCGTATAAAGCTCTGTATATAAAACTCTTCCGTTACTGACTGACTGACTGACAGACAACGAAGAGCCGAAACTACTGGGCGTATAAAGCTAAAAATTGGCATGTAGGTTTCCATTGGAACGGGAGAAAACGGGATTTTTGTGTTAAGGCGGTAAGTCACGGTATGGCGCGAAATTCAAAATTTTTCGCGTTTTTTAATTATTCTGCCGAAAGTATTCATTTTTAATAAAGTTTTAATGAATTCGCGTATGTAAAAAACCATTTCTCACATTGTAATACAACGTTTTTCGAAGACAGACCTACTAATTTTGTGTCTAAGGACCTAACTTGATTTTTGGCCTTTATGTCCTTAGGCACAAAATCAGTAGGTCTGTCTTCTAAAAACGTTGTATTACAATGTGGCAAATGGTTTTTTACATACGCGAATTCATTGAAACTTTTAAAAATATGTATACTTTCGCCAAAATAAATAAAAAACACGAAAAAATTTGAATTTCGCGCCATAGCGAGAGTTACCACCTTAAGGAGAAATCTGCGCGGGTATAAAATAAAGTCGCTCTCCGCGTCTGTCACTATGCTTGAATCTTTAAAATTATGCATCGGATTTTGATGCAGTTTTTTTTATTCGATAAAGTGATTTAGGAGAAAGGTTTATAAGTTTAAAACGTGCACAAGAAAATTATAGGTTAGGCGGTACGAAGTTCTCCGGGTCGACTAGTTTTTATTATAAAATGGTAGGTATTTCCAGATCAAGAAGATAATCATAAGAAAAACTTACCATACCTCCGTCGAGGGACAGTGACGAACAGTCTATTGCCGACTCTCTCTACGCCCATGGGTACATTGTTGTATTGTATGAAGAAATTACCGGCTTCATCTGAATGGAAATGAAAGAAATCACTAAGAAATTTATTGAATATGAAATTAAATCCTTTTCGTATAAAAAAAAAAAACAATAATGGGAGAACAAAACGTCTCTGAATTTAAGTTTTCGAGAAAATATTATAGTGAAATCATTAATTATTTAAAAGCTAAGTTAGTTTTTAAGAAAGAAAAATAAAAGATGGGGATTGTAAAAAAAGAAATACACGCAGATACCTTTTGGAAGTGGTCGGGTCGTTGTGACGGCAACTTGTGGACTTTGAGTTGGACCTGAAATTTTAATGTTAAGACGATATACGAGAAATAGATCAAACGACCGAGGATGAAAGGTTGTCCTTTTCCCTTAAACATACTGAGGGAAAAGGACAGTCATATGTCAGTCGCCCACATCGGTTACTACATTTTATTCGAAAAAGTAATAAATATTAAATAGGTATATTTTTAATTATTACTTTTAAATCAAATTTAAATTACCAGAATTTGATTTACTTTATTATAATTATTCCTATGTAGTTTCAACAAAAACTAGTTAGTAATTTAGACGAACTAGCTATTCCCGTTTTTTGGAATCTTTGACGAAATAATGTATCGAGGTTTTTTTAATCCACAAGTGTTTCTCAATTGTAAAAAACTTTGTTATATCCTCAAAAACATGATGTTAAAATTCCAGATCTTTACCTCTTATAGATTAAGAGAATTAAAAAAGCTTCAAAACTCATATAGCGTCTTAATATGTAGTTTTATCGGCGGATTAAAATGTTTAGTTTTCATTAAGAGGCACATACAGGATTGAGTCTTTTCAGATTTGTCGTTATATTGCCACCACCACATGTCGTGAAGGCATCTCTAGCTCCTCGTTAGTCGTCTTCGTTCTATTGCCACTAAGGCTGACATACCCGAGTATCTACTTGGTTCGAGTTGTCTTAGGCTGACATTCACAGTCAGTGTTTCGAGGCTACTCGGTCGAGTATGATACTTAGATAAGTAGATAGATAGATAGATAGATAGATAACATATTTATTTTCACTTATAATACTAATACACACAACATAAAAAGACAACAATTTTACATATAAAATGTACAGTTCCAAAAGGTGCGAAAAGTATTACAACTGAAAAAAGGCCCCGACTCAGCATCATGTCACAGTTTCCTGTAACGCTGGTATTCTGCCGGCACCAAAATGGAGTGAGGGCGAGGTGAAACATAAAGAAGAAAATATAATGTAAAGAGATACTAAGATGGGTAAAGAACTACATATATACTTCAACATTAACAATATAATAATGGTTCCACAAGTCTAAAAAAATAAATAAGATTTTTGCATAATAATATAAAGACTTACTTACTTATAATAGATATAATATAGTTAATATAAAGAGATGAAGAAAAATTTAGGTAGGCAAGTTTTGCTTTTGCATATCGAGCAGATATTTTTTGTATGCTGATTTAAAAGATTTGACCGAAGTGAACAAACGAAATGGTGGTGGGATACCCTAAGATAAGATAAGTCGTTCCCGAGTACTGATTATCCTGGGTCGAGCTGTCTTATACTCCGTGGAGCATGTGTTTCACTGTCACGAAGTCTGAATTCTCCAAATTTATCAACTTAGAGCGGAGTAAGATTTAAAGTTACATTTTGACACTTTGGAGTGCGAGTTTGAGCTGCGACTCAACTGTGAATGTGAGCCTTAAGGTGTTAACTCTCGCTATGGCGCGAAATTCAAATTTTTTCGTTTTTTTATTTATTCTGGCGAAAGTATACATTTTTAATAAAGTTTAAATGAATTCGCGTATGTAAAAAACCATCTCCCATATTGCAATACAACGTTTTTGGAAGACTAAGACCTGTGTCTATAGGGTAAAAGGCCAAAAAACAAGTTCCTTGAATATACACAAAATCAGTAACTCTGTCTTACAAAAACGATATATCACAATGTGGGAAATAGGTTTTTACGTACGCGAATTCATTTAAACTTTATTAAAAATGAATACTTTCGCCAGAATAAATAAAAAACACGAAAAAATTTGAATTTCGCGCCATAGCGAGAGTTACCACCTTAAATCTATACATTAATAATATTTATTAGCAAATCAATTGAGTTTAAATACAGTTTAAACAAACAAGCCCCCAGCCCCCAGTAATTAAAAAACGTGAAAAAAAATGAATTTCGCGCCATACCGTGAGTTACCGCCTTAAAGTCGAAAGTATGCTTCACTGTCTTGAAGTTGAAACTCGACTATGTATACCAATGACATATCTCGCGACACACGACCATGGCCCTCAGTCTCATCGCGCAAAACGTAACTATCGAATAAAAGTAGAGTAGAAACAGTACGTTAATCGCAAGAAAATACACATTTGGTAGTCTCGTAATCAATTTTGCTATAACTATAGCAGTAGTATCGCAATAGATTGGAATTGACCAAAAAGGGTAGTCTGCTCCATAATTCAATAATGTTAAGATTACGTTCGACTGACATTATTAACCGACGAAAAAACAAAAAGGAGGAGGTTCTCAATTCGTCGCGTATATTTTTTTTTTTTTTTTATGTATGATCACGCATAACTTTTTACTGTGTGGACCGATTTTGATAATTCCTTTTTTATTCGACAGGGTATACCTTGAAGTTGGTCCCATAAAAATTTGAAAATAAAATTCCAACCCTAAGGGTGGAAAAATAGGGGTGACTTTATTGTTCACTCACAGATTGTATTGCCGTGTTGTGATTTACATGATAACTGCTAGGTATAATTATGAGTCTTTTTATATGAATGTTAATAATCATAATCTCAGCCGATAGACGTCCACTGCTGGACATAGGCCTCCCTCAAAAATCGCCTCACCGACCGGTCGTGATCGAACCTCATTCTGTTAGTCCCTAAACCTTAACCAGGTTGTGTGGCCACCTTGTGGGGTGCGACCACCCTGTGGAGGGTGATTGGCTGGGGTCAAAAAAATTAGCCCAAAAAAAACTGAAAAGCAAAAAATAAAAACTTTTTATCAAGAAAATTAAACCGCCGAAAAAACTGAAAAGCATTAAATAATTGGGAAAAATTTTCTATTAGGACTTAATTTACTCACTTCTTAAAGTAATTTTGGTTAACCAAGAAATTTTGAGTCGGTGCCACAGAATCAACGAATAACGATCACTAAATTACCTGAAATTCAAAGAAATAACCGAAAAACGTGTGCCGCCGCGCATCGCGCTATAGGTAGTTAAGGAATTTGCTTGTGTGGTGTGGCACCGACTTAAAATTTCTTGGTTAGCCAAAATTACTTTAAGAAGTGAGTAAATTAAGTCCTAATAGAAAATGTTTCCCAATTATTTAATGCTTTTCAGTTTTTTCGGCGGTTTAATTTTTTGATAAAAAGTTTTTATATAATGTCAATAATGATTGATATTAAGTGACAGTTGCACTACGCCCGTTCCAATTTCGTCTAATAAAACAGGATTCACTATTTAAGTAAAAAAAATCCCATATTATTCTATAGCTTGCTATTCATATTCTATTGCTATACTATAATGATCGATCAAAGTTACGAGACTCGCAATTTTTGACACAATCGTAATAGAGTAATAGTAGAATAACAATAGAATAGAAGTATAATCGTAAGTTTAAGAGACTAGAGTCCCATGTCGTCTTAATGGTGTCGATGTTCGCCGTTGTTGAAACAACAGGACTTTATTAATATTAAAACTTACGGTTAAGATTTCCTATAATGTTATCTACACCGATGTTGTTGTTTGCATTTTGGTTCTGATTTCCCTGCCATGGTCGATTAGGCTGATTCGTTGGTCCTGTAAAAAAATTACACTGATACTAGCGTAAATCGCAAAAAAAATAAAAATTCTTCTAAACTGAACCATGGCAAATATCAAAATGTCTTCGGTCCGGGCTCGCTATTCCCATTGAGGCGAAAATATCGTTGTTTTTTCCTAGGTCATGTATATGTATATGTACAGTGGCGGACACGGTCGGCGTAACACTTCCGGATTTTCTGTTTTGCAAAATAGCTCTTGTTCTTTGGTACAGTCTAGGGCTGACGAAACCATAGACAAATCTGTTACGGCCTCCTAGTCCGCTACTGTACAAGGGTATGTTCGTCTTTGTATGCATTTCGGGTACACTAGATATAGGTACTATCTAAGTAACCGCCGGGAGCGCCGGTTAAGTCGTAACTTATTCTGAGAGTCGTAAGGAGTTTTCCCGCCTTAAAAAAAGTTACTATAACCTGCTCACATAAAGAAAAGATCTCAAAATGTAAAGTCTTATTCTGATTGGTTCGTTAAAATATCCTTTGACACTACAGAGAACCAATCAGAATAAGAGTTTACCAATCTAGCTAGCCAATCAGGGTTAAGGCGGCGACTAAGAGGGGACCCCGGGGTCGTTAGGTGCACGAGGCGGGGGCCTCGTGTAGTCATATAACGGCCCCGAGAAGGACGGCGAAACGCGGGTGTCCCGTTTCCGCCGTCGAGCGTAGGAAGAGCCATCCGCGCTCAGGGGGGACTACCACCACCTGTCCCCCCGTGAAGAGGCTACACAGCCGATGCTGGGGAGGGTCGCGGAGAATTCCTAAATTCTGGCTTTCCCGCGGCCCTCCTGCTATCAGCCGAGAAGGACACCGGCGGGGTTTTAGTGGGTGCGAACCCCACATAACCCTGCGGCTCCCCCCGGGGCTGCAGGGTACTCGTTAGAAGTTTCCCCGCCTTAAAAAAAAAATGGTTTCAGATTTTTCAATTAAACCAGGTTTTTTGCAAAAAAAACTGCTTTATGTCGGAATGATTGAAAAAAAATTAATGCTTGTATCAAATTATCCGGGTTTTCGCGAAATCCCTAGTTTTTTTTTGCAAAAAACCTAATTTTCAAATCTTACTACGACATATCTGGGCGCTAAGTGTGATGTTGGTTAGTTATTAAAAACATTACTCTGTCCCCAAACGTTCCCAGCCTGATTGAAGCGTAGGTTCTCTGCTTGTCTCTTGACTCTTGTTGCCGCTTCCTCTTCCTCTCCGAATCGGTCTTGTATTACTAGAAGAAAAAGATTGTAAGTCCATCGCACATCAGCAGTGACCTTCGTTAAACAATTTTAACAGCCATACTGCGATCGTTAACAAACCTGGCAAAACCCTTTATAATATTAATCCTTGTGGTGATTGGGGGAGGCCTAAGTACACATTCCCGGGGTCCTGCCCAAAAGCGCCAAGACGGCCGCCGGGGGGTTTTAGTGGGTGCGAGCCCCACATATACCCGACGACGCTCCCCCGAGCGTCAAGAATGCGATAGGCATTTCGCCCCGTTACAAAAATAAGGCGTAAGTACACATCAGCGGCTGTCTTGTAGGCTGATAAGATACCTACTTAAGAGGACAGTATAGCAATCCAAAAATATTAAGAAAAACTTATGCTGTCACCCTCTAACAGCAACCATGCGACAGAGAGAGAGCAATTTTTTTGATGCAATTTACGTTTCTGGGGAAAAACGTTTTTCACTACCTAAATCTTAGCAAATCACAATTATTTTGATGTCCATCGCTTCAGCAATAAATAATTTAGGTTTATACGTTTTCGTTTTTTTTTTAATATTATGCATTCGTTTCGTAAAACCAACATCTTTATCCAACCAATTTCTTAACACAAAAAAACTGAGCCTATTTCAGGAGCTTATTTAGTCTGAATCTTTTGCTAATTTTGAAAAAAGTAAAAAGTATAGTAAACCTACAAAAAGCTATTTTATGGTGTTATAGTAACAAACCAAAATTTCATGGTGATTTGAAAATATAATTAGTAGTAAGTAGAAAAACGTTTTCTCTTTTTGTATTGACGCGTTCAGGGTATACGGTCCTCTTAATTGAAGTTGATTACACTCTCATTATAGATACCTTGAGTACTCTCTATTGAATAGTACAGTGGCGGACAAGTTCGGCGTAACACTTCCGGTTTTTCTGCATTGTAAAATAGCTCTTGTTCTTTGGTAATACAGTCTAGGGCTGACGGAACTATAGACAAATCTGTTACGGCCTCCTAGTCCGCTACTGTACAAGGTAGTTGGATTTTCATTTTCATTTTAATTTCAGTACTTACACGGTACTCCATTGAGGTCATAAGTGACCTGTTTCCAGGCGAAAACTTCAGTCAGTTTTCCGACGCGACGGTCCACTCTCTGTCCTAACGACAGATGACCAGACGCCACCAGGAGCAGCAGTGGCCACATTGTCACTGGAACATTATGTAGTCAATATATATAAAACTCTTCCGTTACTGACTGACTGACTGACTGACAGACAACGCAGAGCCTAAACTACTGGGCGTAGAAAGCTGAAAATTGGCACGTGGGTTCCTTGGGGAGTGTAGGTGAGCACTAAGAAGAGATTTCCCGAAATTCCCACGGGAACGGGAAAAAACGGGGATTTTGTGTTTATGAGAAATCTGCGCGGGAAAAACCGCGGGGCAGCCTCTAGTTAGATATAAAACTACTGACCCGCCCCCTTTTCCGTAACTGATGAAAGACGACAGGCCTTAAGGGGCCACACGGTGCGATACTAGCGCCAGTTTCGAAAAATATTAAGGGGTATCTTCTAGTTCTAAACCATAACCGAAATAAATAATTTCTTTTTTACGAAAAAGGTACCCGCCTTCAATAAACTGAGCACTTTCTAATTTTCTAGGTCGGTTCAAATAGGTACTTAAATACTTCTCCTAAATGTAACAAATACTTATCTGAAAACCGCATCAAATCGGTTCAGCCAAACGTAAGATAATCGTGGACAAACAAACATAATTACATACAAACATACATACAGGAAAACCGCATCAAAATCGGTTCAGCTAAACGTTAGATAATCGCGGACAAACATACATACGTACATATAAACATACATACAGGTCAAACTGATATCCTTCTTTTTTGAAGTCGGTTAAAAATATGCGTCATTGATGCACTAGATATTCTTGCTTAGAATTGCACTTTAAGTTCCAGCCATCCATCATACTGTAAAGTTTTATAAAAATAAATACTTTTTTAATTTTTATAATGTTAGTTATATAGTTATTTATGTTATAACTCAAGTACCTATCTAATTATCCGAAAATAAATTCCTTCGAAATTTAATACATAAAGTTCTTATTTTTAATTTGCTGGATCTTACCTTTTTTATTAAGTAGGTATTCAATCCTTAATAATAATTTACGTACACAAAGTACATAACACAATTACCAACAATACAGTTCATAACATGATGCGATACGAGAATGCAAGAGTAGGCACTTAACTGAGTTAAAACAACAATATTTTGATCACCGCGCGATCCTGACCTAATAGAGATGTCAGTGGGTCAACATCGATAAACATAATGAACTATATAACGGATATCGGACACAATATAGCTGTACTACCTACTTACTTAGACATACCTGGTAAAAATAGCTTGGTTGGAAAAATAAAGTATAGCCTCAATGGCAAATAAATGTTTTTGCAGTTTTTTTATGCATATTTCATTCGTTGATGGCTTTTAAAAGTTTTACGCTGATAACGCTTAAAGCTGTTTTATTCCAGCACCCGCTGTGGTAAGAAATTTCTATTATTATAATTATTGGTGTTAAAGCTAGTAACTCTTTTTTAACCTCCGAACGAAAAGTAAGAGAGGGGTGTTATAATTTTAACTTTTGTATCTGTCTGTATGTCTGTCTGTGGTATCGTAGAGCCCAAACGGCTAAACCGATTTTCGTATAGTTTTTTTTGTATAGATAATTTCAGCCCGAGTGTTCTGAACGTCTCATGAAGATCTGATCAGCGGTTTAAAGATCATCAGCTCTTTTCTAGGTGGAAATGCCTAACGCACTTCCATCGCTCGAGGGAGCGACGGGGTACATGGAGGGTATCTCGGCGATTTTCTGGAGGGATCCCACAAAACATTGATGATCGGCATGTGGTGTCTTCTCACGCCTGGCTGCTATCCAGCATAATCCTTGGGGAGGAATTTTGTTCCCTTCACGGCTCGCCTGATGCACATGTTTACACATAATCTTCTAAGTACCTAACTGTACCTTTTTTGGTTACAAGGTCCAATTACGATAGCGAGATAAATACCTAAATATGTACTTACGTGTTTTGACATCTTATCTTAGCCTATATAATCTATTGATTATATTATTGTCTTCAAAGTCCATCCCTAAACCGAAAGTGACGCCACAAATCCTCACTTTCGCTTAAAAGCCAGTTTACAGTATTGCTAGCGCCATTCGCGAATAAAATGTATATCTTCTAAACTAAGGCTAATATCAAAAATGTGGCACAGTATGACACTAGATAATGTAGCATTGTATTTTTAGAACACTGTTGTATAGCTTGTAAGTTGAAGACCAAAGAAAGCTACAACAATCCGTGTATAATTTTGTTCTTTTTAGTTAGGACTACATTACTGTGCTCAAGAAAATATTTAAGGGCTTCAACCTTTAGCCACCTGACCTCATACAATATTAGGACACTAGGTTTTTTTTATTTAATTTGATGTAATTCAGTTTACTAGTCTCTGTCAATAAGAGATAACTGGTTGTAGGTATCGAAAATGCTATTTTATTTTGATCTTTTTTCATTTCATTTGATTCACTGCTAAGATTAAAAATATTATCGATAACATATTTTTTCACATCCTTAAAATAATTACCTACCTTCCCACTATAATCTTGTTTGGCAGGATTCCGCGTTACCGTTGTTATTGTTGGCGTCACATAGCGGTTTGTCTATATTATAGGTAAATTTATACTGGTAATTAGGTTCAATATTAATTACACTAGCTGAGAAGACTAACTTCGTACCGCCTAACAATATGTTGTCTAATTGATAAAGTTTGCACAATATTTTACCTATTTTTAGGTACAGTGGCGGACACGATCGGCGTAACACTTCCAGTTTTTCTGTATTGCAAAATAGATCTTGTTCTCTGGTAATACAGTCTTGGGCTGACGAAACCATAGACAAATCTGTTACGGCCTCCTAGTCCGTGACTGTACTATTCTTACCTACCTATAGCCTTAGATAATTTTCAGGGATAGAATCTAATAATTTTTATAATCAGTCCAGTAGTTTTGGATCATTATTCGGCATAAACTAACAAATATTTTTCCTTTTTGTAATTCTAAGTGTAGCAAACGCGTAGGTAAATTATGTGTGTTTGTTAATGTCCTAGTAAGAGAAGGTTCTTTGTTGAGATTTAAGAACAAATATGAAAAGTACCTAATGATTGAGGTCCGGGTTTGATTACCGGTGGGAGCGAACATTGTTATGATGTATATCGATGTTTGCTTTGCGGTCTGGCTGTGTGTTTGTGGATTTACCTTGTTAGAGGCTCTGAGTGTGATGTGATGTATTATTTGTAAAGTATTATTTTTATTAAGAGGCATAGCACAGCTAAAGTATCGCCACCCGAGAAAAAAAAAAATATCTTCTAAACTAAGGCAAATATCAAAAATGTGAAAAGCATTCCCCTAGATAATTCAGCCTAGTATTTTTAGGGCATTGTTGTATAGCTTTTAAGTTAAAGACTACAGAAAGAAACTGATTGTTGCTAAAAACGGCCGCTTTTGGCAACAATCAGTTTCTTACTGTGGTCTTTAACCTAAAAGCTATACAACAATGCCCTAAAAATACTAGGCATAATTCAGCCTAGGAGAATGCTGTTTCACATTTTTGATATTTGCCTTAGTTTTGAAGATATTTATTTTTTTCTCGAGTGGCGCTACTTTAGCTGTGCTATGCCTCTTAATAGCCTTAGCTTTTAGTTTTTAAGGTTGATTGCAGTTTTCCATTGAATTTTTTGAACAGAAAAACCAAACGAGACAAGTTTACAAAATAGGCGTTTTATTGTACATTTCCTTAAAAGAAAAAGCACTGTGTAGGAGCAGCTATATATTTTTAACTTTGTGTTTAAGGCTCCGAACGCAGATGCGGTTTTTTTCCGCGCGGATTTTATGTATAACATATTGAATCCTATGGAAGTGTGACCAGCGGAAAATAAACGCGCGGATAAAAAACAGCCTGTGCGTTTTAAGCCTAACTCTTTTAAACATTTTCAGTACATAAGTATATAAAAGATAAAAGCAACATTTAGGTATATCTCAAATTATTAAAAAAACTGTCTAAACTATGTATGTTAAGTATCATAAAAAAAAACTATTAGGTATTTATGTAAGTATAAAATTAAAGTAGGCATGTTGCTTAATCTTTGTTTCGTCTAGTATTTAAACTGAGAGCATAAAAATAATTATACATTGGTAATAAGAAATAACTTTGTGTTTGTGAGTGTGCTTTTGTAAGTTAGTTTGTATATTTCTTAACGTTAACTTAAAACCTAGATTGTGTTATTTTCAATAGCGTTTGCCTTGTCGAGCTCGCTGAGACGATCCTTTAGTTTCTGAAAAAAAAAAAAACATAATCAATATACGTTTTAAAAACTCTTTAGTTACTACTGACTGACTGACTGACAGACAACGCAGAGCCGAAACTACTAGGCGTAACGGGCTGAAATTTTGCATGTAGGTTCCTTAGGAAGTGTAGGTGAGCACTAAGAAAGGTATTCCCGAAATTCCCATGGGAACGCAAAAAAAATATCGATTTTTGTGGTTATGAAAAATCTGCGCGAGTGAAACCGCGGGGCAGCCTCTAGTAGTATATAAAACTTTTCCGTTACTGACTGACTGACTGGCAGACAACGCAGAGCCGAAACTACTGGGCGTAGCGAGCTGAAATTTTGCAAGTGGGTTCCTTGGGGAGTGTAGGGGAGCACTAAGAAAGAATTTCCCGAAATTCCCATGGGAACGGGAAGAAAAACTGGGTTTTTGTGTTTATGAGAAATCTGCGCGAGCGAAACCGCGGGGCAGCCTCTAGTACTTATATAAAACTCTTCCGTTCTGACTGACTGATAGACAACGCGAAGCCGAAACTACTGGGCGTAGCAGGCTGAAATGATTCAATTCTAGGGCATCATGGTTTTCTTTTAGGGTAACTAGGTATATGTGATGTAGATGTTATGATGCAGGGATCAGCCCAACACAGCCCTTGATCGCGATAAAGGAAGGGACATAGTTATTGGTCACGATCCTCAGCCATGAGGGAAGGACGAAGAGGAATACAAACCATCCACATCTCGGTGTCCCAGTCCTGGAACATGTCGGTGAAGAAGGCGGGCTCGCGGCCCTGCTTCACGTGCAGCACGGGCCGAGTGCTGGTACCAGGGCCGAAGCGGCGGAGGAACGACTATGGAGTGAGACAGTATTCTTATAGAGTGCGAGCCAAATAAGTATATTAGAGTCTGCAATTGTATGCGGATAGCGCTCGGTCAAAATATGATGCAAATATTAATCAGCCAATTATTTTAATGGCGGGTCAGTTTACCGCGATGCTAGCGCCATTTCGTAACAATAATTATATCTTCTAAACTAAAGCCAAATATAAAAAAAATTGGCACAGTGTGACACTAGATTGTAGCCTAGTATTTTAGGGCACTGTTGTATAGCTTTTAAATTAAATACTAAAGAAAGCTACAAAGTGTTGCTAAAAGTGGCCACTTTTAGCAACAATCTGTGTATAATTTTGTTCTTTTAAGTTAGGACTACTTTACTGTGCTCAAAAAATACTAATCAAGTAATCTTGATTAGTATTTTTTGAGCACAGTAAAATGTGAATGAATATGCCACTAGATAATTCTAGTGTCATATTCATTCACATTTTTGATATTTGGCTTAGTTTAGAAGATATAATTATTGTTCCGAAATGGCGCTAGCATCGCGGTAAACTGACCCGCCATTAAAAATAATTGGCTGATTAATATTTGCATCATATTTTGACCGAGCGCTATCCGCGCGCAGACTTAATTTGCACGCACTTCTACTTGCACAGTTAACTTTTTAAAGGTCCCCGATAATTTCACAGAGGTTTGGCATTATATTATAAATCTTATCATAATCATTATCTCAACCGAAACACGTCCACTGCTGGATAAAGGCCTTTCCCCAAAGATCGTCACATGGACCGGTGTTGTGCAACCTTCATCCATCCAGTGCACTAACGTAAAATTCACCAGGTCGTCTGACCACTTTGTGCGTGGCCTGCCTACTCTTAAGTCTTCCAGTTGAGATTTGACGACTAGGTTTATCTTTACCAATATTATAAAGAGGAAAGATTTGTTTGGTGTTTGTTTGTAACGAATAGGCTCCGGAAATACTGAACCGATTTGAAAAATTATTTCTACATTAACCCCGAGTGTCATAGGCTATATTAGATTTTCAAAAAAAATTAGGGATCCTTACCTAAACTCAAATAATATAACCCAAGGTGCAATATTTTTTCCGTTGTTTACATATTTTGACAGGTGATTTGTTGTTGTTTGTTTGTTTTTTATTCGCCCATTCTGGGCAGGCAAAATAACATAGTCTATAGAGCCAAGTCTTTTGTAGTATCTTATATTCTATGGCGTAGGTAACGAAGGAAGCCGGGAAAGCTCGTTAGAGTATAAATACGTCTTTCACAGTGCGCATGCCTACTCTAAAACATTTTCGGTCCTAGCGACCCTAAGTAGCGACCATCTATGTATCAAGCTCTGTGCTCTACTTATTGCAATTATTTAGGCTATGTCTGTGACTTTAGGATCTCATAATTCCTGAACAGATCACGCAGGCAGGAAACTGCTTAAAATAAACCACTTCAACCAGTTTTGAGGCTGAAATTAAGAATGATTGAGTAACTTACAGTTAAAATGTCGCCATGAGATTTCTTGGGCGCGTCCTCGCCGATCCACATGAAGAGAGTGTCTCCTGCGTCCAGCAGTAGGATGTCGTCTGACATCATGTCCTAAAGAAGTTATGACAAGTCAGGAAAGTTGTAAAAATAATATCTTTCCAGTAATATCATATAATGTTTTAGACAAGTTTGTTATAATCTGCCCGACTGCTCCGTAGCTCAGTTGACAGTGATGTGGACTGAGTAAGCGTGTGCACCTGGGTTCGATTCCCGGGCGGGGCGAATATTGATATGATGTAAGTGTATCCATGTTTATTTCCGATATGGGTGTAATGTTCGTCTCTGTGTGTGTTTCGGGCACCCTAGATACACATTCTTCCTAGTTAGGGGCTCTGAGTGTGACATACATTTGAGAGCTTTTTTTATTGTTGCCGTGTGTTGACGGCATATATCAATGCCGGCCCATGGGTTTCGAAGGAGACTTAAGGAATACCCATAAAACTAAGAAAGCTATACAGAAATCGCCAATCCGCCTGCCAAGCCACAATGTTTATCCTTTTGGCGTTCTATAGGGGGGTTTTATGTCCAAAAACGTATGATTTTCCGCCAAAATCGTGATGATGATATATATACTATACCTTATTAAATAAATTTAAGGTATTGTAGACGTACCAACCAAATGATGTTTTTTAATAAAAATTAACACATCACACTCAGAGCCCCTAACTCGGAGGAACCTGTATCTAGGGTTTCCAAAACATATACAGAGACGAACATTACACTCAGACCGGAAACATACATCGATATTCATTATAGCATTGTTCGCCCCGCCGGCAATCGAAACCAGGTGCACAGGACACGCTTACTCAGTCCACATCACTGCCAACTGAGCCACGAAGCGAGCAGTCAGAATTTTTAGGTTTCAACACTCACCGACTGTTCAAAGTTGTTCATCTCCTCAAAGGAAATGAGTCCGTTGTAGGACTTAGCCTCGTAGACGTGGAGTTGTCCGCCGATCCTCTTGCCCAGCCTGTCCCGCCAGGCGGACACTCGCGACGACGACCTGTCCCCAGCTGGCAGATAACATTTTTATTTATTATCTTTCTATCTATCTATCTAAACACTGGTTATCTATTTCTGACAAGGCAGCGGCACAAAAATCAGCTGTCCCGTACGTTGACCCCGTCACCGTTGATCGAACCAATGATATGGAGCAGCTGAACTTTTTTTGAGATTTCTACCCCACGTTTCTTATGGAAAGTTGTTAGTTATGGCGAGCTGAATGCCTCATTTGATTTATTACCGCCTTGTATCCATAACACTTGTATATAAAAATCAATTGCTGTTTGTATGTCTCGCTAAAATTTCAGAACGGTTAAGCCTAGTTAACTGATTTTGGTTTAGAAATGTTTGTCGTAGTCCAGGGAAAGTTTAAACGGTGAAAAAGAAAGCAAAACATGTATGAACTTATACCTGGTACTACATATTAGGTATTCTGTGCTTATAGTGCTTATACTAAGGCGATACTAAGTTCCAGTTGCAAGAGACGCTATACATCGATACCGACAGTATAAAAACTCGTACAGTCCCTTCGAATTATGGCAATCTGATGGTAAGGGCAACTGTACTTGTACTTATATAAAACTAGTCGACCCGGCGAACTTGGTACCGCATAACCTTTTACTATCTTGTGCATGTATTATACCTATAAACTTCCTCTTGAGTCACTCTATCTATTAAAAAAACCGCATCAAAATCCGATGCATAATTTTAAAGATATAAGCATACATAGGGACAGATGCGGGAAGCGACTTTATTTTATACTATGTATTGATTGTTTTATACTAACCCTGTTATTCATAAAAAGTTAAAGAGCATTTTAGTTATTTGACATATGTCAATTTAGACTGGATGTCACGTATTTACCATACAACAAACCAGAGAAGTAGACCTCCAGTAAAGCTACTTAAAATGTACTGTATCTTTATGAATAAGACGGTAAGTTTATATACTAGAGGCTGCCGCCATCGACCGCATCAAAATGCGTTGAATAGTATTGAAGATTTAAGAATATATAATATAGCGACAAACAGACGCGGGGAGGGTTTTTTTTTTATACTATGTATTGACAACTCACGCAAATAATTCCAGAAGTGGTCCGGCTCCTCGCCCTGCGTGATGGTGGTATACTTGGTGCCCTCCCCGAGGATCTTTGATACGAAGGCTGGAGCTTCCTTGCGCTCTACTGCGCTGGAGCCCTAGTGGAATAGAAAATATCATGTGAACACGCAGAAGAGATAGAAAAAACACCTTAGATTACAGCAGTATTGTGTTTTAAATCACGTATCATACAAATACGAATCATTTTTTGGTTTGCATAAGTACTATTAATACTACTGATAATACTATAAAATAAAATAAAAAATAAAATATGTTTATTTCAGGATACTCAGTCCCATATCCGATGTTAAAATAATAAAAAAAAAAAACAATAAATAAAAAAAAAAAAAACTAAACTAAAAACTATTACTACTGATACTATTCTGTGGTATAAGAAATTTAAGCGCATGTTGTCTGTGTTAACTTGCCTCTCCGATCCATAAGAACACCTCTTGGGCTGTCTCTAGGAGAAACACATCATCGCTGGCCAGGCTGCCGGCTTCTTCAGGCACTTGCTGGGCGCGTGTGTCCTCGCCTAGTGCGGTGCCGGAGATCTAAGAAATTTCATTCAATTCTGCAATACCATTCATAAATAAAGCCACTCCCATCGAAGTAGGCAGAGGCAATTTGTTTCCACTTGCTGCGATCCTGAATATTTGTTTCCCTTCTTGAGGGCATCACCTCATCATTTCAGCCGTAGGAAGTCCACTGCTGGACATAGGCCTCCCTCAAGGCTCTCCATCTGTACCGATCGCAGGTGGCCTGCATCCAGCGTGGACCCGCAGCCTTGCGCAGATCGTCCGTCCATCTGGTCGGTGGACGTCCTACGTTGCGCTTGCCGATCCGTGGTCTCCACTCGATAACTTTTCGGACCCAGCGGCATCACCTATTTAGACTTATTTATGATGTTTGACTATCTTTTCCAACCGTGCCTTATGCATCCACTTTGTAAATTTATTTCGTCAATCTTCTGTCATACATTACTGAGGATGTCCACTCGCTGAAGTAAGCCTCACGATATTATATACAAGGACAAACAATTCGGGGAATGTTTGCAATAATCGCAGTATGACTCTTCAAGCTTTTCAACTATGGATACTGCTCCCATCCTTCGGGTCAGGTGTTAATCAATTAGTCTCCTTTTACGACAATAACGGGAGGAGATGGGTAGGTAGGTTCTATGCCACCACATGGCCGGTGCAAGCTAATTAAAAATCGTTGAATTCATGTTTTCATAATTTTGTAGTGTAACATCCTGTAATAACTTACCCTGAAAAGTCTGACACCATTGTTGGCATACGTGTCCTGTGAGTTGGTCTTATAACTCGTGTTGGAGCCACCGAAGAGGGTCACTAGACGACCTGCATTGAAAAAAATTGTTGTGTAATTGCCATATGATTTACACTAAAGTAAATATTAGAAGAACTTTAGTTCAAAAAGAGAGAAATATATTTGTTTGTATGTTTTGAGTTTAAATAACCTGCACAGTATTATAGACTGGTAGCACATTTATTACAATTTATGATGATGTCGTGTGAATTTTGTTTAAATCAATAATATAAACTGACTGACGAACAACGCAGAGCCAAAACTGCTGCTGTAGCGGGCTGAAAATTTTCACGTGGGTTCTTTGGGGAGCGTAGGGGGGAACTAAGGTATAATTTGCTGAAATTCTTTGAAATGATTTTTGGGTTTATAAGAAATCTTTGCGAATGAAACCGCGGGGCAGCCTCTAGTAAGAAATAAGATAGTACACAAAATAATGATAACCCCCGTACAAACACAGACCGTCTAATGACTGGTCTTGAGCGACGTTCATCCATTACACTCCCGCAACCTTCACCAGGTCGCCTGACTACTTCGTGAGCGGTATTACCCTACTACTACCTTCTCTATCTAAATCAAATACTTACCTTTAAATATTTTAAGTAAATGCTTAGGTTCCTCGCCCTGTGGTACAGCAACATTCAAAGCGTTATCCTGATTCTGAAAATGAATAAAATTTATTAATGAAGTTATAGGCAACCACTCGCTGTTTATAGGGCGCTTTTACAATTGTTTGTAAATAATGGTTTTAAAATTGTATACTATGGATTGTGACTTTTTTATGTACTAGTCGACCCGGCGAACTTCGTACTGCCTAACTTATTACTATTTTGTGGATGTATTATACTTATAAACCTTCCTTTTGAATTACACTATCTATTAAAACAAACCGCATCAAAATCAGTTGGATAGTTTTAAAGATATAAGCATACATAGGGACAGACTTTGTTTTATACTATGTATTGAAGTTTTTAAAACGGGTTTTCATAGCTATTTATTACTTACATACCTTATTGAAAATATCAAAAGCATTCATAAGGGCGCCGATCTGCTTGTATAGAGTAGAGTCCTTGCCCTGCGAACAAAAAAAAATACATCGCATTTCACCACCAGATGATGTTCTCCTTCTTCTCTCTTAAGAGCTGTGCTCTTGTCGGTGGAGCCTCCTCCATTCACCCCTGTTCCCCGCCAGCTTCTTGACCATCTGATACGACTCTGCACTGACTCGCTCCTTTATTTAATCGAAGTAGGAGTTGATGTTAGGAGAAAATATTAGTTCTCCGCTTACGCTAGTTCTGAACCCGTAGTCTAAAAAAACAGGGTCTTCTTTTTCCAGAGTGACACAAGCCTACGTCACTAACATAAGTAGTCGCCACCTTGTCTCACGCATGTTAAGTGTTATATCCTTTCTCATCTCAGCATGATGACGTAGGCTTGTGTCAGTCATTTTGTTGGAAGAGAGTACCAGGCGGAATATAATATTGCACCATGTTCTAAAGAGAAGTTAAAAGTTAAAAATTATTTATTCAATATAGAATACCACATATCACTTATTTAATCTCATAGGTATTGATACCATAATTATTTGGCAAAGTATCCTATACTGCGAGAGACGAGGTAGTTCAGGGTGCCCACCAAGCGGATCCGGCAAAAAAATTTTGGCCTTGCCTTACGCCTGGAGAAGCCCCCAAACGAGCCCTCCTCTGTCAATGATTCAACTCCCTTTTGCAATGATTTCAAAGCGTAGGGAAGAAATGGGAAACAAACTCTACTTTACAATCTCAATATATCTTACCAGCCAGTAGTATCTGATGGTCCCGGTAGAACCGTGGTACTCGATGACGTAGCTGTCTCCCTGGTAGAACTCCCCTTGTCGCTTCCCGGGCTCAGACCCTGGGTGCTCCGAGTCGTACAACTTGATAAGATTGAGATTCTTTTCAATCCTGGGAAACAAGTTGAGAGCCCATTTAGCCCAGCCCATCGGCTGGTTAAGTATGGCGCTTATCTGAGCTATCTTTTTTGTACTTGTAAAGTTTAGGTTAGTCATTCAATAAACTTAATTGATTAAGAGCCAGTTTTCAGCGATGCTAGCGCTATTTGAAAAAATAGCGGCGTTTATTAGCCAATAAATATATAATTATATCTTCAAAATAGCGGCGGTTTCCAACCTGTTTGTTCTAAACTAAGGCTAATATCAAAAATGTGGCACAGTATGACACTAGTTAACGTAGTCTAGTATTTTTAGGGTACTGTTATAAGTATAGCTTTTAAGTTTAATATTTGCCTTACTTTAGAATATATAATATTTTTTGAGGATGGCGCTAGCATCGCTGTAAACTGGCTCTTAAGAACAGGCGTATCACTTTTGGACACCAAATGGGCACTTTATTACATGAGTATGGCTTCTTCAACAAATTTGCCTTTGTCGATTTTTTTATTAAATTACCCTCTTCTTTCCTCTAATGTACTATCATATATTCAACTTCAGAGAACGCTACGATGACTAACAAAAGCTACGATGCCATAGAATAAACAATACCTGTAAACGACGTATTTGCCATCTCCGTTGTCGGGCATGAACGCGCGCGCGGCGCCGGTCTTGGCGATGACGCGGGCGCGAGTTTCTGACGTTTCTGCGTCACTGCTGTAGAATTCCTCGTCTGGAAATATTTAGAAAAGATTAAGGTCAATTCAAATGAAGAAAAAGTTAGGGGTCGTGTCGTATAAAGAGGTAATCAGCTGTCGGGGAAACGGGAGGTGTGGAAGACGCTCCACCGACAAGAGCTCTTAAATTTGAAGAAGAAGAAGGGCAGCAGAAGGCGAAAGATGAAGTAAAAGATACCTAGACTTGTGAACCCGAAAAAGTCACTGACAGTCCAAATAATGATAAAACTTAAGTGGCAATGGGCAGGGCACTAGCTCGAAGAACACTGATGGTCGCTGGGGCCAAAAAATTATTGAGAGGCGACCGCGCACAGGAAGACTTAGAAAAGGTGGAGCCAATAGTGTGGTCTGACGACCTGGTGGTTAAAAATGCGGGAGTACACTGGAAGATAGTCGCATAAGACAGGTCAATATGGCGATCTATGGAGGGCCTATATCCAAAAGTGGATGTCTTTTGTCTGACATGATGATGTCGATCAGTTTTTTTTTTCTCTGTGCCGTACTGGATAGCCAACCTTTTTTTTTTTTTTTTAACGAGGGGAAATGCCTATCGCATTTCCCGACGCTCGGGGGAGCGTCGGGGGTATGTGGGGCTCGCACCCACTAAAACCCCTCGGCGGCCGTCTTGGCGCTTTTGGGAAGAACCCCGGGAACCACACATTATAGCGTCCGAAGTCTTCCCACGCTCAGCTACTATTAGCTTCATGCTCGGGGAGGGCATATTGTTCCCTCCCTCCCCGGCTCGCCTTTGGAGCTGCGGCGGCACAGTGCCACAAGTTGTGCCGCCGCCCATCTCAGGGCCGTTTGATGAGTGTGTCGGGCCCCCGCCCTTCACACCCACGACCCCAAAGACCCCTTTTAGTCGCCTCTTACGACAGGCAGGGCATACCGTAGACCTATTCTTACGCCCGGACCTACAGGGCTTCGCGGCGGCACTATTGCCTGCCGCCGCGGACTGGATAGCCAACCTGCCTGCTAAGCCTGGCGATTATAGCAAAACAACCATCATTGTTTGTCTTACAGCCGAATTACAGCTGTGGACGTTTTTCGTCTCAGATGAAAATGTACAAAAGACCGCAACACGAGTTTCTATAGCAAGGTAATCCTACCACTGGCAGACCGCACGAGCCTAGAGTGCTGCATGCCGACATCCTTCCAGGTGGAGAAGTACTGCTTAAAGGCGGCCGGCTCCGTGCCCTGCGGGATCTTGGACACGTGCACCTGGTGGTGAAATAATACATTTATAACGCATCACACTCAGAAAGCCAAACCTTATAGGTACCTGAACCACCCGGTCGGACTATAGGAAAGGGAGTCCCATATAAAACACTTAGTTTTTTTTACTGAAAATCGCAAAATCATCGTGTTTGCAATGGTGATCGACAAATCTTCAAAATAGTTATGAAAAATATTTTTTTTTTGAATTGAATAAAAAAAGTGTGACACAAACAAACCCAGTCCCGATATTACTAATCTGGTCGAAATGATTATGTTTTTTTTCTTTTGTAAGTTATCAGTACATAGTATAAAACAAAGTCGCTTCTTGCGTCTGTCTCTATGTATGCTTAAATCTTTAAAACTATGCAAAGGATTTTGATGCGGTTTTTTTTAATAGGTATAGTGACTCAAGAGGAAGGTTTATAGATTTAATACATGCACAACATAGTAATAGGTTAGGCGGCACGAAGTTCGCCGGGTCGACTAGTATTATTATATTTGTAGTAACGTGAAACAAACACAGACACAAAATAATTATAAATTTCTAAAAAGTGATTTTGACTACCGCCGTATTTATTTACAACATTTACAATGAATCCGAATCTGAAAGTATGTAATAATTTCAGATTCGGATTCATTGTAAATGTTGCGACTCGCCATACTTACGTGTAAAATGTTAACAACTCACCCAAGCAGGATAGCTCTTCGATGTCAAATACTGCTGCGCCTTGTTCATGGCTTCTGTCTTCTCCTGTTTCACGAAAACAAAAAGTTTGACTAAATAAAATTTTATACAAAATACGCGCTTTGAATAAATTGACGAGTGTTAGCGACATATACTTATAATACAATTCCAATAGCCTTTTTAAACATCTCCTCCGATTGATGATTATTATTATTTGTTAAGAATAACAAAACGTTTTTTAAACCAAACATTTTAAATTGTGCTTAGTCGCATAGTTTTTCACAATACGGGGTTAGCCTACTGAATATGACGGGGTTATACCTTCTTGTGTGCTAACGTTGTGATTTATCTTCTCTCTGCTCTAACCTTTGTGTGTAAGTAACTAGTGCTCAGTGCTTTCTATATTAAATAAATATCCAGCTCTAAGTTGATAATCCTCTTTCATTTTGGCCAAACCTGAACATTATTATTATTATTACTAGCCTATGTTATCCCACTGCTGGGCAAAGGCCTCTTTCCCCTCCTTCCATACTTCCCTGTCCTTGGCAGATTCCCACCAGTCCCTATCGTGTGCTCCCAATTCGTCGCTCCATCGCTTCCTGAGGCGACCACGTCGTCTCTTGGCGTGTCTCGGGACCCACTCAGTGGCCCTCCTTGCCCAACGATTGGAGTCCATACGGGCTACGTGGCCGGCCCAGTCCCACTTCAATTCCGATTGATGATGAATGTCATAAAACCCACGGCAGCGTTTTTCCGTGGAGATTATAGCAAACTTTCGCCGAAAATGATTGTCAATATAGAGATCTTGATGTGGATTTCTTTCGGCTGAGATTATAATGAAACTAATACGTGTCCAGTATTTGTATTAGGTTATTTTTTAACGGAGTTGACTTACCCTTGACGTGGACTGCTTGCCGACCCACACGTAAATGGTACCGCTTACTGTGTCCAGAATATAGGCTTCCTAGAAAATAAGTGAAAATAATTTTAAGCAAGAATATATGTATATTAGCATAGGATTTTATTTTATTTATTTGTTTAAGAATATAATAATTTTTATCGCGATTCGCGCTTGCATCATTGTAGCTTCTGATTAATTGTAACTCTTTTAACAGACACTGCATCAAACTAAAACTACAACATTTTTATATTCGCGGTGTCTGCCTCGGCGATGTTTGGGAAGGACCCCATGATAATTTGATATTCAGCGCTGGTGTCTATCCCACGCCTACCTGTCACTCAGCTTCGTTTTCAGTTAGGGCATGATGTTCCCTCCCCAGCTCGCCCCTGAAGCTTCAGGGCGAGCAGGCGGCGGCACAGTGCCACAAGCTGTGTCACTGCCCATCTCGGGGCTCTAAAAAATTACCTGTGGATTCAGCTGCTCCTGCTTGTACGGCCTCGAAAGCGGCGTGACCACCAGCTTGCCAGTCTTGTCAGAGATCTCGGACAGCGTCACCGTTTGCTCCTCATTACGCTCGAAAGCCTGTTAAACATTATTTTTATATAACTTTCTCTATTTACTGCTCTCCATATATAGCCGTGTGGTGACGGCACAAAATACTACCACCCCATCTCCTCCCATGGGTGTATTAAAAGACGATTAAGGCAAACACCCAAGCAGTAGCGTCCTTCATTGAAAAACTTGTAAAAGCTCTACTGGGATCGCCAACCCGCTGGTCAAGCGCATGCCCCACTATTATGTTTTTCATTTTGGCAATCGTGAGAGACTTTTGTCCAACAGTGGACGTCTCTCGGCTGAGATGAATGACGCTTGGATGGCAACTATTCATTGATTAGGCGTATGATGATGATTAATACTTTAACTCTTCAGGAAGCATAGGGTTCTTCTCTGTTCTGCGCTCTCTCTTTGGCATTGGTCCAGGTCATCAATGCCGCCTTGTCTTAATGGAACTCTTCCATGTTTTAGCATGGTGACCCTGTCTTTTTCGGTCACCGAGGGTTCCATTCTAAGGCTACTCTGCTGATGGTAAGGCGTATAGTTACGATCTAACCTGGTCGTCGCCTCCAGCGCTCTCTTCAGGCACGCTGTCCCGACTGCCAGAGCCGAGAGCTGTGAAGAACTTCTGGACATCCGCTTCGCTTGAGTACTGGTCTGGAAGAATTGAAAAATGATGAGACACATACCTACTTATTACTAAACTTGTATCATGGGAGCATCATTGACCTTGAACATCGTCAATATCAGAGGAAGACAATTTGTTTTACCCGCTGTTGTATTCGACAACGGCTTCCATGCATCGACATAATTAGTATGGTATGGTCATGTTAATGTGTCTACTGCGTGCTACGGGTGATTTTTTAACCCCTCTCTAGTAAAACTTCTGTAAATTGTTATTATATATGTAGCCTCCTCTACTCCAGTCGTATCTCCAATCTTTTCTTCACGTCCTTGTCTTTGTAAGGGTTCCCTATAACTTTGCCCTTTATCTGCTTCGTGTGGCTTCCTCGCAGTCTTCATTCTATCATTTTAGACTAAAGACGTCCAATGCAGGACATAAGCCTTAAATCGCCACACTGACCGATCTTGAGCGACCCTCCCTCATCCAATGTACTCCCGAAGTTTTCACCAGTTCGTCTGACCACCCTGTAGTGTAGGGGATCAGCCTACTCTGCGTCTTCCAGTCTTCATTTACTTACCAATAATTTCAACGCGTCCTCTGCCGTTGTGGTCTTGGTCTTTGATCTGGTTTGCAACTGAGATGGCCTTCAATTTCTCCACGTTCTTGGCCTTCTCGCCCACGTATACCAGGATGTCTTGGTCCTTGTCCAGTATGAACACGTCTCCTTTGTTCATTGAGGAGATGAGAGGGTCCACCTTAAATATAATTAATACCATTAATACTAATACTAAGATTGTCTAAAGTATACACGCAGTTGATATTAGCATTTGAAAGCTACAAGAGACTAAAGGAAGACTAGATGTATAGCTCTGTAGTGTCAGGATACAGCGTCCAATCTACATTAATAATATTATAAAGAGGAAAGATTACATTTTATTTTTAATCGAATAGAGGCTCCAAAACTTTCTCTTTCACCATCAACACCATTTCCTACATATCCATGATATAAACATAGGCAATATCCAAACTTCCATACTTAATACTTAATATTATTTAATAAAAATGCGAAAGTAACTCTGTCTGTCTGTCTATCTGTCTCGCTTTCCTGAGAAAACTACTTAACCGATTTGAATGAAATTAAGTATAATGGATAGTTTAGAGCCTGAGAAAGGACATGGCCACTTGTTATCCTGTAATTCCCACGGGAAAATTGGGAATTTCATATTTTAAGGGTAAATGCGCTGGGGAAGCCGCGGTGCGCCCATTATTATTTATTTTATTTATTTATTTATTACATATATATGCTACATACAAGCGAGCAGTACTAAAGCGGTGTACTAAATCAAAGTTAGTTCAGGTTTTTATATTTCTCATTGTCTATAATACATAAAATTTATTTGATTAGCGCAGATATCTCACTGGGTCTTAATTCTTAGTATAGTTGTCGCATAAAAATTGTTATACCTGTCTCACTCGGACATTCCTCTTGCCCTTGATTTGGAAGAGTCGCTTCTCAGCGCCGGCGTTGGTGGTCACGTGGCTGAATCCTGAAGCATGCCCGCCATCCAAGTAGCGGATAGCTAGAACAAATTATACAAGACTAGAGGCTCTGCGGCTGCCCCGCGGTTTTTCCCGCGCAGATTTCTCATAAACACAAAAATCCTGTGGGGATTTCGGGAAATCCCTTCTTAGTGCTCGCCTACAATCCCCAAAGAACCCACGTGCCAATTTTCAGCTTTCTACGACCAGTAGTTTCGGTTCTGCGTTGTCTGTCAGTCTGTCAGTTAGTAACGGAAGAGTTTTATATATATTGAAAGAGCCTGAATCTGCGGTGCCCGATAATATGCAGTGGCATACCAACCCAGACTGGCAACCAAATATCGTTCATCATTCATCATCCAATGTTCGTCCCACTGGAAATCGAACCGGTCACAATCGATATCATTGACCACTGCACTCATTAAATTATTTGAGGATATTATAGTTAATTTGACAGGATACCTACATATCGGTGGTTCAGTTGGCAGTGTTGAAGACTGTGATAAAGAGTTTCGGGCGAACAATGTTATGAAGTATATCGATGTTTGATTTCTTTGTCTCATTTTTTTATGTATATGCCTTTTAGTCTATAGGTTCAGGTTTTATTTAGTAACTAGCTGTCCCGGCGAACTTCGTATCGCGTTCCGTACAATTTTATATGGAAAAATTAAATATTGAGTTTTCACTAACTTTCCCTTAATTTTTCCATATTTTCAACCTTCCCTGGACTACGACGGACATTTCAAAACCAAAATTAACTAAATTGGCCCGACCGTTTTCGAGTTTTAGCGAGACTAACAAACCAGGATTCATTTTTATATATATACTTAGTAGATGGGCCCTGAGTGTGATTCGTAAAAAAAAGTTATTCTTAGTACAATCCTTATTCTATTAGTGACTAAAGTTTAGTAAATAACATGGTCAATAGACAAAAATAGACGCTGAAATTAGATATCATCATCCAATTACCGTCAATTTAACAGAATCCAATAATTGCTTATAGAACGCATCATACACCTATCTGTGTGTTTTGGAAAATCACCGACAAATGGCTTTAACAATGATCGGAAATAAAAAGAAATGAACGCCCACGGGAGGAGATGGGGCGTTAGAATTTTATCCCGCCACCATAAGGCAAACATTAGCATGATCAGCGTGACCAAAATTCTCTGGTTTTCAAGTTACTATCCTTAGCTTTTATTTCGGAGGGAAGTGTCTTAATCCCCCCTTTTTTTTAAGGCGGCAATAATCTTGACGAGTACTCTGCGGCCCCGAAAGGAATCTACAAAAACCCCTGCCGCCGGTAGCTATCTTGGCGATTTTTGGGAAGGACCAATTAACATTGATGATCGGCATCAGGTAGCCTTCCCACGCCTAGCTGCTATACAGCTTCTGCAGACTGTTTTTCCCTCCCTGGCTCTCCTCTGGAGCTGCAGCGGCAGCACAGTGCCACAAGCCGTGTTGCCGTCCCGTCTGGAATCCTTACCTGGCTGGAAGAGGCTCAAGAACTGCTATCTTTTTCCCTCCCTGGCTCGCCTCTGGAGCTGCGGCGGCGGCACAGTGCCAGAAGCCGTGCTGCTGTCTGGAAATCCTTACCTGGCTGGAAGAGGCTCAAGAACTGCGGGCTCTCGTGACCCTGGGTTTCCCTGTGCTGCACGGCGGCTCCTCCGAACTTGTCGTCTAGTCCCACTGTCAGGATGGCTGCTGCCCCAGCTTCGTCCTGCGACGTGGCAGCTCCCAGCCAGTAGTGGATATCCCAGGATAAGTTCTTCCGTTTGTCTGCTGTTGTCTGGAGGACGGGAAATTGTGGATTTGTAGTTATTTTTGCTAGCCACAGCTCCTAACATTATGTTCCTGATGCCTTTTAGTTACCAATCTCAAAAAAAAAAACAGCTGTTCCATACATTGGTTCGATCAGCTGACGGGGTCAATGTACGGGTCGGCTGATTTTTGTTTTGATATTTCGACCCATGTTGCTTTGGGAAAGTTGTTAGGTATGGTGAACAGAATCCCTACTTTGATTTATTACCGCCTTGTCAGAAACATCCTGTATATAGCACAGTATAATAAAGAGTAACTACGTACCTATAGCCTTTAGTATGGTAAGGGCACTGTTCACTGTTGTATGTTTCCTTGACTTCCCCAGCTTTTAGCTGTCTTATGGCGGGCCACATTAACGCCAGACCAAAAGAACATCAGTGTTAGTCATCTTATTACATAAAAGGTATTTGGGCCATGTTCCAAGATGAACAAAATAACAAAATACTCGAGCGGGTTGTTTATTACTTAAATCGCTTATAAATTTGTGTTTTGTTTTTGTACAAAGATAACCTTCTACTGTAAATTGTGTGTGGACTTTCGGAGAAAATTATTAAACTTTTACCGTTATATTGTTTAAACTAGTCGACCCGGAGATCTTCGTACCGCCTAACCTTTTACTATAATGTGCATGTATCCTGTATCACTCTATCTATTAAAAACCGCATCAAAATACGTTGCATAGTTTTAAAGATTTAAGCATACATAGGGACAGACAGAGGATGCGACTTTGTTTTATACTATGTGTTCTGTACAGGTTCTTCCTAGTTAGGAGCTCTTAGTGTAGGTTATACGTTATTATCATTATTATGTTTCTCAATACTCATCGGTATCACGGGATGGAGCCCGGTCCTTTGAGAGGCGTGCGAGGGGACGAATCCAACTCAGAGGCCCTTTCGAGAGTTTTGCTATACCTATTGTATATGGATCATCAACTAGGGACCGCCTATGCCTATATTATATACTATTATTATATAATGTTTTATTTTTTTTATTTAAATGCTTCAAACTTCAATCGTTCCTGAGAAATTTTACGGTTACAGATATAATAAAGGTTTTTTGTATGAGTTATGAACTTGAAACTTTCGGTAAATATTTTTTTTTTTAATATTTACCTTTAAAACGATGTACGAGTCGCCTTTGTAGAATTTGCCAAAATCTTTCTGTGGCACCACAACTGGCTCAAAATCCTGGAAAAACATAACATGTTACAGGTCTATAATCCCACACGAACCACCTCACTATACACTAGACTGTTTAATTTATGTTTATACTAGAGGCTGCCCCGCGGTTTTTCCCGCGCAGATTTCTCATAAACACAAAATTCCCGATTATTCCCGTTTCCGTGGGAATTTCGGGAAATTCCTTCTTAGTGCTCACCTGCACTCCCTAAGGAACCTACATGCAAAATTTCAGCCCGCTACGCCCAGTAGTTTCGGCTCTGCGTTGTCTGTCAGTCAGTCAGTCAGTCAGTCAGTAACGGAAGAGTTTTATATATATATAGATAGATATATTCAATACGCCTCATACACATTTTAAAATTTACTGCGCAGTAGGTTTCTTTGTTTTACATTTCACAAATGAAAACCATGCTATTCGTTTCATAACTACACACTAATAAGTTCAATTCTAGCGGTGGCCAATGGAAGAACAGTTGGCTTCAGTTCCTTGCAGCTGAGGTCGTAAGCTGAATTGGTGTAACCGTTTTACCATACACCGACTGGAAGACGCGCGTCGATGACGGCGCGCAGGGCCCGTGTGACGAGTGACCGTAGGCATGCATATTGCTGTCTATGTTAACTGTACTTTATTTTATTTTGTGTTCACTTTATTTGTGTAAGTATGTCGGTTTTGGTGAATAAATGTTTATTCTATTCTATTCTATTCTTACATGTTACCTATTTCACTAAGGCTGACAGCCGAGTCGGATTTCGGAGTTGCACTCCAAAGTGTCAAGATGTAACATCAAATCGTTCTTCGCTCCAAATTGATAAGCTCAGTCGAGTAACGACTTCAAGATAGTGAAGCTTACTCTCGACGGAGTATGAGACGGCTCGAGCGGTGATTGTCTGTACTCGAGAACGACTTGTCCGAGATTCAACTCTACCGAGTAGAGACAACTAAAAAGTTACACTTCTGTTAATTTATAGGAGTATATATTACTTTTTATAGGTAGTTCCATCGCCGTGCGGTCCACCAGAGATTAGCGAGGAATGTTTTTTTTTTATTATAAGAACCAGTGGAATCACTTCATTGACTCGTTGCGAGAGTGCCAGTTATTCGATTTGTTGTTCAAAAAATCACAATGTTCGCTATACATCGCTGGTGGAAAAGCAGCCTTAGGGTGACAATTCGACTGCTCCGTAGCTCAGTTGGCAGTGATGTGGACTGAAAAGCGTGTGCACCTGGGTGCGATTTCCGGCGGGGCGAACATTGGTATGATGAATATCGATATTTGTTTCCGGTCTGGGTGTAATGTTCGTCTCTGTATATGTTTTGGGCACCCTAGAAACAGGTTCTTCCCAGTTAAGGGCTCTTAGTGTAATGCGTTATTTATTTATTTAATTCAACATCGAGCTATACTGTACGCTGTGCTATGATTGGTCAACTCGCTCGTCTAATATTATAATGAGGATACAAACAAACCATGCTGTGCTGCGCTGTGTGAGGCCACGGTCTGTTTAAAAACGCAGCAGTCTCGAGCGAGGCGCCCGCCGCGCTGAGCCGCGCTGTGCCAAACTGTGTGCTATGTTTTTTATTGCTTTTACTACTGCTGATAACTTTTAATACTTAACTAAGCAAAGCACATCACAGCTTGATGTTGATTGTTAAAAAAAACGTAGCTTAAGATACACAGCGCAGCTGAGCTCGATGTTCATTTGTCACCCTTTAGCAGTGTTTTTTGAGCCAAATGTTTACCTCAATCCTCCATATTTCAACGCCAGCCTGCCTGCCTGCGTTGGCGAACGCTGGATGTTCCATCGCCTTGCGCTTTGCGTCCTAAAACAAATGAAATAAGATTTTTTTTTATCTTCTTAAAGATTTAAGAAAAAGTGAGACGCTAAGTGCTAAAATTAACAAAGCACCCCGCAGCAACATTAGGTTTATCTAGAATTCATATTATTACTAGTCGACCCGGCGAACTTCGTACCGCCTAACCTATTGCTATGTTGTTCATGAATTATACCTACTTATAAACCTTCCTCTTGGATCACTCTATCTATTAAAAAAAACCGCATCAAAATCCGTTGCATAGTATTAAAGATTTAAGCATACATAGGGACAGACGCAGGAAGCGACTTCGTTTTATACTATGTATTGATGATGATATGCTTTATGAATCACAATAATTAAAATAGAGAATTGGTTCATAGAGTACGCTGACAGACAGCCTAAACCATTTTTACCCAAGCTGTTAGTGTAACATTTCAGCAGTCAGTTGCAGTCCAGTTTCCCGTTTTCTGCAGTATCAGTTTAGATGATAGCATAACGGAATCCTGCAGTAAACAGTCATGTGAAAGGAGGGTAGAGCGGACGTTACTGCTAGGTACTTCAAAAAGGGTTTAGACTGTAAAATAATGGCTACAACTTTCCAATATTACATGTCCAAGTCTGTACCGCTTACGAGGCCGAAGCACTTTGTACCGCCTAATCTATTACTATATTGTAAATGAATTATACTTATAAACCTTCCTGTTGAATCACTCTATCTATTAAAAAAAACCGCATCAAAATCCGTTGAATAGTTTTAAAGATTTAAGCATACATAGGGACAGACGCGGGAAGCGACGTTTTTTTTTATTTTATGTATTGATATTGATCCGTAATATCGTAGTACTCTAAAGAATGAAATAAATGAATGACCATGAAAGAAATGATGAGGACTGGTGGTATTTGGTTTAGTTGAATTATATTATATATTTTTACTTCCTTTTACATTTTACTAGCTTAGTCACTTTTTTGAATTTTTCGCACAATCTGAGTTTGTGATTTGGATTTGCATTATATGCATTGCCTTATATATTTACTCGAGGCTGCCCCGCGGTTTCTCATAAACACAAAAATCCCGTTTTTTTCCGTTCCCGTGGGAATTTCGGGAAATCCTTTCTTAGTGCTCACCTACACTCCCTAAGGAAACTACATGCCTAATTTCAGCTTTGTACGCCCAGTAGTTTCGGCTCTGCGTTGTCTGTCAGTCAGTCAGTTAGTTACGGAAGAGTTTTATATATATTGATTGTTAAAATGATTGCTATAATCCTGACTACCTTTATTAGAATTGGCTTACAATCAATAAATTCAATTGCGGTGGTAGTACGCTGCCTCGGGCCCCGCAACGGTGCCCGCTTAGTTCAACGCTTCAAGAACAAAACATAGGCCTAGGGTCGATTTCGTATAAGGAGACGCGTCGGCGCCCACACACGCCCCGCATGCCCGTAAATGCGGCCTAGGCTATCCCTTGCAATTTAAATTTATATACCTACGAGCTGTCCCGGCTTACTTCGTTACGCCATAGAATATAAGATACTACAAAAGACTTGGCTCTATAGACTATGTTCTTTTGACTGCCCAGAATTGCCGAATAAAAAACAAAAAACAACAACAAACCACCTGTCAAAATATGTAAACAACGGAAAAATATTGCACCTCAGGTTACATTATTTGAGTTTAAGTAAGGATCCCTATTTTTTTTGAAAATCTAGTATAGCCTTATGACACTCGGGGATAGTGTATCTTCCTACCAGTAAAATAATTTTTCAAATCGGTTCAGTATTTCCGGAGCCTATTCGTTACAAACAAACAAATAAATCTTTCCTCTTTATAATATTGGTATAGATTTCAGAAAATTGTGTGTTTATGTTCAGTTGATTGATTGCAATAAAGTGTCTGTCTATCTATCTAAGTAGGTATCACTGATTAAAGCTCAGTCATAAACCAACGCGGACTGCCGACATGTTTACGACTATGTATTACAGATTTCACTGGAACTACATAAAACCGAATCTAATTCTGTACATCCGTTGTTACTCGTACAGTGATCCCGAATCTATCTATTTCTACCTAACCTTATAGTTAGTTACAACAACCATATATACAGTGTGTCCAGGGAAGTTATAACATAATTTTAAGGGTGTATTCTATGATCAATTTCATCGATGAAAACACCCCATATGGGGGGTCGCAGCCTCACCCCCCCCCTCAGTATGACGTTTTTAATTTTTTTTTTTGCAAAAATCGACCCTGCCTACTTTTAAATTCACAGTTAAAGATCTAAGGCTCACAGAACCTTCATTAAGGTCTTGATCGAAGGCTAAGTAGTTAGGCTACCTAAGTTACTAACAAAATAACCAAGTATTGCTTTTACTTTTTTTTTTAAAGATGATAAACAAAAAAAAAAAAATTTTTTTTTGTGCATTTTTTACGGTTTTTCAAAGTTTCCACAAAAAAATGCAGATACTTTTTTTTATTTTTTGTATTTTATTGTTAGCTTTTAAGTTGTTCTCCAAATTGGTATTTGATTTATTTCTCTAGGTCTATTACTTCAGAAATTATCAACTACCAAAAAGACCCTTCGCTTTTACCTTTTAATTTAAGATTTCAGTTTAACCCACTTTTATTAAAAAATAAAGTCAATATTTAATTATTTTGCTAGTTATTTAGGTAGCCTACCTACTTAGCCTTCGTACAAGACCTAAATTAAGAGTCCTTTTACGCGAACAGTGGCGCCACTCTAGAAAAAAAAATATTTTCTAAAGTAAGGCTTTTTTTCAGAAAAAAGTGCTCCCTTGTGCATAAAATCTTGGTCCCTTGTATTTTTTTAGTATTTAAAATAATATCTAGGTTTAGAATGTTTATGTTTTACTGTTTGTTGCTAAAAGTGGCCACTTTAGGTTTATACTGTTTCATGTATTACTGTTTGTTCCTAAAAGTAGCTAAAAGTGGCGGACACGATCGGCGTAACACTTCCGGTTTTTCTGTATTGCAAAATAGCTCTTGTTCTTTGGTAATACAGTCCAGGGCTAACAAATCTGTTACGGCCCTCTAGTCCGTGACTGTGCAGTGCATGCACAGCACACACAACATAGAAAAAAAATATTCGATAAGAAGTTCGCCAGGTCGACTAGTTATAATTCTATTTGTATTTAATTTTGTTTGTTAAGTTTTACCAAGCTGAGTGTGAATGATTATTATTTTAACTAATTTTCAACTATTTCAGGATTTCAGCGTGTGCTGTGTGGTTGATGTGTCAACATCCTTTATTTATAAAACAAGTTAATGTTATGTCATCTGTTTATAGTGTGAGGTTTATTTCGGGCGAGACGCGATGGGAACGATGGAAATGCAAACTATGGTTACAAGTTTTAGGCCGGTGAGGTCATTTGGTGCACAGTAAAGAATATAATTTCTTTTTAACAAAAAAGGAACCGCCTTAAATAAACTGACACATACATCAACTGAGCACTTCCTCTTTTTCGAAGTCGGTTAAAATAGATATTAAAACCTTCTCCTGAATGTAGCAAATACTTATCCGAAAACCGCTTAAAATCAGTTCAGCCAAACTCGAGGTTAACACGGACAAACATACATACATACAGGTCAAACTGATAACCTCATTTTTTGATGTCGGTTAAAAATTGATTGATTAATTGTTATTTCAACCGAGGCAGGTTTTCTTGCAAGTTGTCTGGAAGAAATCGATAAAAGCGACTATTTCAATAAATGTATAAATTTCAGAAAAAAATATTTATTTTAAGTTGATTACACCCACATTATTTTATAAATGCGAAGGTACCCTGTCTGTCTGTCTTGCTTTCCTGGAAAAACTACTGAACAGATTTGAATGAATACATAGTATAAAATAAAGTCGCTTCCCGCGTCTGTCCCTGTGTATGCTTAAATTTTTTAAACTACGCAACGGATTTCGATGCGGTTATTTTAATTAGATAGAATGATTCAAGAGGAAGGTTTATAAGTATAATAAATGCACAAAATATTAATAGGTTAGGCGGTACGAAGTTCGCCGGGTCGACATTATTATAAATTATAAATGCGAAGGTACCCTGTCTGTTTGTCTGTCTCGCTTTCCTGGGAAAACTACTGAACAGATTTGAATGAAATTTTGTATTTGGATAATCTTAAGCCTGAGAAAGAAAATGACTACTTGCTATCCCGAAATTCCTACGGGAAAATTGAGAATTTGATGTTGCAAGCGAAAATGCTCTGGCAAAGCCGTGGAGCGCCCACTCGTCAAAAAATTTGTATAGATTATTGCTTGCTGGTAAACTCATACCCTCTTACCACAAAAAAGTTAGACCCGTCTAATATCGCCAATTTGTATGACGAAAGAGTGATTTAAACCTAGTCTAGTGATTTAGACCCGGTTTAACTCTTTTTGTGGTAGAGCCGATAATCTTTTTGTATTTTTGAAAAAAAATTTTGATTGAAAAAAAGTAATGCTTTCAAATTATACGGGTTTTCGCCAAATCCCTAGTTATTTTGCAAAAAACCTAATTATCAAATCTTATTACGACATATAATATCAAAGTACTTCTGTCGCCTACTGTTCGAGTTTATTACGCTCCGTTAAAGTTAAACAGTCGTTCAATTAAATCTCTTATCTAAGTAAGCAATCTTACAACGCCCCGCTAAATAAAAATAAAAATGTGTGTTGTCCTCTTTATAATATTGGTATAGAAAATAAGATTTACCGAGATCGGTCCAGCCGTTCATGCGTGATGCAGTGCGTGACCAAAAGGAATGAGGTTTCATTTTTGTATAAGAGAGATGAGAGATAGATAACCCACTACAAGATCGTCAGACGACCTGGGGGTCAAGTTCCTTTACTAAAAACGATCGACTCGTAATTGTTTTGATAGCGATTTCGTTAACCATTACCGCTTCAACAAAGGCAATTTCTGTTGCATCTTAAAGAAAACAGCAATGGTTAACGTAGTCGCTAACAAGACAATTACTAGTCGATCGTTTTAATTAAGAAATTTGACCCCCTGGTGAAGCTGCGAGGAATTCTTTATCAACCAGTAATTATCATCATTACAACCAGTAGTCCACTGCTGGACATAGGTCTCCCCCACAGATTGTCACAAGGACAAACATTATGAAGGGAATTTGCCGTAATCGCCACGCTTGGTGGTTTGGCGATCGCAGTATTGTTGTTTAAATTCTTCAACGAAGGCCGCTGCTGCCTGACCTTCGGAAATTCCCATAGTTTACGACACCCACAGGAAGAGATGGGGTGGTGGTATTATATTATGACTGCTCCGTCTCAGTTGGCAGTGATGTGGACTGAGTAAGCGTGTGCTTGGGTTCGATTCCCGAGCGGGGCGAATATTGATACGATGAATATCGATGTTTGTTTCCGGTCTGGGTATGATGTTCGTCTCTGTGTGTGTTTCGGGTACCCTAGATACAGGTTCTTCCTAGTTAGGGGCTCTGGGTGTGATGTGTTATTATTATTATTCTATGCTGCCATCACACGGCCAATGCAGTAGATGAATTAAAGACAATGGTATTCTATATTGCATGACGCGAGGTGGTGCGTCGTCCCCCATGTGGCTCCAGGCAAGCGAATCGGAACCCAACATAACACAGGAGCAGATAATTTATTTTTACAAAAAAAAAAAACCCGCTTCAATAAACTGACACACACATAAACTGAGAACTTCCTCTTTTCCGAAGTCGGTTAAAATCGCTACTAAAACCTTCTCCTAGATGTAACGAATATACTTTTCTGAAAACCGCAACGAATTGATTAAGCCAAACGCGAGATAATCGCGGACAAACATACATACAGGGCAAACTGATAACCTCCTTTTTTGAAGTCGGTTAAAAAGACATAGTATCCTGTATTAAATGAGGCGAGGGGGTTCAGCGTCGACCCCCATGTGGCTCCAGGCAAGTGAATCCGAAAAAAAAAAACATACATTTATACATTCGTATCAAGTTTTCACACTCTCTTGAAGAGTACGGCTATCGTTGAACCACTTATAGATTTTATCACTAGCACTCACACCATTAAATACGGGTAAGTGTGTCTGCGGTGAAAATTAAATAAACCTACCGAAGAGTATTTTTATTTTTATAACGCCAGAAACATAAAAATTACTCTTCTTGTTACATTTTTGGCCAGTTTTTACGAAACAGAGAGCAAGTTACCTAAAATAGAGGTAACAGCATTTTATTTTGTTTAAAAGATGATTTCGCTTAATTAGCCAGCGCTCTTATGTCTTTACTAGCTGTGAAGGCAAACTTCGTTACGCCATAGAATATAAGTTCACACGATTATACAGTATACTACTAAATAATTGGCTGTATAGACTATGTTCTTTTGACTGCCCAGAATGGGCGAATAAAAAAACAACAACAATAAAGTCAACACTCCTGAACAAACCACGAACCGAGAAGAAAATGTCGGACTTTTATTTCTCAGTTTTCTAATTTTATTTTTACCCATTAGGTAAAAAAAATAAACTTAGCATATTGTGACTTCTCACTGCTAGTCAAAGAACTCGATTCATCATCATCATCATTTCAGCCGTAGGACGTCCACTGCTGGACATAGGCCTCCCTCAAGGCTCTCCATCTGTACCGATCGCAGGTGGCCTGCATCCAGCGTGGGCCCGCAGCCTTGCGCAGATCATCCGTCCATCTGGTCGGTGGACGTCCTACGCTGCGCTTGCCGATCCGTGGTCTCCACTCGAGAACTTTTCGGCCCCAGCGGCCATCTGTTCTGCGGGCTATATGACCTGCCCATTGCCACTTCAACGAGCTTATCCGCTTGGCTATGTCGGTAACTCGATTAATTAAAAATAATAACTTACCGACAAAAAGTCCGTAAAATCGTGTTTTTCAGTCTGAAATCAGCGCGAGACCAGTCAGCTGTTTGTCTCACAAGCGGCTTTACTAATGCAAACTACAGCGATCGTGGCGAAATTATAGTAGAGGGTTACCAGCTTATGTGTTAGGGAAAAATATCCCATTTTATTTTATTTTTACTAGTGGGCGCCCCGCGGCTTCGTAAGCGAAAGTGCCTTGAAAAATCATATTCACATTTTTCCCGTGGGAATTTCGGGATAAAAAGTAGCCATGTCCTTTCTCAGGCTCTATAGATATACCAAATTTTATTCAAACGGGTTCAGTAGCTTTGACGTAAAAGCGAGACAAACAGACAGAGTTACTTTCGCATTTATAATAGATAATAGTATGGATATGAAAAAAAAATGCTGACCTGGCTTATCCTGTATTGTCATGGACCAAAATTTAGATATAGACTACCTAATAGAGATAAATACTAACATGGATCTAAAATATTTTGACAAAGAAACTTGTGATAAAGTTATGATTTGAAAATGGCGGCCGAACGCAACAGTTAGGTGCGCAGGTTATAAAAGTCTTTTCTTTTATCGTTGTAGTGATATATTATCTGTGCAAAGTTTTAATAGTTCCATAAAAAAATTAAGGTAACTGATAGCCAGACTAAGCATAACTACAATGTTCGTGTCTACTGAACCCTTAAAAAGTAATATTTTTTACAACAACAATGGGATTTTTTTCCATGCTAGCAACACCGTGTTATTTGTATTGTGTATCGTCGCGTGACGAATAGTAAAAAGCCGGGCGATCAAGGACGGCGGCTTGACATTCAATTTGCTACTCTATTTTTGTTACAATAAAGTTGGAAATGTTTTAAAATAAGTTGTATGTTAATAGAGCGGTGATGAATCTCGCTGACTGTATATTTATAATGATTGTCTTTTTCAAACTTTTCTTTGATGTTGTCACTGATGAGACTGTCTTGAAGATTTTATCTAACTTGTAATAAATCTACCATACCAACCCAACCCAACCATACCTTTGGGAGCGTTTCGACCTGCGGCGGTAGCATGACGGACGATTTGTCGAAGTTGTTGTATCTCTATCTGTCACTTTTGTCGATCATATTCATTCATACTTCCCGCATTTAAATGTCAAAAGCGATCAAAACGGACAGAAAGATTGCAGAGAAGCTGAGATGCGTAGCGAGCGATATGTTTTTTAAAATCCGACCGAAACTGGTTTTCCGGCCGACATCGAAGCCGAAAACGAACGTTCGGCCGTGGCTTCAGTTTCGGCCGAAACCTAAAGCTAAACGCACGTAGTCAAGTATAAAATTTCTTAAAATACTGACGATTTCTGCCGCCGAAACTGGATTTATGGGCGAAACTTGGCCGAAACCGTAATCGAACTTGTAGGACACTGTTTTTTTTTTAGGAAACAATGAAATCACTATTGACTGCTCCGTGGCTCAGTTGGCAGTGATGTGGACTGAGTAAGCGTGTGCACCCGGGTTCCATTCCCGGGCGGGGCGAATATTGAAATGATGAATATCGATGTTTGGTTCCGGTCTGGGTGTGATGTTCGTCTCTGTGTGTGTTTCGGGCACCCTAGATACAGGTTCTTCCTTGTTAGGGGCTCTGAGTGTGATGTGTTATTATTATTATTATTCTAGGTAAATTCAGTGATTCGATAAACTCACTACAAATAACTGGTGCTGGTGCTGATTACATATTCATATTCATATTCATTTATTAGTGCTTTCTTAAGGTACATACACAGATGTTACAAAATAGAATAGTATCACTTAAGCTACCTTAAATAAGATATTGCACAAATTGTAGTTGTATTATGTACATACTTTAAAGTTTATAAAATACCTAATTAGAACTTAACTTATAACATAATGAACAAAAATAAGTTAACTAGTACTTACATACTTAAATAAAAACAATAATAACTTAAAATGAAAGTCTAAAAAAATTGTAACATAATTAAAATTAAATTTATATTTGCTTTTTGCTTATTTGGAACATTTTAATCGACTGAGTTGAACTTGTCATTGTAGAAATCTTGAATTGTATAATAGCACTTTTGCACTAGAAGGGACTTTAGTTTATTTATAAAATTTGAGTGATTATTTTGTGTTTTTATATATTCCGGTAGTTTATTATAAATTTTTATTGCGGAACAGTGAGGGTGGGTGCTAAATGATTTTAATCTAGAGTAAGGTAAAGCTAATATATTTTGAGATCTAGTATTAAAGTTATGTATTTCTCGATTTTGTGTGAATAGATTATTATTGTTTCTAACAAATATTGCTATCTCCAGTATGAACAAAGATGGGAGCGTAAGAATTCCCATTCTGACAAAGTGGGGTCGGCAGCTGTCCGTGCTTTTAATGCCTACTAGAATGCGGATACATTTTTTTTGCATTATAAATAAATCATTAAAATTAGTACTATTTCCCCATAAAATGAGACCGTAACGCAACCATGCTTCAGCATATGCATAATATGCTGAAAGGGCAGTGGACGTGTCTGTGCAGTTCTTTAGGTTAAAAAGAGCATAAGTAAAACTTGATAATTTTGATTTTATAGCCGCAATATGATCCTTCCAGTTAAGATTGCTGTCAAGGGTCATTCCTAGTAGCTTTAATTGTCTTACCTCTTCAATTTGTTTATTTTCTATTGTAATCTGTAAATTTAAGGGTTTTGTATTAAATGGATATAACTGTATTAGTTTAGTTTTATTTAAATTTATTAGTAAATTATGTTTGCGTAACCATTCGATTATGATTTTAAGACTATTAGTTATTATTTCGTTGTAATCATTTTGTGTGGGGTTGAATTTAAAAAGTAGTGAAATATCATCGGCAAACAAAATGTTATGTTCATTTATAATTTTAGAGATGTCATTGATGTATAACAGAAAAAGTACGCACCCTAAGACGCTACCTTGAGGAATCGAGCCTTTCAGAGTATGGCTTTCAGACTGCACTAATTTTATTTCACAAGCTTCTTCATCATAGTGCTCGATTTGAACCTGTTGCTTCCTATTTTCTAAGTAAGATACAAACCAGTTAAAAACGATTCCTCTAATTCCTGAACCGTATAGCTTTAGACGAAGTATATCATATGATACTCTATCGTACGCTTTTGATAGATCCAGTACGAGACCGACTGCCCTACATTTATCTGTGACGTATTTAAGAGCCTCCTGTGTGTATGAATAAACAGCTAGAGTTGTATTACGAATACTTACTTAACATAAATAAGACCTATGCCATCAAATCAAAGGTCTTAAAATCGCGTGTTACGTAAGGAAGCTTCTAAGTTTGGCTCGGTCATTGCCTTTTCCATAATTATCACATTTGAATAACAACCCGTGTCAGATATCACAAAATATTATTTTAAATATAACTCGTTGCCAACTTTCATTTTCTTGCTTTTTTTTAACTGATTATCATATTTTATTCAAACCAGCGTTGCGGGGCTCGGCACAAGACTAAAACAGCAATATACAGGTCTCTTTCAGATCGCTAAAAGAAACAAAGATTTTAAGAAGGCTTGCCATAATCTCCACGCTTCTCCTGCCAAGCGTGTATAAGCCCTGTAGGTCCGGGCGTAATAGAATAGTATAGATCTACAGTATGCCCTGCCTGTCGTAAGAGGCGACTAAAAAGGTACTTGGGGTCGTGGGTGTGAAGGGGCCCGAATCACTCATCAAACTGCCCCGAGCACGAAGCTAGATAGCGGCTGAGCGTGGGAAAGACTCCGGACGCTGATAATCAATGGTTCCCAGGGTCCTTCTCAAAAAACGCCGAGACGGCCACCGGGGGGTTTTAGTGGGTGCAAGCCCCGCATACCCCCGTCGCTCCCCCGACCGTTAACAAAAGTAAAAGGCGTGTTTACGATCTCAGTATGGCTGTACACATTTTTCAACGTAGGACGTAAAGTAAAAGTAAGAAATGATTTATTCAATACAGGATACAAGATATCACTTATTGAAAGTCAATTAGACTAATCTAATTGCTATTGATACCTTATTTCGTAAAGTATCCTATACTGATAGAGGCGAGGTAGTTCAGGGTGCCCACCAATTGGCTCAGGCAAACAAATGTTTGCCTTGCCTTACGACAATGGTCGCCTGGAGACGCCCCCAAACGAGCCCTCCTCTGTCAAATGATTCTACTGGACGAAGACGGGTGTTCCCTTATCCCTTTTACGACACTCTGTGCCGCCACCATACATTTATCATTATCATAATTTCAGCCGAAAGACGTCCACTGCTGGACATCCTCCCCCACAGAACGCCACAGCGACCGACCTGGGGGTCTTCAGCGACCCTCATCCAGTGTATTCCCGCAGCCTTCACCAGGTCGTCTGACCACCTTATGGGGGGTCTGCCTACTCTGTGTCTTCCGGTTTGTGGTCGCTACTCGAGAACTTTTCGGCCCTAGCGACCATCACACAGTAGGGTAAGAATTTTCATACCAAATATTGATATGATGAATATCGATGTTTGTTTCCGGTCTGGGTGTAATGTTCGTCTCTGTATATGTTTCGGGCACCCTAGATACAGGTTCTTCCTAGTTAGAACTCTGATTGTGATGCGTTATTATTATTATTATTACCTTATCATTCAAAGAAGTAATATGCGCTGAGACGGCTGGTTGGCGCGTGGCTGTGCGCGCGCAGACGCACCCGGCGAGGGCGACCAACGCCAGGATATGGAGTTTCATGCTGGAATAAACATTTTTTTCTAAAATGACTCCAAAAAGGAGGTTCTCTGTAGAACTTGTATAACCTGCGCGAATAAAGAAACGATCTCAAAATGGCGGCCGTTGTATGGGCTGTATGAGAAGAGCTAAGAAGAGAGTTCTTAACTCTTCCCTCATACTAATATACGCGAGATAGCATGCGTTCGGCCTCCATTTTTAAATCGTTTCTTTATCTGCGCGGCTTATATGTATATTGGTCCGGGATCACACGTTATCTCGCGTTTGGCTTAACCGATTTTGATGCGGTTTATCCTAATAGTTATGTATATCTTCACCTTCAACAAAATCTCATGTTTCTATCGCTTATGTGATGACTAGGCTATATAAAACTACCTAACTACGATTGTCTGTCAGCTAGTTAAGGAAGTTCACACACAAATTTAAACACAATACGAAAACGAAACTTTAAATATCTAGCGCCACTAGTCATAATAATTTAAATAAATAAAGTTAGTTATTTTTAACCCCCAACGAAAAATCAGAGGGGTGTTATAATTTTAACGTGTTTATCTGTCTGTCTGTCTGTGTATCTGCCTGTGGCATCGTAGCCATGTCTCATGAAGATCTTATCAGCATTTTGATATCATTTAGCTCTTTTCTAGGTGATGAGGGGATCTAACTAGCTTACATATGTCCTATCGATTTTAAATTTAGTACAGTGTTACTTCAATGATATTGAAAGTATATGGTAAGGTAACCATGACCTTTTGAAGATTATCAGCTCTAGTTCTAGTTTAGTTATTAAGGGTCTAGTTTAGATAGTCTGACTCGGTCGGGGATTTTTTTTTTTTTTTAATAGCAGTAGACCAGGTACAGTGGCGGACACGGTCGGCGTAACACTTCCGGTTTTTCTGTATTGCAAAATAGCTCTTGTTCTTTGGTTTTACAGTCTAGGGCTGACGAAACCATAGACAAATCTGTTACGGCCTCCTAGTCCTTGACTGTACCTAAATGTCAACGGTAGGCAACTACCAAGGTTTGCCAGATAGAAATCGCTTTAGACGATGAGGCCGCCTATTTCATGCTCGGAGTTGATCGAATTAGAAATGATGAGATCCGCAAAAGAACAAGCGTTACGCAAATAAAAACTCACTACAAATCTTACACATAAAACATTTGACAGAGGAGGGCTCGTTTGGGGGCGTCTCCACTCCAGGCGACCATTGTCTTAAGGCTAGGCTAACATTTCTTTGCCTGAGCCGTATTTGGCGGGCACTCTGAACTACCTTGTCTCTCACAGTATTACAGATTAGATGTACTTAGTCTAATTGACTTTCAATAAGTGATAGGTATCTTGTATCCTATTTTGAATTAAGAATTTTTTTTTTTTTTATTTATTTGAACCAAATATTTGCAAAGACGCAGAGTCGGCAGAACCTCTCATGGTGGTAATTCAGACGACCTAGTGAGTGATTGCGGGAGGGCACTTGAAGGTCGCCAATATAAAGTAAAACGCGCGGATGGTACGGACAGACTAAATTTATTCAGTGTTGCCAATGGCTACCTTGTAATTTGGTATCACATAAATAACACCCCCACTTAACAAATTAACACAACTAATAACAAAAAATTAATAAACTATTTTACTTAACAAAATTTACAAGTTTTTTAATCCCATGCTAGAAGTAAATGACATATGTTTATCTGAATAAAGACTTTTAGTTAACATATCTGCAGGCATTTGAGTAGTTGGTAAGTATTCTAATCTAACTAAATTATTGGCAACACATTGCCTGACAAAATGATAGCGTATATCAATATGTTTTGATCGCTTATGGAATACAGGATTACTGGCCAACTTATGAGAACTTTGATTGTCGTTAAACAAAACAATAGGCTCCTTTCTTTCATTAGTCATTTCACTTAGCAAGTTACTTAAGTATACAGCCTCTTTACATGCTTCAGATAAGGCCATGTATTCGGCCTCAGTGCTTGACAATGCTACTGTCTTTTGCTTTCTAGATTCATATGAAATAACTCCTGAAGACATTACAAAGCAGTACCCTGTATAAGACCTCCTATCCAAAGTACAAGACCCCCAATCGGCATCAACAAAACCTGTCAATTTACATTGGTTTTTCTTAAAAGTTAAACAAAAAGTTTTAGTTTTCTTTAAATACTTTAAAATTCTTTTAACATGTTTCCAGTGAGTCTCATTGAAGCAATTATTATACTGACTTAAAAAACTAACACTATATGCTATGTCTGGTCTAGTAAGAACTGACAAGTACATTAGACTTCCTATTAGCTGCTGGTACGGGTAATTTCCACAAATATTATTTTTAGATTTTTCTAATTTTAAATTTACTTCCATAGGAGTGTTGACAGTTTTACAATCCTTCATATTAAACTTATCTAAAATATTATCAATAAACTTTTCTTGGTCTATACTAATACAGTTATTTTTAACCCTAACTCGCATACCTAAACATTGCTTTATTTGACCTAAATCCTTTATTTTAAATTTATTAACTAATACTTCTTTCAACTGTTGAAATGTATTGTAACAATTATAAAATACAAAAAAATCATCAACAAAAAGAGCTACATAAATCTTTACTCCATTATTACATTTTATAAAAAGACAAGGTTCATATTCTGACTTTTTAAAATTTAATTCTAACAAACAATTTTCAACCCTTTCGTACCAAGCCCTAGCTGATTGCTTTAAGCCATAGATAGCTTTATTTAATTTTAAAACTTTACCATTACAATTATTAAAGTTAGAGTATTCTGGTACTTCCATGTAAACATTTTCATTTAGAAAACCATTTAAAAATGCTGTAGGAACATCAAGATGATTCATTTTTAAATTTGACTCTGAACTTAATGCAAATAACATTCTTAGGGTTGAATAACGAAGAACTGGTGAAAATGTCTCTTTATAGTCAATGTCTTTCTTCTGCGTAAATCCTTTAGCAACAAGTCTAGCTCTAAAACGCACTTCATTTTCACTGTTATATTTTTTCTTAAACACCCATTTGTTTTTCACTACTGTGGCGTTCAACGGTCTGTCTACTAACTGCCACGATTTATTGTCATCAAACGATTTTAGTTCCTCTGCCATAGCACTTTTCCACTGTACTTTTTCAGGTCCGTTCACTGCCTCATCTAATGAAATTTCATCACAAACTAGTTGCGATACGCACATGTTGGCAACACCATACCTATCTGGTTTTTTACTAACACGCTTTTCTATTTCATTATCACTAGTGTTCTGCTTGGAGGCTAACTCACTAAGACTGTCCATAAACGTATCACTGGTGGTATTTTCCACATCACTTGAAGATACTTCTTCTTCTGGTACATACAAAGTGTCCTCTTTGTCAGAACATTCTGAAGCTGAACTCTCCAACTGGATGTCCCCCACTGGATCTGGCTCCTCTGTGGTGTCTTCAACTGTGACCTGTGTTGTCATTCTGTCATCTGTACTTTCCATGACCACAACATCCCTAGCCACTGTCACTGAGCGCGATTCAGGGTCGTATAGACGATATCCTTTAATGTTCTCAGGATACCCGACAAGAAGCATCTTCTTTGCCTTTCTGTCCCACTTACGACGCCTCTCCTTTGGAATGTGAACCATAACTGGACTGCCAAACAACCTTACATGGCTTACATCTGGTTTTCTGCCCGTCCACATCTCAAAAGGGGTTTTCTTGTTCAGTCCCGCTGCTGGAGATCTGTTTTTTAAATAAACAGCTGCTGAAACTGCTTCTGCCCAAAATTGTTTTTCAAATTTTGCATCAAATAAAAGGCATCTTGCTTTTTCCACTATTGATCTGTTAAATCTCTCACATAACCCATTTTGTTCAGGAGTATATGGGTTTGTTTTCTGATGAATTATACCACATTGTTTCATGTAATTTTCTATTTCTGCTGAACAGAATTCTCCACCATTATCTGTCCTTAATATTTTTATTTTTCTGGACTTTTGGTTCTGGACAAATTCTCTAAACTGCCTGAAATATTTGAATGTCTCATCTTTTGACTTCAAAAAATAAACAAATGCCATCCTGGTATAATCATCAACAAACAACAGGAAATATCTGGCTTTGCCAAGCGATTTATTCTCCATTGGCCCACAAAGGTCAGCATGGACCAACTCTAGAATATCAGTGCTCTTTGATGTACTCTGTGGAAACGGCAGCCTTGCCTGCTTGCCCTCACAACAAACTGCACACTTCGACTTGTCAATATCTGCCTTTCCTTGGTAAGTCAAGCCTTCAACTGCTCCGCCTCTCATGGTTTCCAGGTCCTTGCTATTAACATGACCTAAGCGCCTGTGCCAAGTAGTGCTCGAAGTTTTTACTAAGCCTGCAAACAATTCTTCTGACTTTTCAACATCCAATCTGTATACTCCATTTACTTTGTGCCCCACACCAATACAATCTTTGTTTCTGTTGTATATTTGGCAACCGGTGTTTGTAAACTCAACAGTATTTCCTTTTTCAATCATCTTGCTGACTGACAAGAGATTAGTTGTCAGATTGGGAATGCACAAAACATTGCCTACCTTAATGTCATGCACACCTGTGGCTGTGCACGTCCTCAAATTCACTTCACCAGAGCCTCAGAATAAGGACAAGCATAGAAGGAGTCCTAAAATAAAAAGTCACATCATTGTGTTACGCTACTTACTCAAGTGCAACCGTTGAATATGTTAAAAAGAGACCAATATACTTTCTCCACTGGGTCGTATGACTCTTCCGAACCTTGCCCGTACCTGGGTTCGACTTTTTATTTTTAATTTTCTAAAAAGCTAGTGATGGCAAAAATAACTTGTCCTAAATCAAGTTGTCTATACTTTTATACAAGACATGGTTCTTTATTATGGAACTTATCATAACTAATTTAGGAGTAATTGTATGGTATTATAATGACAAGAAAACAAAGACAAAGATAAAAACGCTTTATTGCTATAAAAATGCAAATAAAAATACAAAATAAAACAAACCGTATAAAAATTTTAACAGAAAAAGAATAAGGGCAATGGGTGGCCTTATCGATTAAAGCGATTTCTTCCAGGAAACCCACTGCACACAATAAGTTATTTTAATGAATAAAACGGGTGTCTTGATAAAAATATAATAATACTTACCTATTTCTAAAGATTTTCCGTTCATAAAAAACTCTGTCACATCAGATATTAGCACAGCTCTAAAATAATTAAAACTAAAAGATGTGTGCCTATAATAATATGTATATATAAAATAAGTAAAACAAATCTATTTTTGGAAATTTCATAATGTATGATATGTGCTTCTTTCTTTACACACTCATTTTCAATAATCTTGCTCTGCACTCTGCACCTCAAATGTTTGTTTTTGCCTGGGTTGATCTTGATCATCACTTTGTCATGGAGTGTTTGTATGTGAAAAATCCCTGCTTGTGGTTTTTTTTTGCCTAAAAATTACCTAAAAATATAATATGTTTTTATTAAAACTAATAAAAGAGAGTAAGTATTATAAAACCTGGGTGTAATCAATTTATACATACGTCAGTAATATCCTGCAGCAACAATGGCGCTTTTGTTTTTATGACAAAATGAAATTTTCATGAAATTTTATTTGTTTACAGTTTACAGCATTGGTTTACCCAAATTTATGGTTCATATATTCTGTAGCTTTTTTTATCAAAGTATTTTGTGAGGCCTGTAAGAAAGCAAGAAAAATGTTCTTAAATATTATATTCAAGACAATCATAATAATAATAATTTATTCATATTAATTAAAGCCTTCCTCTTTTTTTTTTAGAAAACAGTTATCTTCGAGAATATTAACTTAAACGACGACATCCCGCAACTTAAACTTGAAATTTTCATATACAATTATGAGGATCTGCAGAAAAAAAAACATAGATAAACTTAAACCTGTTTTATCCAGAATGGGCAAATTGTATGTCACGATATTTTCTTTAAGGCCTATATCCAGCAGTAGACGTTTTTCAGCTGAGATGATGGTATTTTCTGGTTGCATTTCTTTCTTAGATATGAAATATGAATTGTCCACTGAATGTCTCTGTCCTATTTCCTTTAACATTAAGTTGATAACGATTAACATTTAATTAAGTTGATATAAAATAAGCAATTGAAAGGGCAATATTTTATGATTACCACCAACCAACTTATTCAAATTGCAGCAGCAAAACTGTTGTTACAGTTTCAGGTTATAATCTTCACCATCTTAAATCTTCTTTGTTGATAAAACAGTATGTTGTGAATGTTTATAATCTTGTCTCTTTATAGCATCCAGTCATTTTGTTTTTAGTATATAATTTACTTGAAAACTGAAAAAAATACAACAATTAGCATATTATTATGTCTGATTTTAATTTGTCCTTAAGTTAGAACGGATGATTTAGGTTCGATAACTTTTGTCTAAACATATTTTGGCACAACACTATCATAACCTTTACAGAAGGTGTTTTACCGTAATAATTCAATAAATTTAGGTACGAGTTCGACAAACAGCGTGTAAAATAGATGTTCTTGATAATTTATTAGTCATAATAGTGCCCAGAAGTCTACAATGAAACAAAATGATTTACCGAATGTTAGGTGACCAAAACATCAAGATTTTGATTCCTTGACGCAATTGATTCACATCCCGGCACTACACAAGAGATTGTTACACATTAAGTTAAACATTCACTATCACAAAACCAATTTATCACACCTTTTTCATAAAAAATAATCATAAAACTTTTGGAGCTGCTACCGATGTTTACAATGTCATATTATACGTCAAAATAAAACAAACCATAAACAAACCACCAAATATGTACCAAATTATTGGTTTTTAATTTTGTACGGTACTAATAAACCAGTGTCATCAATAAACCAGTTTGATGCGACAAGAAGAAAACTTGCAAAGAATTCTTATATTTTATCTCTCTCTAACTAATAGTCTTTTTGCCGTTTAGTAAGGAGCGTAACAATATGAAAATAACTTTTTATTTTAGGACTCCTTCTATGCTTGTCCTTATTCTGAGACCAGAGCATACCACTTGCACTTTTTGCTTGTTAGCAAATATAACCTCTTTGTTCAAATCTTCTGTAATCTTTGTCAATTTCTTTTTGTCTGAAACCATATGGGAGCTTGCACCCGAGTCCACGTACCATTCGTCCTGGCTAAAGTTCTTCGTGCAAAATACAGCACTAAATGCGTTATCTTGGATAAATTCCCCGGCATCAGAAACAAATAAACCACATTGATTTTTGTAGTGACCAAACTTCTTGCATTTGAAGCATTTGACGTTTGCGCGTTTGACGTTTTCATCAGTTGATTGGAACGTTTTGCCGCCATTTGACACTTGTTTCCCTCGGTTTATTTTGCCGGCATTTCCACTACGATTTAGGTTATGATGATTCTTTTTAGCAAAAAATGCACCATCTTTCTGCTGATCCACGTCTGCACTCATATCCAGTAGTTTTGTTTTAATGGCATCTGCGCTGATTGCCATTCCGGAGTGTTCTATTGCCATAATCATCGGCGAAAAACGTTCTGGAAGCCCAGCCAACAGCAAAGATCCGATCCACTCGTCATTTATATCGAAGCCCGTTCCTTTGAGTTTCTGTGCGGTGTCCACAATTTGCGTCACGTAGCTGGTCATCGACTCGCAGTTTTCTAGACGAATCGAAATCAGATTTCGCAACAACGCTATGCGCCGCGTAGAACCGGAATCGTCGAAAAGATTCTTTAGCTTTTTCCACAAACTGCTAACTGTAGGTTCATTTTTGATGTGAACGTAGAGTGACGGGTCAATCGTCATGATCATCTTGGCTTTTCCTTTTCGATCATCCTTTTCGTTTAAATCCCCGCAACTGTGGATGTTTATTCCCTCCAGAATAAGATAATTTTCCACTGCGAAAGCCCAATCATCATAATTGTCCCGGCCTTTTAACTTTGGCACATTTACGCAATAGTTACTGGCCATTTTTCACTCGCGACAACAATTAAACTCCGTTACTAATTAAAAGAACAAAAAATACTACTTTAAACTGATATTTAACTTTAATAAGGGTCTGGGCCCATAACCTATAAAGTAAAACGCGCGGATGGTACGGACAGACTAAATTTATTCAGTGTTGCCAATGGCTACCTTGTAATTTGGTATCACATAAATAACAGCCAAGACCGGTCATTATGGCGATTAGGGGGAGGCATGCATAGGCAGGCAGGCTATGTCCAGCAGTGTACTCGTCTTTACTTCTAAAGTTAAAGTAAAAAGTTAAAAAACACTTTATTGCCCACAAAAGAACATTATACAATTAATGTTACCCCTTTCTTCTCTACGCTGTAAAATCATTGCGAAAGGGAGTAGAATCATTTGGAGGGCTCGTTTGGGGGCGTCTTCAGGCAACCATGTCGTAAGGCAAGGCCAACATTTGTTTGCCTGAGGCAATTGGTGGGCAGGGCACCCTGAACTACCTCGCCTCTCACAGTACAGGATACTTTACCAAATAAGGTATCAATATGAATTAGATTAGTCTAATTGACTTTCAATAAGCGATATCTTGTATCCTGTATTGAATAAATCATTTTTTACTTTACTTAACTTTTATGGTTACACCAATTAAATTTGGCTTCTACTTGGTTGAGATAAAGATAATGTCCCATTCGTTCTGTTTTAGTGTTAGTAGTTTAGCTTATTTTTTGTTTGTAATAACACATTTTTTTTCATTAGTGGCGCTTATACAGTTTCCTCTATAAAACTATGAGTTTATTTATATTTAACTGTTTACAATGACATAATGTATGAATGAAGCCTTCAGGTTTTTTTCCTTAATTCTTTACTAGTATATCCTTTTAAGGAAAGCTGTTTGACCAACTGCCCTTCGTGCGGCCGCCATAATATTTTAACCACATTTTAACACTGCAATGTCATTTTAAAGATTTTATGCTAAACTAGCTGTCCCAGCGAACTTCGTATGGCGCCTTACAATTTTATATAGAAAACTAGCTGTCCCGGCGAACTTCGTATGGCGCCTTACAATTATTAAAAAACTACTGACCCATTTTTCCATATTTTCTCACCTTTTAAACCCCTGCCTAGACTACTACAAACATTTTAAGACCAAAAATAGGCTAAATCGTACCGGCCGTTCTCGAGTTTAAGCGAGACTAACAAACCTTGATTTATTTTTATATATATAAAGTAGATAGTAGATAGAGTGCGCCCGCGGCATCGCCAGCGCAATTTCACTTTCACAAGTCAAATTTTCTCCGTTTCCGGGGGATTTATGGGAACAAAAGTGTTCTATAAATTTTAACCGTCTTCATCTACAGAAAAAGTTATTTTCGCATTTATAATACTACCTTACCATATTTTGTTACCGTTTAAACCTTCCTTGGACTACGACAAACATTTCATAACCAAATTTAGCTTACTAAGCCCAGCCGTTCTCGACCAACGAACAACGCTTGATTTTTATAGAATAGATAAGTTAAAAGTATGGATTTAAGGGGCCACACGGGTTCATATGACTAGCGCCACTTACAATAAATAATTAATATCTTCTAAACCAAGGCCCAATTCAAAAATATGCTTCCTTGACGCCCTAGATAAACTTGCTTAGAATTTTTATGGCCCTCTTGTGTAGCTTTCAGGTACAAAATGTAAGGGATACAGTGTTTGTTGCCTAAAGTGGCCACTTTTAGTTTCAAAAACGTATATTTCTTAGATCAATTGTCAGAGTTGTGCATATAGGCCAAGGTTACTTTGTGTATTCAGAAAAACGGATATTATAGCTTGCAGCCCAAACAGCTAAAGATTTTTGTATTGTAAAAGGAAACTGCTTGATATTGATTTCTTTAGGGGTTTGGATTAGAAATAAGAAATGATTTCCTGATATTTCTGAATATAATCACAGATTAGAGAGTATAACAAAACAAATGAACAAGTAATTTACATTTATTATAAAATAGCGCTTGCGAAGCTGCGGGCAAAAGCTAGTACATAGTATAAAATAAAGTCGCTTCCCGCGTCTGTCCCTATGTAGGTAGGCATAAATCTTTATAACTATGCAATGGATTCTGATGACGTTTATTTTAATAGATAGAGTGATTCGATTCAAGAGACAAGTTTATAAGTATAATACATGCACAATAAACTTATAAGTTAGGCGGTACGAAGTTTGCCGGGTCGACTAGTTATCCTTAAAGCTACACAACAGACCCTAAAAATTTTTAAGCAAGATTCTCTACGGAGTTAGGCTACGAACGCACAGGCGGTTTTTTGCCGCGCGGATTTTATGTAACATACTGAATCCTATGGAAGTGTGCGCACCAGCGGATAAAAAACCGCGCGGTTAAAAATCCGCTGTCGCGGTTTTATTTCCGCGCGGCTAAAAATTCGCCTGTACCTTCGTGGCCTATGAATAAGGTTGAAAATGAAATAACAACCTTTCCAACCGCGCGGAAATAAAACCGCAACAGCGGATTTTTATCCGCGCGGCGAAAAAACCGCGCGGCTAAAAATCCGCCTGTGCGTTTGATGCCTTAAGGACGCATATTTTTGATTTCGGCCATGGTCTAGATCACAGCCGTTCGCCCCTTGAAGAGTTACTTACATTGTATCACCTCTCTTACACTGAATAGCGGTAAAATAAGATAAAATACCACTATGAATCGCGCATGCGCGTTGGACCGCGCTTGTTTGTCAACTGACGATCATGTTTCCTTCCAGTAGATACCTATTTAGATTGCTTTTGACCTGGCGGGGTATTCTTGATTAGTTGAAGTCAGCGAGAACTTATACAAAATACTAAACAATATTATCTACTAGACGACCCGGCGAACTTCGTACCGCCTAACCTTTTACTATGTTGCTCATGTATTATACTTATAAACCTTCCACTTGAATCACTCTATCTATTAAAAAAAAAAACTCATCAAAATATTGCATAGTTTTAAAGATATAAGCATACATAGGCACAGACGCGGGAACCGACTTTGTTTTATACTATGTATGTTGATATTGATGATGAAGAGGTACCACAATTCTGGTATTTGCGATCGAGCATCATCATTATACGCCTGTAAGAGCCCACTGCTGGACATAGGCCTCTTCTGTCGCACGCCTTGCACCACGGTCTTTTTTTTTTTAAAAACAAAATAGATACAAACTGTTGCTAAAAACGGCCACTTTTAGCCACAATCTGTAGTTTTCTTTGGCATTTAACCTAAAAGCTATAGCAACAGTGCTTTAAAAATTCTAGGCTGCATTATCTAGTGGAATACTGTTTTACATTTTTGATATTTGCCTTAGTTTAAGAGATTTTTTTTCGTGGGTGGCGCTATTTAAGCTGTATGCCTCTTAAGCTATAGAATAGAATAGAAATACTCTTACAATTTATAATTACTACATTGATTGCTATATTTGGCAGTATAAATAAGTAAGTACTATAAAATCACTTCTTTGTTGCTGGATACGTATAGAGTAGACTCAGAAACGCCTCTATAGATTACTAACTCGCTGGTTAGTATAAAGATGTAGGTACACTATACTATGTAATAAATTTTAATGGTATTTCAGAAGTAGCCAGTAGTTCAGTACCCTATCTTCCTAAATTGATAACTATAAGTATCAAATTTAGCCAATAATCAGTATAGATTATTTTGGTCTTTAAACTATAGGGACTAAGTACATAACATGCCATAAAAATACTAGCCAATTTTTTTAGATACCAGCTGCCCCTCCATTTTTCCATATTTCCTCACCATTTTTAAACCTTCCCTGGACTACTACGAACATTTCAAAACCAAAATCAGCTAATCGGCCCAGTCGTTCTCGAGTTTTAGCGAGACTAACGAACCATGATTCATTTTTATATATAAATAGTAGATTATTTTATTTTATTTATTTTATTTTATTTGGGTCCACAAACAACATTACATTACATAGTAACAACTAAAAATATAATAATATGTAAAGTAATCAATGTAACGCCAACAACGAGAACCACAGAGTTCTTTCTATGAAGCAAGAGAGATTTTATATAAATCTAAACCCTTAGAGGTAATAAATAAATTTTTGAAAAGAATTTTGGCATGACTTAGAAGTGCCGCTGTCTTCAGAGTGGTTGCGGAGAATTTTGGTGTAAAATCAAATTCAATAGAAGAGTTGGTCTTCTTCCTGAGTTTACAAGGTTTAGGGGTTTCCTTCCTTCCTTGAAGTGCCTTGCCTACCTAAATTTTTTTTTCGAGATTGACTAGAATCTGTGTAAATTGGCATTTTAAGCTGTCCTGTTCCCTATCATCATAAATTATAGCATTTAAAGTACTGTTCTGATGTCTCATCTATATCTATCAATATATATAAAACTCTTTCGTTACTGACTGACTGACAGACAATGCAGAGCCGAAAATACTGGGCGTAGCACGTACTTCGGGAGTGTAGGGGAGCAGTAAAAAACATTTCAGAAATACCCATGTGAAATGTATGTAAATGTTAAATTCTGTGTTGAAGTAGCAGCAGTTCATGAGTTGATTATTAGTCTATAAAATTGTTTAGGTTTAGATAAACTTTGAACCTTATTTCTTTGTTATCGCAATTTCTTATGAATTGAGTAGTCGAGTCAAGTAACAGATTCTCGGAATTATTTATAAAATCAAATACTTATTATTCTGTTGTCTCTTTACCCATATATTATAACTAGTCGACCCGGCGAACTTCGTACCGCCTAACCTATTAGTATTTCGTGCATGTATTATACTTACAAACCTTTCTCTTAAATCACTGTAAAGTATAGACCTATGGTAACAAATAAAGATTCTGATTCTGATTCACTCTATCTATTGCTATTTCTATTACATTATTACAATGCTATTGCTATTACATGTTGTTCATGTAGTATACATTTACTTAAAACTTTCTCTGGAATCACTCTATCTTTAAAAGGGATTCAGTTTTAACAATAAACATAACCCGTAGCTGACACCATCAAGGAGCGCAAGTGGAAGTGGTTGGGTCACGTCGCTCGCCGACCGGCAGACGATGTGCCAAGGGAAGCCCTTAACTGGAAACCGGAAGGCGGAAAAAGGCGAATTGGCAGACCCAAGAACACGTGGCAGCGCGCTATGAAGGAGGATCTGGAGCACACGCAGAGAACCTGGGAGGAAGTCTGTGATATTGCTCAAGACCGTCGAGTGTGGCGGCGATTTGTTTCGGCCCTTTGCTCCCCAGCGGAGATTGGGCAAAAACTGATTGGTTCGTTAAAATATCCTTTGACGCTACAGAGAACCAATCAGAATAAGAGTTTACCAGCAAGCAATAAATCTAGCCAATCAGATTATAGGAAGGTTTCAAAGTTTTCAATCTTACTAGGTTTTTTGCAAAAAAACTGCTTCAAGTCAGGATGATTGAAAAAAAAGTAATGCATATATCAAATTATCCGTGTTTTCGCAAAATCCCTAGGTTTTTTGCAAAAAACCTAATTATCAAATCTTACTACGACATATATACTAGAGGCTGCCCCGCGGTTTCACCCTCGCAGATATCTTATAAACACAAAAATCCAGTTCTTTCCCGTTTCCATGGGAATTTCGGGAATTCCTTTCTTTGTGCTCACCTACACTCCCTAAGGAACTTACATGCAAATTTTCAGCCCGCTACGCCCAGTAGTTTCGGCTCTGCGTTGTCTGTCGGTCAGTCAGTCAATCAGTCAGTAACGGAAGAGTTTTATATAATTATGTTGATAGTAGATTAGATAGATAGATAGTTAGATAGTAGATAGATAACGCATTACATTCAGAATACTTAGGTACAGTGGCGGTCTAGAACGGCGTAACACTTCCTGTTTTTCTGTATTGCAAAATAGCTCTTGTTCTTTGGTATTACAGTCTAGGGCGCACGAGACCATAGACAAATCTGTTACGGCGTCACTAGACCAAGGTGTACTTGCTAAAAGTTTTAAAAACTATTATAGAGGCAGATTTTGAAACGCTGTGTTAGATTTCCAGTGCTCTTTTCAGTGTTTATGTGCTGTTATAATTATAATAATTATAATAATAATAACACATCACACTCAGAGCCCTAACTAGGAAGAACCTGTATCTAGGGTGCCCGAAACATATACATAGACAAACATTACACCCAGAATCGAACCCAGGTGCACACGCTTACTCAATCCACATCACTGCCAACTGAGCCACGCAGCAGTCAAATTCAGAGTATTCATGGTTTTGTGTGTGAGACACAGCTTTATCTACCATCTTCACTCATTTCTATAACGGTCCCACCCTCGGTATAAGACCAACCTAGATAAATGCCTATAGAACCCTAAGCAAAAATATTTAATACTTACAAACGACGTCCTGACCTATCCCAACGTCATTCAAGACGTACTTTTTTAATGCAGAATGCATAGAGGAAGTCATATTTCCTAGGCTATTTTAAATTGCTAAAAGTGACAATGGTTTTTTATTCCTAGATGCATGCCCGAGCAGCATGCTTCGAAGAAAACGTGCACTGATTTTCATTTGACTGTATTAAGAAATGACGTAAGCACTCTAGAAAATTTAATAAAATAATTTCTTTTTTACAAAAAAGAGCAGCCTTCTACAGGGTGTTTCTGACAAGGCGGTAATAAATCAAAGGAGGGATTATGCTCACCATACCTAACAACTTTCCCAAAGCAACATGGGTCGAAATCTCAAAACAAAAATCAGCCGTCCCTTACACAGAACAAGAGAATACAATAGAAATAGCATCATGAGCTTTTAGTACTGAAACCAGTGTGTCCAAACTCACACATATAAACCAAACGCTCACTATGAAATCCAAGCTACCATTGGTGATTAACGACAAAGCCGAAAAGATCTACATCACAAAACTTTGAAGTAGACTATGAACCTTTTTTACAAATAAACAAACATCAAAATCAAATAACAATTATGAAATACTTAAGATAATGATGACATACATATGATAAAAGAATGAAATTAGGTTTTTCCAAAGACATGGTAGAAAGCTATACATCCTCTTTGCTTTAAAATCCTCATACATTGTTCCTAGTTTTACTATTCGACGCTAGATGGAACTACAGCTTTTGTACTACCGCTACTAAACACTAGGTGGCTACGTCGAAAAATGAAAAACTAAGCTAGGGATGTACATATTGCGGGACAAAGTTTGTCGATGAGAAAAACCTATCGATATACAACTTTCTTTCATATGGCTACAGTTAACAATTACTTTTTTTTACGAAAATCTATGTGTATTCTACGCAAACGGCCTTCTTGGTGATTGGCGATGTATTGGTATTATCATATGAAAAAACCAGTCGCTCATAGAACAAAGTTTATTTTAGTGTACAGTTTAATTTTTATTTATTTCCAATGTCGTTTTGTATTCAACAGTTATGCTTCGCATAAATAGAGATTCAGAAATAAAAATGTGTTAGTTATAAAATTGTATTATACCTACAGTACTGCAAAAGTTATAATGCGCATAGAAATCTTCGTCACTGTTGAGTCTAAGAGTCAAGAGTCTAAGTTGAAAGATTCATATAATTTCATTCGTATTCACGAATTTAACTTTAAAGTAAATCACATTTTAAACCGAAAAAAAGGTAGAAGTTTTCAAGTCGAAGCGAATACCTTTTTTTTTTCACTGAAAATTATTATTATCGATAGATTTTTATCATAGAAAATTATCGATAGATTTTCATCATGTTGAGCAATCTCTAACTGATTTCCATTATACTGTTGTCAAAATGTTCTAGAAAAAGTCATGAGTCTAATACCATAGATAAAGAAGAACGTAAGAAGGTACAGTCACAGTCACAGGCTTCAATCAAAATTAAATTTTACTGCTCCGTAATTAGGGTGTTTTCATTTTCTCACTTATGGTTTTGTTTTCTTGTTCATGTATAATTTCAAATTTATTTGAAAATACAGTGAAATATTACTTACCGATGTAATGATACGGCATAATTAGTACTTTTAAGTCCCAAACTTTAATTTTTGCATTCCAACACAGCACAATATGGTATTTTAGTGGGTTTTTTTTCATATTTTTCCTGGTGGTTTGTTTACAAGAAGCATAAAGCAACTGAGCTTATCAAATCTGTCAAAACTACGCATAGGCACTGCAGAGCTAATGATAGGCACGCGGGCTCCGCCTACTCGCGATTTCTATTTAGAGAGAGAGAGCATCTTCCTTGTTCTGTGGTCCCTTACATTCACCCCGTCAGCTGATCGAACCAATGTATGGAACAGCTGTTATTTTTTTTGAGATTTTGACCCATGTTGCTTTGGGAAAATTGTTACTTATGTTGAGCAGAATCCCTCCTTTGATTTATTACCGCCTTGTCAGAAACACCCAGTATAAATTTACACATACATCTGAAGACGTCCTCTTTTCTCAAGTCAGTTAAAATAGATACTAAAACCTTCTCCTGAATGTAACAATTACTTTTGTGAAAACCCCATCAAAACTCGGTTCAGACAAACTCGAGATAATAGCGGACAGACATACATACATACATACTGGTCAAACTGATAACCTCCTTTTTTGAAGTCGGTTCAAATAATACGGTAATAGTAGTAGACTCGGAGTCTCCTATTCAATGCAAAGAAACGATACCATAAACAAAACTTTTCTTTTTTAGCGACTTCAAAAAAGTGTTTGTATTTATGTATGTATATCTGACTGCTCCGTGGCTCAGTTGGCAGTGATGTGAGCTGAGTAAGCGTGTGCACCCGGGTTCGATTCCCGGGCGGGGCGAATATTGATATGATGAATATCGATGTTTGTTTCCGGTCTGGGTGTGATGTTCGTCTCTGTGTGTGTTTCGGGCACCCTAGATACAGGTTCTTCCTAGTTAGGGGCTCTGAGTGTGATGTGTTATTATTTTTATTATATCTGCGATTATCTCGCGTTTGTTTGAAACGATTTTGATACAGTTTTCAGATAAGTACCCTATTTGTTACATTCAGGAGAAGGAAATAGGAAGTGTTCCGTTGATGTATGTGTCAGTTTATTAATAATAATAATATTCATTTATTGAAGGCGGGATCCTTTTTTGGAAAAAATAAATTATTATATTGAAAAACGGTATGAAGTTCGTTCGTTTTTTGAGAACAATCTATTGCATTAGTCACCCGGGAATATTGTAGCTTCCCAACAGTGAAATAATTTTGAAATCGGTAATAAGTCTCTCTGAGCGTATTCAATGAAAAAAAAAAAAACAAACACACAAACAATCAAATCTTTCCTCCTTATAATACTTATAGTATAGGGGTATAGATAGATTAGGTTAGAGGTTTTAAAAGTTCCTAAATATTTCGGCCACTTACCAATATACTTATTTTGCTATATTTTTACCTGAGGCACTTTAATTTCATCATCACACATCTCAGCCACTTCAGTCAGACTACCACTCCTGGTCAAAAGCCTCTCCCAGAGATACACGGTCATTTTTTTATCGTGGCGGAAACTTTCAGGACTTACCCTGTTATTCATAAAAAGTTAAAGAGCACTTTAGTTATTTGACGTATGTCAATTTAGACTGGATGTCACGTATTTACCATACAACAAACCAGAGAAGTAGACCTCCAGTAAAGCTACTTAAAATCTACTGTATCTTTATGAATAAGACGGCTAGTCTTTGCATGGTATATTAACTCTGTCTCTCTGTGTCGCAATCTCACTTTAAGTACTAACCCGATGAGGATGAAATTTGGTAGCTAGATGCAGGTAGCTTAAAAACAAGTAGAGACGGACAAGAAAAGGGAAACTGCGATGGCGAAGCCTTGGGGCGAACTCTAGTCTATACTAATCTTCCCTTTTTTTGTATAGGGTAACATGGCCTGATAAGCCGTTTGAAGATGATCAGATCTTAAATAGTGGATGAGGGGATTTAACTAGCTTCCATATTTGTCCTGTCGATTTTAAATTTTGTTTCTTGTTACTTCAATGATATTGAAAGTATATGGTAAGGTAACCATGACCTTTTGAAGATGATCAGCTCTAGTTCTATTTTAGTTGATGAGTGTATCTGGCCCGGTCGGAGGTATTTTTTTTAAAGTCGGTTATATAAACTGATACCGAATAGAACCCTCCCTGCCTCTATGTAAAATAACAAAGCACTGATCTATCGCCTATTTTCTAATATATTTTCATAACCATGAAGCCCGACGGTTCTGTTAGAGAAAGAAGGCTAATATTATTCGTTTCTTGTTTGTGAATAAAGTAATATTGAAATTTGAATTTGAATTTCAATTTATTTGGTTCTTTCAATGAATAGGATTTGAATTTTAGTGATCTAGATCAACGCACGGGGTGAAATGGAACCATTAAAGCCCAATCCCTTCCGGCGTGGCAGTTTGCGAGTCTACGCATATATTTTTTATCAATGTTGATTTAGTTCTGCTACTCCCCGTCAGGGGCGCTTCAATCATATTCATTTAAAATTTTGCCTACTTTTGATATGCTATGTTTTTTATGGAGGCTTACTACAAATTTATAAATTTAAGTTTTTATTTTCTTTGTAAGTATATTTTAAGGAAATCTGGATTACTATGATAATTGTAATATAGGTAAGTATTTATTTTATTAGTACTGAAACTGAGAATAATTTTTAGTTCCTATACTGGGTGTTTCTGACAAGGCGCCCTGTACAATAAATTGAGGCAGGCCTAGCTCAACAATATACCTGACGTCTTTCGTTAGAAATAAAATGAAAATCAAACAACAAATATAATTGCAGTTCTATTATATATATTATTCTGTCTATTACAGTAACAATTATTATCGATCACAATGCATTATCTAAAACTAATTAACCAACATTTAGACAGAGTTTTCCAATAACAACCTTAATTTCTTAAGGATAAGTGTTGAAATTCTATGAAAAACTACCAACTTACTATGTTCTATGGGTTAAAACAACTAAAACGTCCGTAAGTCCATATTATACAATTTCGGAAAACATCAAACATAAATGTTATACATATAAAAATAAGACGAAATCTACGCACTAAATAAATGTTTTGAATTAAAAAATAAATGATAGTATACAAATTTGAAGTAACCTCTATCTATATGTATAAAAAATAAACATATAAAGACGCTAAGAACAAAACAATAATGTCATACATAATAATCTTAAAAGATACATAAAACTTGATCAGCTAAGTTTGATAAAAAAAAAATAGAATTACTAGATATTGAAAATACATAATATACATATAGAGACATTAATATTTTTGAACGTATCTCAATTTTATAAAATATGTACCTATATATTTATAATAGTTTTAAAATTACATGGAAATACAAAATGCTATACTACAAAAGATATCTCTACTACAACTTTTTCATGATAAATTTGCTGTACGTTTACAAACTAAAATGTAAGGAACTTTTACATAAATGCTCAGGGCCCTAAGTCTACTAATAAATTGCTTTTCAATGACAGTTGCATGACGTTAACGTTGCCGCTCATACCTACTTACAATGGTTACTTAAAAAATTGTCTCTGCCGTACTAACTGTCATTGATATTTTATCCCTCGGGGCTAAAAACACTGCTATTAAAAATAAATCAAAGAAAAAAAAAACTCAGTAATCTACAGAAATAAATGCATCATGAGCACATTAACTAACTGATCTGATAATCTCTACTGAAAATTATAATAATGATAAATATCGTAATAATTTTAAGAAATCTACAAACAGTCGTTATCTAAAATTTTCTACTCTAATGCTAACTTAAAGAGTTGAATTTTAGTTGGATTTTATTACAAAAATGCTAAATTTGGCAAATGATTTTGTAAGTAAATAAGTATTCCTTCCTTTTGTTTCTAAAAAAGCTTAAAAAATCGCAACTGTAACGAAATCATTTGACCAAATAATTATGTATGAACCAAAATGCGTCACAGGAAACCAAAATGTAACGAATCTAAAATTCTAAAATAGAGAAACAGCTAGGAAAAAAGTTATACAGTTAAAAAAAAGTGTCCATGCCTCGCCAATATGTTTTATGCATTGTTGTGCGGCCCCGTTCGAATTTGGTTGTCAAATCAGTAAGCAGTATCGACTCCAACAACGGTATCAATAACTTAGAAATTCATTCATTACTATTCCAAGAAATAAATAGTATTTTTGAGCGATTCTCTCCCGCTCGCGCCGCGCCCTAATTACATTTTAATACAGCAGTCAATCTATTAACCTAGTATTGTCCCTTGCGGTACTCCGCGCGGCCACTAACCTATGAGATTCTGAAGCTGAATGGAAGTACTACGTAACTACTATCTATACAGTTCTATTATTTATTTTTTTAATATAAAATAATATAATATATATCAAAGGCCTAAGCTCAGTCTAAGGACGCGACGCAAAGGGATCGAAATTGAATTTATCTACAAAGAGTTAATCTAGAGTTGAGTTTAGCGTTTTCTTGGTATGAGGTACAGGCCGAAAGTTTCCTTTGGTAGAGCTGCGCAAGCTGGCTTCTGTTTTAGATCCTCTAAATTTTCAGCACCAACTTCAAACTCCTGCATAATGTTAGCGAACATGACAAAACTCATAGATGTTACTAGTATCTGACCTATACATGTTCTCTTACCAATGCTGAACGGAAGGTAATGTGGAATATTCCTCTTCACTGAAATAACTTCTTTCTCAATCTCCGCTACCTTAGTGGGACCTGATCGCTCTCCATCCGACTCCATTCCGGAGTCACACTGCGAGTGGTCTGGAACTTTTATCTTTGTTCGCTCTAAAAATCTTGATGGATCGAATCTCTCGGGCTCTGACCAGTACTTATCTGATTTGTTCAATCCGTAGTTGTTTATGAAGACTATGGTTCCCTTCTCGATGCCATAACCCGCAACTGAGGCATTCTCAGTGGCTACGTGGGGGACAATAGGTGAAGATGCGTATCTTAGACACTCCAGTATTGTTGCTTCAGTGTAAGGTAAGTTAGGTCTATCTGCTAAGCTGACCGCCCGCTTACCTTTAGTAACGCTTTCGATTTCTGCTCTTATCTTCTTTCCGACATCCGGATCTCTGACTATAGCTGCCAAGCAAAGCATCACGAGGTTGCCTACGGACGAGTGACCACCTAAAAAGTCTTCAAGCATGAATATAATGGTGTTTCTATCGAATGTCGGGTCTTCGTGGAGCACTTTTAGTAAACCATCAAGGAAATCCTTTTCCGGGCTTTCTGTGTCTAAGTTCATCTCTCTAAGTGCTAGAATGCGGGAAAGAATGAATGCTCTGATTTCCTGGGACCAGTTGGATAGCTTGTCCATGTGGTTCTTGTAAAAAGGGGCTAGCCATGGTAGGAAGTCAACGGCATATCCTTGGTTAATTTCCCAGAAGATCTCATCGAATATATCGACGATTTTCCTGAACTCCTTGTCGTGGTCTGCGTCAAACCGGATGTTGCACATGTAGTGGGTGAACATGTTCATAGCTGAAGACATGATGTGAGGTTTTAGTTTGATGGCTGTCTCGGAGGTTCTGGCAATGTGTTTGAGGCTGGTGACGAGCTCTATAGCCTCGAAGGTGGCAACCTCTCCGATGCGTGCAAACTTATCTGAGTGAGATTTGGGTCCGCAGTGACGCCTCGCAAGATTTCTTCGCCGTAACTGAAGATTAGACCAATCACAGAGGGCCAATGCTGCGGACAAAAGAGAAGAAAGGTTAACAATTATAACTTAACACCCAAAGATAACTAATAGAATACATCCACCCCATATCCTCGTAAAAGGCAACTAAGGGACTACCCGAAGATAAAAAAATTTTTAGAAAGGATTGTTCTTGTGGCGGTGGCCTACGTACCTAAGATAATCTAATGATGATACTAAAATTCAATCTTCTATCTTTGAAACCCAATTTCTAATGAATAAAATAAATGAAGTCTCTAATCTAATTGGGTGGGACCATTATTTTATTCTTTATACATACCTAATTAAAATAAACAAACATTAAGAATAATTTATGAGTTACTATTACATCTGAGATCGTAACACTTCGTATGACGCGAGCGAGCGTGTAGCGTAGAAATTGAAAATGCATTCGATTAATTGCACCCACAACTGAAGTGTCAGAAAAAATCATAAACTCAGTTGTCATGGCAACTAGAGCGTGGCGCGAAAGAACCAGTCGTGCTACAGTGATCTCACGTCATATGATTCATTGGTGTTATAGATTTTTTTTTTCAATGTCGTTTTTACTACATATACTATATTTGTATCTATTTATTTGATGGGTCTTAAAGATCCATACTTTTTTTATATTATAAATGCGAAAGTAATTCTGTCTGTCTGTCTGTCTCGCTTTCCTGAGAAAACTACTGAACCGATTTGAATGAAATTTGGTATATGAATAGTCTAGAGCCTGGGAAAGGACAAAGGCTACTTTTTATCCCGACATTTGTACGGTAAAATTGGGAATTTCATGTTATAAGGGAAAATGCGCTGACAAAGCCGCAGGGCGCCCACTAGACAAGAATGGTAACGCTTTACTGTCATCAAATATAAAACAAAAGAAGAAAGAGCGATTTCTTCCAGGCAGGGTCTTTAACTGTATTGCACCATAGTGAATTTATTCGTTTCTTCGTTTATTTTCTAAGTAATTTTTCGCCAGCTGAATTTCCCTAAAAAATTCAAGATCCGAATTAACCTATTGAAAAAAATATAGGTTGCTGTCTTTGCATGTATAAACCAGCACAATACTGCATAGAAATGTTTTCTTGATTTTAAAATAGCAGTTGCTGTTGCTGGCTGCAGATGCGCGAATACATCAGCATAAAATTGTAATAATTTCACGATAAGGTCGCTGTAAGTCATAGACTATCTATCAAGATAGACGATGCATGTAAGCGTTTAAGATGCATATACTCTGACACCGGCTATTAAGCCTGTTGAATTGAACCCGAAACTCCGAAGTCAGTCAACAGCACTACCAACTGAGCCGTAAAGGAGGAGGTGGTTATAGGTTATAACGCAACGTAAAAAAAAATCATGATCACTACCGGTACTTTAATACAGCACTACCACAGAACAAGGAAGATGAGCAATACAGCGTCACATTAGACATCATGCCTACTGCACCAGGCCACAAACCAATGCCCCTAGTACGGGTTTGCTAGCGAGTTTACGCACGCGTTTCTCGATTTTTAAGCGACTGCAAAAAAAGGAGGTTTTCAGTTTGACATGTATGTTTGTCCGCGATTAGCTCGAGTTTGGCTGAACCGATTTTGATACGGTTTTCACAGAAGTATTGGTTACATTCAGGAGAAGGTTTTAGTACCTATTTTAACCGACTTCAGAAAAGAGCAAGATCTCAGTTTGTATGTGTCAATTAATTGAAGGCGGGTACTGGAGTACTAAAAAAAAAATTGCTTGTATAAACTTTTAATAGTTTTGCTACTCCCCGCCAGAGGCGCTGGAACAGTTTCCATACTAAAATGCGAATGCTCAACGCGTAACGTAACCGTGGTCAGACTTATACTAGGCTTACTGGGTTTGTTTTCGCTTATTTTAAAAAGCACAATAATTATTTAATGTCTTATTTAATGAAAATTTTAATTGTCAAATTTTACCAATTTGCAAAAAAATCCATAAAAAGGATCCATATGGGTCGCTGTTGAATGGTATTAACATTAACTTGCGCTAGGTACAATAGTGGCTGTCAAAATAAGAGAATACGGCCCCTGGGGGTAAAGTCTCATCTCATAATCTCACGCCTTTTATTCCCCGAAGGATTAGGCAGAGGTACTGGCTCAAGAGCCAGACCCACGTTTAGCCGAGTTTATGCTTTATTACCAACGTGACAAGGGGCCAGCTTGCAAGTCTCTTATTAATTTTCACTAATAAGCTTTTTAAGGACCACACAACAGAACATGCCCCAAGAAAAGCAGCAATAGTTTTAAAATTCTGTCATTGTCTTCGAAGTATTATTGTTAATTTTTCTTAAGGTGGTAACTCTCGGTATGGCGCGAATTTTTTTTGCGTTTTTTATTAATAAGGCGAAAGTATTCATTTTAAATTAAAAAAATAATGAATTCGCGTACGTAAACAACCATCTCCCACATTGTGATATATCGTTTTTGAAAGACAGAGTTACCGAGTTTGTGTATATTCAAGAAACTTTATTTTTGGCCTTTTACCCCTTAGACACAAAATCAGTAGGTCTGTCTTCCAAAAACGTTGTATTACAATGTGGGAGATGGTTTTTTACATAAGCAAATTCATTTAAAATTTATTAAAAATAAATACATAAGTCATCTATACCAATATTATAAAGATCAAAGATTTGTTTATTTGTTTGTTTGTAACGAATAGGCTCCGGAAATACTGAACCGATTTGAAAAATTCTTTCACTTGTCGGAAGCTACATTAACCCCGAGTGTCATAGGCTATATTAGATTTTCAAAAAAATTAGGGATCCTTACCTAAACTCAAATAATATAACCCAAGGTGCAATATTTTTTCAGTTGTTTACATATTTTGACAGGTGGTTTGTTGTTGTTGTTTGTTTTTTATTCGGCCATTCTGGGCAGTCAAAAAAACATAGTCTATAGAGCCAAGTCTTTTGTAGTATCTTATATTCTATGGCGTAACGAAGTAAGCCGGGAAAGCTAGTAATAAATAAAAAACGCGAAAAAATTTTGCGCCAGACCAAGAGTTACCGCCTTACCGGCCGGCTTACCCCCAGTATGCAAAGTCTACGAGTAGTGTCCTTTTTCACGCTAGTTTACCGAGACTTGAATGACTCGAGTATAATTAAGATAAGTACACCTCTACAAAAACTCATCATGTTACATAAAGCATTAAAATATGACCTAAGTAGACTAGGTTACAAGTGGCAAGGGCAAGAACTCAACATTAGTGCATACTTCGGGCAGCCGAGGTATAAGTTAGATATCATATAACATTATTTTATCATACAGAAAAGACGCCTACAATTAATTTGCTCACAGTTAAGTTGATGCTCGCATCTTCGCCTGCGTTTTTATTTTTGCTATCGCTCACCAGTTACAAAATTTTAATAAGCTATAGGTACCTTAAAATACCAGTTTTTCCTAGGAATGTCCTGTTTTATCGATGCAAAACATCCTATGTGTTCATCCAGGGTCTAAGCTACCTCAATACTAAATTTGAGCCCAATCCGTTATGCAGTTTCACGGCACAACAGTAATAAATAAACCCACACACCAACTTTAAGTTTTAAATAATAATAATAATTCGCTACTGTCTAATTAAGAGCCAGTTTACAGCGATGTTAGCGCCGTTCTCGAAAAAAATATATATCTTCTAAACTAAGGCAAATATCAAAAATGTGGCACAGTATGACACTAGATAATCTTGCTTTGTATTTTTTGAGCACATTAAAGTAGTCCTAACTTAAAAGAACAAAGTTATAAACAGATTGTTGCTAAAAGTGGCCACTTTTAGCAACACTTTGTAGCTTTCTTTGGTCTTTAACCTAAAAGCTATACAACAGTGCCCTAAAAATATGAGGCTACATTATCTAGTGTCATACTGTGCCACATTTTTGATATTTGCCTTAGTTTAGAAGATATTAATTTTTTTCGCGAATGGCGCTAGCATCGCTGTAAACTGGCTCTTAAAGTCTCCAATGTTTTAATAGCAAAATTAGTTGCGTATATGTGATTCTTGCTTTTTTACATAACAAGTCTCATGAATTTAACCGACTTCGAAAAAAGGGGGAGCAGCTAAGTAGGTAGGTACCTTAATTCGTTTTAGGTTAGGGCGGACCTCGGACACTTTATAGAAAAAAGCGCGTTGCTTCGCGTATCATGCTTGTGTGAGTGAGATGAGATGTGCGACGCTGCTTTATTTTTACTGAGCGTCACTGAGAGGTAACCGAGAGCGGGGGAGTTGTATTTGCTGAGGGAGGCCTGAGGGAGGCAGGGAGTGCCCTTACTGTATGTAATACTATTTATTTTACTGTGATTCGGGTTTAAAAGTTGGATCTTTCAGTTAGCCAAGCTAAGCATTGCAAACCATTGAGCCATGAATTCATTGAGTACTAGAGGCTGCCCCGCGGATTTTTCCGCGCAGATTTTTCATAAACACAAAACTCCCGTTTTTTCCCGTTCCCGTAGGAATTACAGGAAATCCCTTCTTAGTGCTCACCTACACTCCCCAAGGAACCCACGTGCTAATTTTCAGCTTTCTACGCCCAATAGTTTCGGCTCTGCGTTGTCTGTCAGTCAGTCAGTCAGTCAGTCAGTAACGGAAGAGTTTTATATATATTGATAATTTCAGCCGAAAGACGTCCACTGCTGGACATTGGCCATACGACCGGTCTTGAGCGACCCTCTCAGTGTAATCCAGCAGCTTTCACCAGGGGTCCTATAATGGCTGCATTTGCAATATTACTTTTCTTCCTCTGGATTGTAAATGTCAATACAAAAAAAAAAGTAAAGAGGACGAAAAGCAATATTGCAAAAGAGGCCGTAATAAGGGGTCAGGTCGTCTGACCACCTTGTGGGGGGTGTGCCTATTCTGCGTCTTCCGGTTCGCGGTCGCCACTCGAGAAAAGCCTAGTTTAGTTTGTAAAATATAATACCTCTAACTACCTACGTAATATTCATTCATCAATTTTATTTAGTGCAACTACAGCAAAATAAAAAAAATATACAAGTTTGCAATTTTTCATGACATTGTTTTCATTTCCTAGATTTTATTGCTTCGTGCGTAAACTAAATATTGTAATATGAGATGCGCATGCGTTAATTGACCTACAAAATTTAGGAGAGTTTGTAAATTTAATATTTTTTTACCTACCTATCATCAGTATCACCCATAAAACAAAGTCGCTTCCCGCGTCTGTCTATATATGCTTAAATCTTTAAAACAACGCAACGGATTTTGATGCGGTTTTCTTTAATAGATAGAGTGATTTACGAGGAAGGTTAATACATGCACAATATAAATAATAGTTATAGGTGAGGCGGTATGAAGTTCGCCGGGTTGACTACGATTTACTAAGACCACCTCCGTTGTCCTGGGTTTGGTTCCCGGCAGAGACAAACAATAGTAATTACATAAACGTGTTAGGTAAGTTTTTGGTGTATTTTTGTGGTATGAGTTTTGGGCGGGCCTCAGTATGTGTTTAACCTAGATTATTCTGAATACCTGGGCGTATTCTTGAAGCTGGTAACAAGCGCTTGTTGGCGCTGGTTTGAAAAATGTAAAGAAAATGCGGAAATTTGCAAAATTTTAAAATGTCCGCGCAGGTATTTTCTATACATTTTTCGCACTAGCGCAAACAAGCGCTTTCCCAGCTTTGTACGTGAATACGCCCTAATAGTACCTAGATACAGATAAATGGGGCTCAACTTTCTAATTTCAAGAATTATTTCTCACTTACTTTTTCTAGCTAGGCTAGGCTATGCTTTGCTCTCTTAACCAATATTTTATTTTTATCCCAACCACTAGTCCGGAACGCACGATAAAATGGAATATATAAACAAAACTACAATTCAACTGTCATGGGTCGTTAATTCAGACACCATCGATTGCATGGTAATTGCAATTATTTCATTCCAAGTAGTTTTTTTTAGTGTGCTATATATTTCTTGCGTTTTTTTTTTAAATAACCTCATTTTCCTTGGTTGGGATGTGGGTTGTGTGGTCACGTGTGACGCGTTAGACTTTTAAGGCGGTTCAAGCCTGTGTGGCGCGAAAAAAAAATTTACTGACTTCAAAAAAGGAGGTTATCATTTTGACCTGTATGTATGTATGTTTGTCCGCGATTATCTCGCGTTTGGCTGAACCGATTTCGATGCGGTTTTCAGAAATGTATTTGTTACATTCAGAAGAATGTTTTAGTAGCTATTTTAACCGACTTCAAAAAAGGAAAAGTTCTCAGATTATGTATGTGTCAGTTTGTTGAAGGCGGGTCTCTTTTTGTAAAAAATAAATTATTCAAGTTTTTTATTTATTCTGACGAAAGTATTCGTTTTTAAGAGCCAGTTTACAGCGATGCTAGCGCCATTCGCGAAAAAAATTAATATCTTCTAAAATAAGGCAAATATCAAAAGTGTGGCACTAGATAATGTTGCCTAGTATTTTTAGGCCACTTCTGTAAAGCTTTTAGGTTGAAGATCAAAGAAAGCTACAAAGTGTTGCTAAAAGTGGCCACTTTTGACAACAATCTATGTTTTTTTTTTTCTTTTTACTTAGGACTACTTTGCTGTGCTCAAAAAATACTAGGCTACATTATCTAGTGTCATGCTGTGCCACATTTTTGATATTTGCCTTAGTTTAGAAGATATTATTTTTTTTGCGAATGGCGCTAGCATCGCTGTAAACTGGCTCTTAATAAAGTTTGAATGACTTCGCGCAGCTAAATTACCGTCTCTCACCATGTTGTAGGTACATCGTTTTAAGGATTGTTCTTTGGTTAGGTACTTGTAAGTATGCTTGTATGGCAAATACTTGACATCCAGTCTAAATTGACATACGTCAAATAACTAAAACGCTCTTTAAATTTTAGTGAATATAACAGGATAACAGTCAACGTTCAGTCAAAGCAACTTGAGATATAGACTTGAAATTAACGGAAGATTCCTTAGAGAGTGCGTGGAGGCGTACTTAGATAGGAATTCTCAAAAATTTCCACTGGCAAGAAAATTATTACGAATACTATTCATCTTAAGACACTCCCTTGACATTCACCCTCTTATTCATAAAAAGTTAAAGGCCATTTTAGTTATTTGACGTATGTCAATTTAGACTGGATGTCACGTATTTACCATACAACAAACCAGAGAAGTAGACCTCCAGTAAGGCGACTTAAAATCTACTGTACCTTTATGAATAAGACGGTTATTATATAATTTGATGTTTTTTTGCGTGCTTTAATCCTAAGTTATTTATTGAATAATCAACGTGACCATTTATGATTCTCGTATGAGCTTTTATTTACTTTGTTGCTAGCAACTTTAATAACTAAGTATAATCAGTTTAGTAGTATAGGTGGTTAGGTACCTTTTTGAAAAGCTCTAGCCCCTATTTCTGCATAATTTTTCTGTGGCTCTACAATTCTTTCTTGTATAAATTAGTTACATAAAGGAAGTGGTGGAAATCGGTCGTGTTCTTAATTTAAACATCCAGGGAGCTATTTTCAATAAAGCCTTTGAATTTCGAATGACGTTAGTGCATTTTAATCTCACCTTTATAACGATTTTGGTTGCAATAAAAAAAAGGATAATGACTTGTTTTTTTTTTCGTTAGTGTTTTTTAAGTGGCCAGTTTGTTATTTAGTGCCTTTGGTAAGTGCTAATTAAGTATTATACTTTAACTAGTCGACCCGGCGAACTTCGTACCGCCGAAACTATTACTTTCTTGTGCATGTATTATACTTATAAACCTTCCTCTTAAAACACTTTCTATTAAAAAAGACTGCATCAAAATTCGTTGAATAATAACAATACTAGGTACTAGGTATATTTTAAATAGACGTTATAATGAAGTGTGTTCCGTCTCTCTGAATAGGAAATTTTTCCTAGTGGAATTAATATGTGGTTTGGTTAGATACAGTGGCGGTCTAGGACGGCGTTACATATTTGTCTATGGTCTCGTTTACCCTAGACTGTAATACCAAAGAACAAAGCTATTTTGCAATACAGAAAAACACGTAAATACGACGACGATAAAAAATTTGGAGTATTTTAGACGGAATTACCAGAATTCCCTGATTATGTGTTCCTAGTCCTCCTTGCTCCATCGTTTTCTGGAGCGACCACGTCATCTTTTATCGAGGAGTGAATCGTGCAAACATTTCATATAGATTGGTTCAGCTGTATCGGAGATAAGTGTCTTTGGCAGACGGACGGAAGCCCAGATTAGGCAAGAGACGAGAAAAACATTTTGATTAGGAGCTAAAGAGGGCAATGCCAAAAGTGATTTCTAGGAAATCAATTTTGTGCGAAAGTTGAGAGAGACGCCCGCAAACGAGCCCTCCTCTGTCAAATGATTCTATTCCGCTTTCGCAATGCAAGGGAATTGCATAAACGAGAAATTTATCAATTGTTCTTAAATAATAAAAAAAAAATGTTTTTTTAAATACTATTCAACCCAGCGAATTTCGCACCGCGATAAACCTTCCTTTTGAATCACTCTATCTAAAAAAAAAACGCATCGAAATCCGTTGCATAGTTTTAAAGATTTTAGCATATATACCGACCGACAGACAGAGGGAAGAGCGACTTTGTTTTAAATTATGTACTAGCTGTCCCGGTGAACTTCGTATCGCGTCTTTCAATTTTATATCGACAAATGAAATGGTTGTTTTTACTAACTTCCACTTAATTTTGCCATATTTTCTCACCTTTTAAACCTTCCCTGAACTAGTACAAACATTTCAAAACCAAAATCAGCTAAATCAGCCCGGCCGTACTCGAGTTTTAACGAGACTAACGAACCACGATTCATTTTTATATATATAGACTAGTCGACCCGGTAAACTTCGGACTATTACTTGGTTGTGCATGAATTTTACATATAAACCTTCCCCTTGAATCACTCTATCCTTAAAAGAAAACCGCATCAAAATCCGTTAGATAGTTTTAAAGATATAAGCATACATAGGGACAGACGCGGGAAGCGACTTTGTTTTATACTATGTATTGATGATGATTGATATTGATATATCTATACCAATATAATAAAGAGGAAATATTTGTTTGTCTGTTTGTAACGAATAGGCTCCGCAAATACTGAACCGATTTGAAAAATTATTTCACTGGTAGGAAGCTACATTAACCCCGAGTGTCATAGGGTACATTAGATTTTCAAAAAAAATTAGGGATCCTTACCTAAACTCAAATAATGTAACCCAAGGTGCAATATTTTTTCCGTTGTTTACATTTTTTGACCGGTGGTTTGTTGTTGTTGTCTGTTTTTTATTCGGCCATTCTGGGCAATCAAATGAACATTCTATGGAGCCAAGTCTTTTGTAGTATCTTATATTCTATGGCGTAACGAAGTAAGCCGGGAAAGTTCGTTAATATTAAAGAGAATACGGGCCAAGGATCGTTGTAATAAGCCTCTTACTTAACTAAAAGACGATTATAAGATCGAGTTGTCCCGTTGTCTCCGAGTTTATTTTTATATACTTTATACTGTTTGCTCTTTACAATGACGTACCTGTAGCCCTAAAAAAGTTATTGCTTACCTACTCGAGGTAAAGGTTACAGGAAATGCAATCAAAAATTTGCGTATAGCAGTTTTAATTTGCATAAATATTTTGTTTAACTGATGTGTTTACCATTCATTCTCATTGCTATGTTATGCAATATATTTATTATATTATTAATCTGGTTCAAAAGATGTGCGTCGTTTTTAAATATTGCCTAGGTATATTATATACACGACGACGAGACGATGGAAAATTATACATTTTTGTAAAATGCTTAAAATAACACAGTATATAAAAGTTTAAAATCCCAAAGTGTTTGATATCATTTTAAAGGTCATAAAACGCTCTTTCTATCGATATATATATTTTTTTGTACGTTTGATATTTTTTGAGAAACTTGAAGTACAGTGCCAAAATAGCGAGTGGCCCGGTTTATTTTTCGATAAGTATATAATCTAAATTATTTTTCGTTTGCGAATCAAATACTTATAAAAGAAGAGGTTTACTAGGTTACAAAAATAAATCTTGTCCAAAATATTTTTTTTACTAGTTGTCCCGGCGAACTACGTATCGCGCCTGTTTTTTTTTTTACAAACTTCCTAGAATTTTTTTTCATATATTTTTAAGTACCTAGTCTTGGAGCCTATTCAGTGCAAACAATCAAATCTTTCCTCTTTATAACATTAGTATAGATAAGAGCCTCGTAACGTCTTCCTGAATGCAAATCTCAAAATGCGACAACTTTTTTGCTTATATCACAGAATACCTTATAGTACAGTGGCGGACTAGAAGGCCGTAACAGATTTGTCTATGGTTTCGTCAGCCCTAGACTGTATTGCCAAAGAAGAAGAGCTATTTTGCAATACAGGAAAACGTAAAGTGTTACGGCGACCTAGTCCGCCACTGTACCTATATCATGATCCTCAATTAAGCTCATTTAACTACGATTAAGTCTTGCTGCATTGATGAGCACAAAATTTTATTTTTAAAAATAAAAATACAAGTTATTTCCACTCGAAGCCTTCGAAAATAAGACAAAAACGCCTAAATTTGTTCCAAAAAAAACACAATAAGTAACACTCAGAGCCCCTACGGGTGAAACCTGTACTAAACACAACACATACTATATTTAGACCCAGAAAATAAACATCGATATCTATCATTATACCTCATAAAAATGTTCGCTCCTACCGGGACTCGAACCCGGCTCCGAAATCGCAACCAACTGACGAACATGCCAACTGAGCCGCAGAGGTTGTCTACACATAACAAAACTGACTCAATTCATCTGGGTGTTTCCATACTTAGATGATACAATATTTATATTATTTAAGTACCTTGCTAACTACAAAATTTATTGGATTTCGATCTTTCTAAACTGGAAGCGTAAAACAAGTAGATTGAAATAAATAAAAGTAAACAACGAAGTATTGAGATAAAAATCATTAAAAAAAAATTAGAAAATCTACCATTTTTGGATGGCGGTTTAGAATTCAGCTGTGATATTTAGTTTTAAATAAACAAACACATTTACAAAAAACACCGAGATCCTAAAATGAAACATATCTGGATAAATTCATCAGACAAAATTTTGCGTTGGCCGGGAATCGAACCCGACCTCCAAAGTCAGTTGCTTAGTTGCCAATTAAAGTTAGTTGCTGAAAAAATACCTATAGCGTTGAAATTAAGTTGTAACTACTTACAATTATTTCTGTCGCCGGCGAAAAGCTGATGGAACCGCAAAAAATCTGGCCGGCCACCGAAGAATTTTCCATTCTGATTAAGCACCTCTCTGATGAGCTCTAAATTATTGACGACGACACACGGCGTCGCTCCCAAAGTTATGGAGAATATATCCCCATACTCCTTCGTGATGTCCGCAAACACTTGGAAGGGGGACTCCCTTTTGCCAAGAAGGTGGAGGCTACCGATTATTGGCAACGGTGTCGGCCCGGGCGGCTGCTTCAGCGCCACCAAGCTACCCTTGGTATGCGCCAAAACGACGGTTCTCTTAGTGAAGAATTTGTAAACGACCAAGGCGACCACGGCCAGTATTAGTAAGGCACTCATGTTCGAAGTTTATTTTTATTTTCTCAGAAAGAAATTTTTAAATAAAGAATGGGCACCGTTTTGGCGGGAGTAGGCGCGACGACGCCGACCGCACTGCGATGCGCCGCTGGCCCGCCGCCATTTTTATATGCTTTTCGCGCGCATTTACATTTTTCTTTGGGCGCCCGGGCCGGGCCGGCCGCTGGGTGCTGTGGATTCGGGTGGGTCGGCTGGACGAACTCATCATAACGATAGCCCTCTAAAATTTTAAAATATTGATAAATCATAGTCCATCCAAGTTACATCCAGTATCCAAGTTACTCAATTAAGTATTCATTGTTTACACTTATTTTATTTCCTTACACATAAAAACAGAATATAAAGATCAGTACCGCTAACATGGTGGCCGTTAATCAATATATATAAAACTCTTGCGTTACTGACTGACTGACTGACTGACTGACTGACAGACAACGCAGAGCCGAAACCACTGGGCGAAGCGGGCTGAAATTTTGCATGTAGGTTCCTTAGGGAGTGTAGGTGAGCACTAAGAAGGGATTTCCCGAAATTCCCACGGGAACGGGAAAAAACGGGATTTTTGTGTTTATGAGAAATCTGCGCGGGAAATACCGCGGGGCAGCCTCTAGTTATATATAAAACTCTTCCGTTACTGACTGACTGACTGACTGACTGACAGACAACGCAGAGCCGAAACTACTGGGCGTAGCGGGCTGAAATTTTGCATGTAGGTTCCTTAGGGAGTGCAGGTGAGCACTAAGAAGGGATTTCCTGAAATTCCCACGGGAACGGGAATAATCGGGAATTTTTAGTTTATGAGAAATCTGCGCGGGAAAAACCGCGGGGCAGCCTCTAGTTCTCCTATATAATGCTTTTCAATTAAAAATGTTATTTGATTTGACACAGCACTAGATGATATATCACCACACTTTTTTATATAAATAAAAAAAAAAATACTATTTATCACGTGTTTTTACATATTTTTACACCGTTTAAATAGCGTAATAGTATGTCTCTATGGTTTAAACTTTCTCTGGACTACGCAAACATTTCAAAAACCAAATTAACTAAATCAGCCCACCCGTTCTCGTGTTATAGCAAAATAAGCAAACCACGATTGATTTATTATGTACTAGTCGACCCGGCGAACTTCGTACCACCTAACCTATTACTATTATGTGCATGTAGTATACTTATAAACCCTACTCTTGCATAAATCTATGTATAAAAAATGCTTCAAAATCAATTGCGTAGTTTTAAAGATTTAAGCATACATAGGGACAGACGCGGAAAGCGACTTTATTTTATACCTACTGTGTATTGATACAAGGAAGATCAATAATATGAAAGAATGTATTACTAAGTATTAGTAGTATTTATTAATTTATGTATCTAGAGCTACAATTGTAGACCCATACACTTAGGATATGCACAAGACATACAAAGTGTGGGAATGAGACTGAAATCCACATTTGTTCCCACGAGCTAGAAATAGGCGCCACCAATTTTTTTTTTGCTCTGAGTAACAGGCTATGGCAGCCCAATTAACTGGCGACCTATCATCTTACCCTGTTATTCATAAAAAGTTAAAGAGCATTTTAGTTATTTAACTTATATCAATTAACCCTCTTATTCATAAAAAGTTAAAGAGCATTTTAGTTATTTGACGTATGTAAATTTAGACTGGATGTCACGTATTTACCATACAACAAACCAGAGAAGTAGACCTGCAGTAAGGCTACTTAAAATCTACTGTATCTTTATGAATAAGACGGTTAGACTGGATGTCACGTATTTACCATATAACAAACCAGAGAAGTAGACCTCCAGTAAGGCTACTTAAAATCAACTGTATCTTTATGAATATAGCGGTTAGGCTTTTCGGCCGCAGTTGGGCTTAAGCTTGTTCAAGCAAATCCTTCCAGTGCGTTAAGGGCTTCTCTCCAACTCTTCACGAATGTATCGGGCCGGGACACACACCCAGTACCCCAAAGACCCCTTTTAGTCTAACGGGACCTATAGGCTTTCGCCTATTGTTACCTTACTGTAATACAAATTGTCAAAACTCTGTTTTGTACTCAAGTACAATGAAGTGTAAGTAAGTATATCTATCTATATAGGCTAGGCTATATCTAGGCTTGAATCACCTGATTGTCCGAAAAGTAAGACGATTGGGTGCTTCGGAAGGCACGTTAAGCCGTTGGTCCCGGCCGCAGTAGTAGTGTTTGTTATAACCGCGGCGACAAGCTGGCCCCGCCTCACGTTGGTAATAAAGCATAAACTCGGCAAAACGTGGGCCCGGCTCTGGAACTGGTGTCTCTGCCTAACCCTTCGGGGAATAAAAGGCGTGAGATTATGTATGTAAGTATGTATATCTAACTATCAATCAAGATACGGTACACGTACAGTGGCGGTCTAGGAGGCCGTAACAGATTTGTCTATAGTTTCGTCAACACTAGACTGTATTGCCAAAGAACAAGAGCTTTTTTACAATACCGAAAAACCGGAAGTGTTACGGTGACCTAGACCACCACTGTACTAACTGTAAAAGTTCCAGTAGGCCTAGTATGAGTTTGACCAAAGTAATGTACGCGTTGAGTCGCATTTTGTTGTAAAAAAAACCGTTCCATCGCCTCTGGCGGGGAGTAGCAAAACTATAAAAAGTTCCATAAAATAATATATTTTTTACAAAAAAGGAACCCGCCTTCAATAAACTGACAAAATACATCCACTGAGCACTTCCTCTTTTTCGAAGTCCGTTAAAATAGGTACTAAAATCATCTCCTGAATGTAACAAATACTTATCTGAAAACCTCATCAAGATCGGTTCAACCAAATGCGAGATAATCGCGGACAAACATACGGGTCAAACTCATAATCCTTTTTTGAAGTCGGTAAAAATAGGTAACATGTGCGTGCGTAAACTCGCTAGCAAACCCATGCTAAGGCCACAGTTTTTTCTAAAAAGGAGTTCTTAAGTACCCATAAAATGTCCATTTCCAATTTATTCAATTTTTATCTAGAACAATCTGGATTTTCCATGAATGTAAACGTTACACAATCTATCCAGCTTTTTTATGGCGTGATTTCTCCCCGTCACAAAAATGTCGCGACGCAGTTAAGGGCCAGTTTACAGCGATATGCTAGCGACATTCTAAAAAAAAAAAAAACTTCTAAACTAAGGCAAATATCAAAAATGTGGCACAGTATGACAAGATAATCTTGCTTTGTATATAATAGTAGTTTATTCAACAAGGGTGTTCCTCGCTTATTCAAGTTTCAAGTCATAATTCCTTCACTACGTTCGGGAATAAACCCTTGAAACTCTCTCTGCGCTCGGGTTTTAACCTAACCCAAGGCAGAATAACTTTACCCCCAAGTTGTATCTTTTTATTCCACATACATACATAATCTCACGCCTTTTATTCCCCGAAGGGTTAGGCAGAGGTACCAGCTCAAGAGCCGGACCCACGTTTAGCCGAGTTTATGCTTTTTATTCCATCCGACGAGAAAAATCACATATAAAAAAGCAGAACCCATTTATCTACCTAATTTTGCTGACTTAATCAGCTAGCATGTTTCAATCCCACTTCACTTCAATCATAAATTTTTGTAGCAATAATGCATCATAATTTCTCAGAGGTCTCTAATGAATGTATGGAAATTCATAATTGGCCGGCTATAAACCGCATTATCAAAAAGTCGACTTTTCGAGCGGTGGAATAAAAATAAAATTATTCACAGATTGTTGCCAAAAGTGTCCACTTTTAGCAACACTTTATAGCTTTCAATAGTCTTTAACCTAAAAGCTATATTACAAGTGCCCTAAAAATACTAGGCTACATTATCTAGTGTCATACTGTGGCACATTTTTGATATTTGTCTTAGTTTAGAAGATTATTTTTTCGCTATTGGCGCTAGCATCGCTGTGAACTGGCTCTTAACGTCGCTCTCATAACATATGTACCCTGAATCACCTAAGTAATTGCGTCAAAAGAATATTAGGGCTAGTTTTACTAGATACTTATTCTGAGGTTTTACAATTTAAATGTATAACTTTTTTTTAGTTTTTTAATTATCATTTCAAGTTTACGTAATTACTTGAACCATAATATAAACAATCTGCAAACGCAAGTTAATACGCAGATTCGTAAGATCACTTTTAAGTACCCTACTTACTTTTTAATTGTCTTAAATTGATTATGAAACAGGTTCAACCGAGCTTAGACGACGATAAAACCGTAGCTTTTGAACTAATTTGTAAACTCAGCTAAGATAATCAATATATATAAAACTCTTCCGTTACTGACTGACTGACTGACTGACAGACAACGCAGAGCCGAAACTACTGGGCGTAGAAAGCTGACAATTGGCATGTAGGTTCCTTGGGGAGTGTAGGTGAGCACTAAGAAGGGATTTCCCGAAATTCCCACGGGAACGGGAAAAACTGGATTTTTGTGTTTATGAAAAATCTGCGCGGGTGAAACCGCGGGGCAGCTTCTAGTTTTTTATAAATATTCTTTTATTCTTTCTCTGCGGGATCGAATCAGAAATGAGGACATACGCAGAGAAACCAGGGTCACCGACATAGCCAAGCGCATAAGCTCGTTGAAGTGGCAATGGGCAGGTCATATAGCCCGCAGAACAGATGGCCGCTGGGGCCGAAAAGTTCTCGAGTGGAGACCACGGATCGGCAAGCGCAGCGTAGGACGTCCACCGACCAGATGGACGGATGATCTGCGCAAGGCTGCGGGCCCACGCTGGATGCAGGCCACCTGCGATCGGTACAGATGGAGAGCCTTGAGCGAGGCCTATGTCCAGCAGTGGACGTCCTACGGCTGAAATGATGATTCTTTTATTTGACAAGCTGTCCCGGCGAACTTCGTATCCTGCCATACAAATTGTTGTTTATACTAACTTTCCATCAATTTTTCTTGATTTTCTAAGCTTTTAAACTTTCCCTGGACTACTACGAACATTTTAAAACCATAATCAGCTAAATCGGCCAGGCTGTTCTTGAGTTTTAGCGAGACTAACGTACCACGATTTATTTTTATATATATAGTAGATAGATATATAGTATTATTAGTTACAAAATAAGTAGCTTAGAACCGCTAGAGAAACGGATCGTTCCTGTTTCGACCCCCGGACTTTCTACCCACGCACCTTTTTTTTCTTGTTTCGACCCATAAGTACCAACCTGATAATTTCCTTCCAGAAAATCCCACCGGAACAGAAAATTGAGATTTGCGATTTGATAGGCAGGCAGGTAATTAAAAAAAGAGAGATATTTTTGTAAAGTAGAGTTTGTTACCCCTTTCTTCTCTATGCTGTAAAATGATTGCGAAAGGGAGTAGAATCATTTGACAGAGGAGGGCTCGTTTGGGGGCGTCTCCAGGCGACCATTGTCGCAAGGCAAGGCCAACATTTGTTTGGCTGAGCCAATTGGTGGGAACCCTGAACTCTCTCAGTAGAGGATAATTTACCAAATAAGGTATCATTACCAATTAGATAGATAGTCTTATTGACTTTCAATAAGTGATATCTTGTATCCTACTTAGGGTTCATTCCCTCGTCAAAATCGTTGGGTTTTGTTCCCGGGAAATTATGCTCGAGAAAAGTCGAGAACTCGAGAAATTAGAGTTCATGAAATAACTTTTTAATTTTATAAGATTTATGATGATACAGTGGCGGTCTAGGACGGCGTAGCACTTCCGGTTTTTCTGTATTGCAAAATAGCTCTTGTTCTTTGGTAATACAGACTAAGCCGCACAAGACCATAGACAAATCTGTAACGCCGTCCTAGACCGCCACTGTACGTGGTGGAGTCAAGTCTCTAACCAAAATTGATCGACTCGTAATCGTATTACAAGCGATTGTCTTAGCCATTGCTAGTTTCTTAACCTTTTAACCGCCAAGCACTTGATATGAAGTAGTCACAAAGTTCTCCCACCACGCCAAGCACTTCTCTGGAAGTAGCTTACATTTTTACATTTTATGACCCAACTATATGTTCTAAAGAGAAAAATCCAATTGGATACTGTTTTTGAAGCTTCTATGAAGTAATTCATGTTAACAGATTTTGTGAAAAGTTAATTAACTTAGAATAATAAGACGATAAACTTTAAGAAACTTTCAAATGAAAAATAGTGTGCTCTCCCACGCCAAGTACTTTACTGGAAGTGGTCTAGTGTTGTGACATTACTCGGAATTTTCGATGATTCCTAACAAATATATTGTTTAAATTATTATAACTATACACTTTTTCAACCATCTCATAACGTGTACGCATAGTGCGGACTGGAATAATATAATGTCTATTAGAATTTACTATTGATTCCTTTATTGTACACATAACAAATCCTCGCCTTTGAAAATGTCGACAACAATTAATAAGGTAGGCGGGCGGCTCTAGCGAAGCAACCCGTTCATCAGTTGTTTGATATATCCCGTACGCCAAGCACTTGAGGTGAAGTGCTGCTGTGACGTCACATACGCAAGACAAGTTTTTTAAGTGCTGTGCTAAAGAGTGGACATTTTGGTACATTGTGTCTAGACTGTTGGTACGCTCAGCGTAAAAAATAGTGAAAGTACATCTACAGATGAATTGCGCTGCGCATTTTCCAATGGTTCTAATTAGAAACTAATAAAATATTGTTGAATTGAATTAAGTCAGTTTGGATTTGGTCGTAAAAGTACCTACCTACTAATACTACGTTTACTTCGAAACGTGTACACTTAGATCTACAAATTGTCATTACAGATTTTTTACAAACATCCATACATAGCTGGGTAAACGCTTTAATAGACACCATATAATTGAATATTATACTATAGAACAAAATCACGTCTTTTAAAAAAAGCTTTCAACATTTTAAACGGTATTCACAAAGTAATAGGAAATACCCAGCAAAACTAAAAAAAAAATATTGGCAATTAATTCCATAAATGGGTTTGATTTGTTTGCTAAAGCTTTAGGTAGCAGTGTTCTGAGACAAATAGATGTCGCATTATGTTGTCTTTGTGTGTAAGGTATGTTGGATAGGCACCCCGCCTATGCGTTTATGCTAAAACAAAAGCGTCGATTCCAGGTAAGAATACTCTGCAAAAAACCCTTTACAAAAATGTGATTTATGACTTTGTTTACCTTAAAAATTATTCTTTCCCACGGCTTCTACTGCTGGAATACAGATTTGCAGAGAACTATTGGGACCTTACCTCATAAGTTGTTTTTTTTGAAATAGTTAAAAGTTCATTAAAACAAACTCTACAACATATATTTGTTTACGTATGTAAATTGAGATACTTAAGGAAATTCCTGATGAAAATTAAAAAATCTCTTTGATGAAGTGTAGAGGTTGTAAAATTGACTTTATAGTATTTTACAATTATTTGTAATTTTTAATTTAAATGTTATTTATGTCCTCAAAATTAAAACAACCTTTGATTTTACATAGTTCTTTATAATGACGTTTTGGATACGATGTTATCTATGATTGATTTATGGCAATGGTCGAGGGACGAACAGCTACAAACATAAATTATATTAATTTTTATATTTTAAATTTATAGAAAGTATAGTTTTAGTTTTGTACATATTTGTATTTGAGGACGAAAGAGAATAATTAAAAAAAAAATTGCCAAAAGAAAACTAAGTATAGGTACTATATATTTTTTTATCCAGAATTAATTACGTATTTATACAAAAATAGAAAGAACGCGCGTGCGGTCGGTGCGAAGCCTAGAATCCTAGATCCTAGATCTCTCTGGAGGGGCACGATAAGGACCGATGCGCTCGCGACACTATAGGCTCCGTCCGCCCCATTTATATTGTCTTCATAATGTAAGGTAAGGCGTAAGGCCCCTGCCCATCCAGCGGAGCATTTTTTAATGGTGGCGAAAACACCAAGGGAACATTATTTTGTTGTTACGAGAGTTAGACAAATTTACCCAACAACTTCCATGTCCCAATACAACTCAATTTTATAAAGCTTGACAGCTATTGGTTTTTTCAAATTATAAGCTTTATAACACTAATACTATACGTTTATAACTAACAACTATAGCTTTTGGAGTATAAATTGAGGTGTGTTTCCATGCCCATTGTCCAGGTATGATTCAATGAAATATCCAGCCACGCTCATGACAAAAATGGTGCCTTAAACTGTAACGAGAAATGCATCACATGACATGTGACTCATGAACTTAAAATTATTAAGTTACTTGAGTGAGATTATTTTGATTGGTACATAAATGGTTTTATTAAAAACTAGTCCACCCGGCGAACTTCGCACCGCCTAACCTATAACTATCTTGTGCACGTATTAAACTTATAAACCTTCCTCTTGAATCACTCTATCTATTTAAAAAAAAACCGCATCGAAATCCGTTGCATAATTTTAAAGATTTAAATACGATTAAATAAAAGATAAAAAAATATAGTACAAAAAAACTATCGACTTTGTGATTAACAACCCTTTAACGAGATCGAACTTCGCAGTTTTTGTGTCTCTCCAGCGCCGAGTACTTGATATGAAGTAGTTAGTGACGTGCCACCGCTTTAGTTTGTTATATAATTCAGTTGAAAGTAATCAGACAAAACTCCATAAAAGCAAATTCTAATTGGGTTCTAGCATTACAAAAGTTTAAAAAACGGGAAAATGTTTAGCTTTTCGTATATTAATCACTCCATTGTTTATTTATCTCACATAAAAATTTTGGTTGATTTTGTGTGTCGATTGAATTTTGCAATCACTAATGTTTTTGAAGGTAAAATGCCTTGGCGTGGGGGAGCAACCTTCGTTTATTTCCAGTGGCGCCGAAAAGGTTAAGTATTATAACAGAAATCGACTTTGTTAAAGCGGCAATGGTTAACGAATTCGATAACAAGACAACTATGATTCGATATAGTTCAATAACGTAGCTGGACGGTGTACTTACTGTTTATTAATATTTTGTGTTTTGTTTAATCAAATTAAATTTATAATCTTATGAATTCCTCTACCCACATCTGGGTATCAAGTTGCTTAAGCTTAACTTAATGAACAAAAAAAATCGATGTCAGTGATAGCATTCGAAAATCATTGCGGCTTTCTAAAGAGGACAACAGTTGTCCTAAGAAAAGCAGGAATAGTTTTCAAATGCTGTCTTGTCATCGAATTTTCATTATTTATTTAGTTAAGCGACTCAAAATTCGACTCGGCGTAAACACATAAAATACCCAACTAACTATACTTTTATTTTAACGTTGACTTTTTCCTAATAAACCATCCAAAATTGGCGTATTCTTTATTAGTTAGGTATATTGAGAGAAGTTTATTTATTTTTTCAAGTTTTAAATTTTTTTTAAAACATATTTTGTAGAAAAACCACTTGATTTATTGGTTTAAAATGAGTTTTTTTTATGATTCACATTGTGAATTTTGTGTCATTTTTTTTATGATTTGAATCGAAAATATATGCAAAAACATAGGTAAATCAAAATTTCTCGACAACCCGAGAAGACCCGAGAAATGAGCGTTTTTTCCCGTTCCCATAGGAATTTTGGGAAATCCTTTCTTAGTGCTCACCTACACTTCCCAAGGAACCTACATGCAAAATTTCAGCCCGCTACGCCCAGTAGTTTCGGCTCTGCGTTGTCTGTCAGTCAGTCAGTAACGGAAGATTTTTATATATATTGATAATTTTGATTAATCATTTTTGACTTTTGATAACATACTTACGTTTTTTTAGGATTAAGATTTTTTCCCCTGTTTTTTTCTCTTTTCGAAAAAAATGTCGTAGTTTTAATAATTCTGGTGCAACACTTTACATCGCATCCGGTGTAGAGCCGACCCGAATTCCTCAATCCATTTGTAAGATCTATCCAACCTCATTTTGGTGCCCTGAAAAAAAAAGGAGATTAATGTTAATGAAAATCAATATATTCAAAACTATAGCGATCCGTTTTGGTTTACCGTTTACCTTCAAATTTCTTCTTAGGTCACACTTATGATTCCAAAAAGGATTATCAAAATTGGACTACTCTGTAAAAAGTTATGCGTGATCATACATTAAAAAAATATATATATGTCGTGGCCAAATCGTCAAATTGGCCGAATACGTGTCGAATTGAGTACCTCCTCCTTTTTTTTTCGTCGGTCAAAAGTTAATAAAATTTTGACATGATGAGAAACATCCTTATCAAAATACTGATATGACCTTGGACACTTCATAGAAAAAAGCGCGTTACTTCGCGCACAGCTGAAACTCGTGTACGTGCACGCGTATCATACTTGTGTGAGTGACTGAGACGTGCTGCTTGTACTGAGCGGTAACTGAGCGGTAGCCGAGCGCGGGGGCTGCACTTGCTGAGGGAGGCAGCCCCTCGAGGGGCGGCAGAACAGGCCGTGATCACCTTGTTCTGCCGCTGCGCATTTTGGCGCATGGGGAGGGTATAGTGGTGGGCTGCATTATGCAGTTTTGCGTCAGGGAGGGACCCTGAGACGTATTCCTTCGGGTGCTTCCCGGGTTCCTCTATGACAGATGCAGTGGTGGTCACCGGAGGGTTTTAGTCGGTGCGAGTCCGACATAACCTTCGTCTCTCCCCCGAGCGACGAGGTACCCATAACGGGTTTGCCCTCGGGAAAAATAAAAAAAAAAAAAAAAAAAAAAAAAGGCAGGGAGTGCCCGTACTGTATGTTGTACTATTTATTATACTGTGCTACTACTGACCACCTCCGTGGTTTAGTTGGCAGTGATTCGACTGCGACTCGGAGAATCGGGTTCGATTCCCGGCGGGGTCGGAGGTCAAGGGAGAACATTGTATGTTTAATGTTGTTTGGGGTGTATTTAGATAGATAGATAGATAAAATATTTATTTAGGCAGCAATGAATACACACACACATAAAAACATAATTAACAAAATACAAAAATGTTATGTATATTTATGTTATCTATACCAATATTATAAAGAGGAAAGATTTCTTTGTTTGTTTGTTTGTAACGAATAGGCTCCGGAAATACTGAACCGATTTGAAAAATTCTTTCACTGGTAGGAAGCTACATTAACCCCGATTGTCATAGGCTATATTAGATTTTCAAAAAAATTAGGGATCCTTACCTAAACTCAAATAATATAACCCAAGGTGCAATATTTTTTCCGTTGTTTACATATTTTGACAGGTGGTTTGTTGTTGTTGTTTTTTTTTTATTCGGCCATTCTGGGCAGTCAAAAGAACATAATCTATAGAGCCAAATATTTAGTAGTATCTTATATTCTATGGCGTAACGAAGTAAGCCGGGACATCTCGTTTTGGTATAAACCTAGTTAGGACACAGAGCTTGTGATGTGAACCACTAAATATGTGATCTTATTTAAATAGTCTGTAAATTCTTCTTGAAACATGAAACTCTTGCGTATATTTCCGGTTAGCAACGATTCTAAAAAATATAAGATTATTTATCATTTTAAAACAGTTAAAATGATATTCCCAAGGTGCCCGCAGCCGCTAGTCGTCACATTATTAAACATTTAATTTAAGTATTTATTTATTTACTTTTATGGAAAAACAACGGATGTTAACTTTAGTTAATAAATAATACAAATTTAATAAGCATCCATCAAGATTTTTACTTAGGTATAGGTACTTTAAATTTTTTGTAATTTCACTTATACACGGAAAATTTAACACACGGTAGGCATAGTTAGAAAGGTCTGATTCCTGAAAAAATTGAAAAATAATGAACCGTGCTTACTTGAGGTCCTTCGAAAATGATTGATAAAAAAATATATATGGATGTGTAGCATCAGTGCCAGACGAGTCTATCATTTTTAATTCTAAAAAAAAATATATATTATTACAAGCGCAATAAGGGCTAGGGGCTGGGGGCTTGTTTGTTTAAACTGTATTTAAACTCAATTGATTTGCTAATAAATATTATTATGAGTCATATCCTGCCTGTGTTGATCAATTTTCTATCTCTAAAGTCCATTCAGTTGTTTACTGGCCTATTTCCAACTTGCCCAAGAAGGTCGGAATATATTACGGGGGGAAAACAAGAGAGTTGGTTTGTTTACGTAAAAATAGAATTCTTAGAAGGTGCCGTTACGCAAACTCGAATTCCCTATATCATCATCTCAGCCAAAGGACGTCCACTGCAGGACATAGGCCTCCCCAAACGACCGGTTTTGGCCGCCCCTAAACCAGTACACACCTTTTTTTTTAGGCGGGGAAACTCCTGACGAGTACCCTGCAACCCCGGAGGAGCCGCAGGGTTATGTGGGGTTCTTTATGTTCAACTCCGCGATCCCCTCCAGCATTGGCTTTCTTCGGCCTCTTCTCGGGTGCACATAGTGATCGTCCTTAGTCGCCTCTTACGAAAGGAACCAGTGCACACCTCGACCAGATCGTCTGACCATCTTGCAGGGAGTGTGCCCACTCTGCGTCTTCCAGTGCACGGTCTTCACCTGAGAACTTTTCGGCCCTAGCGACCTGAATTACGTTTTCTAATAAATAAGGAAAGTATTGGTAAAATTAGTCTAGGTGTTGTTAAGTTATGCGCTAACCAACACATTTTGCGATTCATTTTCAATACATAGTATAAAACAAAGTCTTTTTCCGCGTATGTCCCTATGTATGCTTAAATCTTTCAAACAACGCAGCGGATTTTGATGCAGATTTTTTTAATAGATAGAGTGTTTCTCGAGCAAGGTTTATAAGTATAATACATGCACAAAATCGTAATAGGTTAGGCGGTACGAAGTTCGCCGGGTCGACTAGTTATATTATAAAACTATTCGACCTGGCGAACTTCGTACCGATTCACCTATTAATATATTGCTTGGTATTATAGGTACTTATAAACCTTCCGCCTGAATCACTCTATCTATTAAATAAAACCGCATTAAAATCCATTGCGCACTTTTAAAGATTATAGCATACATAGGGACAGACGCGGGTAGCGACTTTATTTTATGTATGTATTGATATTGATGATAGTAGATTATGTAAAAAGCACGTAAATATTGTAAAGAAGATGTTGGCTTGCAAGAAAAGCGGTATATACATTCTAGTACCTACAAAACCTTATGCACACATGTGTGGTCAAACAACGGAAACGCACGCGCCTGTTTATTGAAATTCTGCATAATCTCTTTGGAAAATAGGGCATGGTAACTGCATGGAACTCTCTAGAAAGCACTCAGTATGAAAGGAGAGCGTTTGCTAACAGTTCTGTGAGATTCAAATCTATTAATGTATTCAGAAACTTATGGACTGTCTCGGTTGAATGTATTATTGACCGAAGCGAAGCAAGCACTATGACTGCTCCGTGGCTCAGTTGGCAGTGATGTGGACTGAGTAAGCGTGTGCACCCGGGTTCGATTCCCGGGCGGGGCGAATATTGATATGATGAATATCGATTTAAGTTTCCGGTCTGGGTGTGTTGTTTGTATCTGTGTGTGTTTGGGGCACCCTATACAGGTTCTTCCTAGTAAGGGGCTCTGAGTGTTATGTGTTATTATTATTATTATTAAGCAAGCTAGCTAAGAGCGTAACCTATACTTCAGCAAGGGTAGCATTTCTTCCAATCTCTGTATTTTAAACGACTCAAAATTAAAAATAAATTATTTTTAACTGACTTCAAAAAAGGAGGTTCTCAGTTTGTCCTGTATGTATGTTTGTCCGCCAATTATCTCGCGTTTGGCTGATTTGATGCGGTTTTCAGAAATGTATTTGTTACATTCAGGAGAAGGTTTTAGTAAATATTTTAACCGATTTCAGAAAAGAGGGAGTTCTCAGGTCATGTATTCGTCAAAAAAGGACCTGCCATCAATAGACTGTCACATACATAAACTGAGATTTACCTCTCTTTTGAAATCGGCTAAAATAATTACTAAAACCTTCTCCTGAATACGCGAATTAATCGCGGACAATCATACAAACATACAGGTCAAACTGATAACCTCGTTTTTGAAGTCGGTTAAAAGGTTTTCTCAGTTAGACCTGTAATGTATGTATGTATGTTTATCAATGACGAGCTTTCCCGGCTTACTTCGTTACGCCATAGAATATAAGATACTACAAAAGACTTGGCTCTATAGACTATGTTCTTTTGCCTGCCCAGAATGGACTTCATAAAAAAAAAAAACAACAACAACAAACCACCTGTCAAAATATGTAAACAACGGAAAAAATATTGCACCTTGGGTTACATTATTTGAGTTTAGGTAAGGATCCCTAATTTTTTTGAAAATCTAATATAGCCTATGACTACCAGTGAAAGAATTTTTCAAATCGGTTCAGTATTTCCGGAGCCTATTCGTTACAAACAAACAAACAAACAAACAAATATTTCCTCTTTATAATATTGGTATAGATTAAGTTCAATCAGGGAACTTATAGGATTCTAATGGTGATAGAAAAAAAAAACTGTCCTTTATTTACTAAGCCATTCAATGCAAGCATCAAACAAACAACGCTTATATTCCACATCAATACATAGTATATTATTATACAAAGTCGCTTCCCGCGTCTGTCCCTATGTATGCTTATATCTTTCAAACTATGCAACGGAATTTGATGCAGTTTTTTTTATAGATAGTGTGATTCAAGAGGATGGTGTATATGTATGTTTATATGTTTACATGCACAAAATAGTAAAAGGTAAGGCGGTACGAAGTTTGCCGGGTCGACTAGTTTAAAATAAAAACCCAGCTCTTTAGTAAAAAAGAATATTATTCCAACTACCTAAAACCAAACCAAAATGTCTGCTAGGTTATTCTAAATTTAAATAAAATAAAATTTAGATTTCCAAAAAAAAGAACACAGAGCAACAGTTAAAAAATAATTTTACATAATCCCGCCGAATGACGTCTGTTTATTTTTTAAATTTCAATGAAAACTAAAGTCAGGGACTAAGACTGATTTGCTTTTAAATATGTATTACGATTTTGACTGCTTACCAAAATGCGCCATAGATTTTTTATTCATTCGAATTTTATAAGCATTTTATTACATAAAAAAAAAAAAAAAGATTTGTAAAAACTGTGATAAAACTAAAAATATGAACCTACTATCTACTAGTTGTACGAAAATGTGTGAACTAATTAAAACCGTGATTAATCTAGATTTAAGTGGATTTCTGTCCAGTTTAATAACCTCTTCCGACTTTTATTTTAATAAGTGTTCTTTTCTGATCGCTAATTAATTGTTTGATATGTAACATAACCGTTTTATATTCAATTAAAATATTTTTACAGGCGCCTAATATCTTACGCCTACAAAGCGCTGATTGATAAAACGCTGCGTCAAAACATAATAAACATTAGGTTATTTCAAGTACAGGTACTTGATATTAACCTACTACTTATAGGTATTGTGTGGTAAGAAGGCGTTTACAGCGGTACTAGCGCCAATCTCCAAAACAAAAAACTTTTAAACCTTGAGGCACTAAAAAGTCTTGCTTAGAATTTTTAAAGGAACTGTTGTGTGGGCACTTTTAGGAATATTTAGATTTTTATTCTGAAAGCTATACAGTGCCTCAAAAACTTAAGCAATATTAAATCTAGTCACTAGATTCTAGTATCTTTATTTCGGCTAAGTTATTTATTTTTTTCGAGATTTGCGCTTGTATCTCAGTGAAAGCGCTCTGACACTTAAATACCCTATTATCTAATCTGTGCTAATACGTTCACGTGTGGTTATATCACCGAAACACTTAATTTTAGCAGAAACAAAATAAAAATCTGTATGACCTAGACACTAAACAATAATACTTAAATCCCGAAGTGGTCCAGATGGCCCAGAGATCCACGGGAGACTCGACTCGGTCCAAACTATTTACTTACTACTAATAAATACGCATCACACTCAGAGCCCCTAACTAGGAATAACCTGTATCTAGGATTCCCGAAACATATACAGAGACGAATATTACACCCAGATCGGAAACAAACATAGATATTCATTATAACAATGTTCGCCCCGCCGGGGATCGAACCCAGGTGCAAACGCATCTCAGTCCACATCACTGCCAACTGAGCTACGGAGCAGTCACTATAGTTAATAGTTACTATGTCATCAGCTTGAAATTTTCGCCACGTTCACGGTGTTGAGCGATGTCAGAATGAAGCTAGTATAGTTTAGCTAGTAGCTACTCTTTGGAACTTCTTTGGATGACACAGGCTTCCTCCAAGGTGTTCTGTGTTAACAATCTCTCAGTAGGCGTGTCAAAAAGTTTTCCAAGTTTTGGGAATATGGTAGAAATGTACCTTTAACTGCAAAAATCAATTTAATCTACGGCGACCAAATAAATTTTGAGAGTTGTCTTTGAAAAAAATGTCTAAGAACCGCTGCACTATAGGATAGATAATCTTAGTATTTTTCCATAATTTTTGTAGTGCTTTATTTTTATGAATTTGAATTTTTTTGGACAGATTGGTGATCTTTTGAAACAGAGATATTTATGAAGGTGCAAATGCAACGCTTTGACTTTTTTTTTTCTAATAAAACATAAGATTTTGAATTGAGAAGGACGTCTGTGCTGGCCAGCTACGTTTTGGTTTATTCATGAGAGCCGAATTTATTTCCGCGCCATTCGGGGTTTTTTTTTTATTTATTTCAATGCCTGGAATAAATTGGGTCACTCCGGTGCAGGAGTACCGAATAATTTGGCAACTTCCGGGATAAAAAAGAAAAGAAAACCGAACGGATGGCGTTTTTAGAAAGCTAGCGTGTGCCCTGCGGGGCGTCGCAAGCGCAATTTCCTTTGAAACATCAATACAAAATTTTTCGTTTTCGTGGTATTTTAGGGATAAATAGAAGTCGGTTCTGTAGTTTTGGCGTGAAAGCCAGACAGCGAGACAGACAGACAGAGTTACTTTTGCATTTTTATAATATTAAGAATATGGATGAATTTAATGAACGGAGGAAATCTAGGTACGGAAACAAAAAAAAATGTCGTGTAAAATGAAAAGTAGTAAGTAGTACGTTATCTGGAATAAATAGTCTGTAGAGATAAGGTAGCCTTGCATGACTGCGGAGGCGGCAAGAGTTTGACATTACAAAGCTTTAGTCAAATACTGACCCATCTGTGCCAATAGTATGAATGGAAATACACCGTCTTCCTTGTATCGAGTAAAGGCAAGTGACCTTTTCAAAAAGCCACGCCCCGCTTAGGATAAAAATAAGACTAATTATTTCTAAGAATTGAATTTAATATAGGTAATAACTATTTTTGAACCGTGGTTATAATTAAATATTGTTTTAATTAGCCACCTCACTCAGCGAGCTTCTGCGAAAGTGATCGTCCGCCATTTTTCACTTTCTTCTGTTTTTTTTTTCTCTTCAAACTTTTATTTTTCATAGAGTTACAAAGGTGTAGAGTCGAAAATGTGAAATAAATAGTTTATTTGTAAATAGTTTTAGGTTATTTTTTTTCATTTTTACGTTGGTCATCTGACCATCTCCATGGTTCAGTTGGTAGTAACTTCGAGTTCGATTCCCAGCAGGGAATCATTTTAATGACGCAGTAGGCTTTTTTTATAGATATCGATGTTTGTTATGAACTGGTTTTGTTTGTGTGTCTTTATATTTGTTAATGCCCCATAGACAATACAGGTTCTACCTAGTAAAGGGCTCTGAGAGTTATGCGTTATTAAAATTATTCTTTTTTTCCAAATCGGATACTTCTCCTTTACATAGATATTTGTTTACATTCCAGTGTCCAAGTAGCGGTCATATCGCATAAAACTAATGTTACCTCTACATTATTCCTTGTTCTGTAACTCTACACGCTTCGGCTGTCGAGTAAACTTGAGCACTCGCTGGCGCCATCTTATATCAAAATTGAATCGATTACTCGTTCAGCGATTTGTTCTCCGAATCCTTTAGCTTCCGAATGATTCGATTTTCAAACTGTTTAATTGGGTCGGTTCGAGGAAGGTCGTTGCTGGTGGTGCATTTGACACGCGACTTTGCAGTTCATTTGTTTTTTTAGCATTTTTGTTTTGTGACGCACGCAGTATCGTATCGTACCGTATTGTATCAGAGAGATGGGAAATATTGTATTATGGTCTACGAATAGTAGGTATTGTTATGCTTGCTTATACATATGTTGCTTGTTCCTAAAATGCTAAAATGTATAAAAATAATAATGTATGGTGCGTGTGTGTGACACAAAAATCTAGAAATAAATAAAAACTTTTTATAAAAAAATTAAACCGCCGAAAAAACTGAAAAGCATTAAATAATAGGGAAACATTTTCTATAAGGCCTTAATTTACTCACTTCCTAAAGTAATTTTGGATTACCAAGAAATTTTAAGTCGGCGCCACACCACACAAGCAAATTCATTATCTATGTAAAGCGCGATGCGCAGCGGCATACGTTTTTCGGTTATTTCTTTGAATTTCAGGTAATTTAGTGATCTTTATTCGTTGATTCTGTGGCACCGACTCAAAATTTCTTGGTAATCCAAAATTACTTTAGGAAGTGAGTAAATTAAGGCCTTATAGAAAATGTTTCCCTATTATTTAATGCTTTTCAGTTTTTTTGGCGGTTAATTTTTTTTATAAAAAGTTTTTATTTTTTGCTTTTCATTTTTTTTTGGCTAATTTTTTTGACCCCAGCTAATCACCCTTCACAGGGTGGTCGCACCCCACAAGGTGGCCACACAACCTGGTGAAGGTTGAGGGACTAACTGGATGAGGTTCGATCACGACCGGTCGGTGAGGCGATTTGTGAGGGAGGCCTATGTCCTGTAGTGGACTTCTTTCGGTTGATTTTATTTCATTTCCAAAGATATTGTAAGTAGGTATCAAAAGTTATAATGTAACACGGAAATGCAACCTGTGAGTGGATAAATCGACCCGCCGACCAAAAAGTCACCCCTATTTTCCCACCCTTAGGGAGGAAATTTTATTTCCAATTTTTTATGGGACCAACTTCAAGGTATACCCTGTCGATTAAAAAAAGAATTATCAAAATCGGTCCACACAGTAAAAAGTTATGCGTGATCATACATAAAAAAAAAAAAAAAAAAAACGGGACGAATTGAGAACCTCCTCCTTTTTGTTTTTTCGTCGGTTAAAAAGTGGCAACACTGTATGGAAATTTTTCAAGATCTGTCAAATTTCTATAGTGTTGCCATTTTTTAATTTTCTAGATTATTGTGTCGTAATATAAGTAAGTATCTTCTGTAAATTTGTTAGGAACCGAGATAGCTGAAAATTGGTAGTATAGTAGCTGTGCTTATAAAATAAACGGGCATAGGTAGTAAGTATATACTTTTCATGCCAAAAATCCTACGGAAACGGAAGACTGTCATTTTTTGGTTTAAAAGAAAATTGCGCTAGCGAAACCGCGAGGCACGCACTCTAGTAGGTGGGTCATTCTTCAGGACACGTTTTTTAGGCGGCATCGCAAAAAAAAAATAGAATTCGTTGAGTAAGAATGCAATATTTTTTTTCAGGCAATGTTTTCATCCCCCTTTAGCTGGGACATCACTGATTTTTCATGTATTCAAGTATTTAATGCGATAAAAAAAATTACAAACCCCCATTCTTCCATTTGCGTGGTGTGTCCCTTACCCAGATTTGGCAACTCAGATAATTTTATCTATTAAACTAATAGATTCTAAATTACAAAAAAAATAACGTTAAGTCCTACATAGTTGACACTGCGATAAAAAATATTGACATGATTATATAAGTTTAACTTTTTCAAAAAAAAAAAGATTTGTACTTGTCTTGGGGTTGCCTCTGATTTGCGTGGATCAGCGTTCAATAACTCGTACGTCCCTTGTTTCGAGACCCTGTCTTATGTCATCCTAATACAAGTTATATCTAGCCACACTCCGGCGGTCTAGCTAAGTGTGATGTGTGATGAGCCATCAAGTTTCAGAAAAATAAAGGCAAAGACAACGTTGCGTGGGTTTGGTTTCTGAAATCTTTCATTTGCGTGGTTTGATTTCCAGCGATGTTCATGGACTTATTCATTTAATTAAATATTGTAGCAAACACACATACGGTAACATAACTTTTATTTAAGTAACAGTTTATTTAATCAAAAGGTTTGATTAAAAAAAAATCATAAAGGTTTTATTCTGATTTTGGTGGTTGTGATTTGCGTGGTTTACGTGGCAATTTTGCCCACGCAAATCAAGTGTTTGGTCACGCAATTGATATTATTTAAATTTTTACTATAGTTTTACATACTTATCATTACTTAATAGTATAATAATAATAAAAATAAAAATAAGGCGTAGGGATATGACGACCCCATCGCCTAGGGGAAATTCCAGTACTTTCGGTCTGGAACTTCCATTGCAATTAGTCACCGCAGGGACGGCTTGTGGCGAGTCGATGGTCAGTGGCGACACCACGGACCCTTTACCTCCACGGGGACACACGCAGTCATAACACATACACTCACATGCAGACATCACACACCCCCCGCCTCTGAGCTTGCCTTCACCAGCCGGCCAGAGTGGAGTAGCAAGAGCGAAGCCTATGCTCCAGGTTGGAAGTGTAAAATGTCATAACGCCGGGTGCATCTTATGCTGCCCGTAGTCTTACCTTTCAACAACCTTAGCTGTCCATGCCCAGTGTTGCGACCCGTTGACAATATATCGGCGACTTAGTAGAAGCTTACCCAGTAAATAGCGAGTCAACGCCTGTCATTATAATTAGTGAAATGTTGCACAAAAGGCAGGCGTACCGGTATTTCACTCCATAGCACCAGTAAACCGGTCCATTAAACAGTTCACCCCCATAAACCATTTCTTGTCATCCAGTTAACAATAGTTCCTATCACCTTCTGGGTGCCGCCTCTGGGTGCATGATCTATTTGTGCATTTAGTGGCGGTGCCTGGTTGGTGATCCATATACAATATAGCAAAACTCTCGAAAAAGCCTCTACGAGTTGGATTCGTCCCCTCGCACGCCTCTCAAAGGACCGGGCTCCATCCCGTGATACCGAAGAGTATTGAGAAACATAATAATAATATTATTATTAAGTTATATTTTAGAATAAGAATGCCATTTTCAAGAGAGGAATAATTAGAAAAAAGAAATCCGCCGAGATAAATAGAAGAAAAACCGCTAAAGAGAGAGATTAAAGTAATATAATGAAAAACTTTCAACGGATGATGTTAATTTTAAATCATTAAGGACATTCCTTAAAAAATACTAATAAAGTAACTGTTTTATGATGTTAATCCAATTTTTATACGTTTTTACTACAAAATTACTTAAGAAAAAAAAAATGCTAGACTGAACTCATAAAAACTGGCGTCTTTCCAACCTATTCACATCTAACCTACCTAAAAAATAACCATTTAAATGACCATTTAAAACACAATAATCCTCAAAATGTCGTACGTACATACCCTGGGCCTACGCCCAGTTTGTATGCGTTTGAGGGTAGTTCGATATTCCATAATATGAAGCAATAACTATTATAAAATCAATACAATTTTACTTCTGATTTACGTGGTATGTTTTGTGATTTGCGTGGCTTTAGATTTTTTAACTTTGATTATCTCAGTAAGTTTTTTTGTTATTGTGATGCCTCATCCACTAAAAACATTAGTTTTACTTATATATTTGGACTTTGATGTCAAAACAATAAAAAATGATATCTCAAAATTGCCACGCAAATCACAAAAGAATGCGTTGCTCGAAGAAGCACCCAGGTACTGGATGCATCATTTTTCTAGTCTGTTTGCAAAACTGAAGTAGCATGGCATGGCGCCATTGCTAGAAGAGCAGATGGTCGCTTGGGCCGAAAAGGTTGTTGAGAGGTGACCGAGCACGAAAGGAAGTTCTGCCAGTATTTAAAAATTAAAAGAATTAATAGTTTTTTTTTAAAGGCTTTTATTTATCTTGCTATGCAATGTATGTATGAATCAGGGATGTACAGTCACGGACACGGTCGGCGTAACACTTCCGGTTTTTCTGTATTGCAAAATAGCTCTTGTTCTTTGGTAATACTCGGCCGCACTTTAGACTCGTATCCTGCTCGCCTAAGCAAATTCGGTATTGTTTCTCTACACTTAAGGCGAGCGCGCCAAAATATGTTACATTTCTATAAAATACTTAATTCAATTATAATAGCACCTACTCTTCTTGCAGCTGTTTCCTTCAACATAAAAATTAGCAATCGTCGCCCGCGACCCTTCTCTCTACAGGTCTATAAAAATAATACGTCGTATTACAATCCCATCGTTAGAATGTGCCGTGAATATAATGATCTTGTCAAAAAACATTGTGACCTCGACATCTTTGGTCTAAGCTTAAGTAGATTTAAAAAAGTTATAGATGTAATAATTGTCTAGTTAGTTTTTCTCCTTTTACCTAGGTTAATCATTGTTTGTTATTTATTGCGTAAGTTATGGGTTGTAATACTCACAAATAAAATAATACTCACAAATAAAATAATACTCACAAATAGTCTTAAGTATGAACACTGTTACTTTAAATTGGTTTCGTGTGCACACGTTTTTGAAATGCAGTCTAGTTCTAACCTCTAACATTTATTTAAGCGATTTCACCGATTGTATTATGTTGTGTCACCTTTATAATAAAATAAATAAATAAAATATAGTCTAGGGCTGACGAAACCATAGACAAATCTGTTACGGCCTCCTAGTCCGCCACTGTACGTATTTGCATTCACAAATGAGTCGCATTCGCAAATGATTCGCATCATTTTAACATTCGCTTCAACATTCGCATTCGCTTAAAAATGATGCGAATGCGAAGTGCCGCCACTGACACCAAGTTCCATGTGTGAAGATCAATAACATTATGGAGATACGTACGACATGGTCCGGCGCGAAATTCAAATGTTTTATTAATTCTGGGGAAATTAACCGTTTTTAATAAATTTTAAATGACTTTGCGTATGCAAAAATCAATTTCTGACATTATTATGCAACGTTTTTGGAAGACAGACTGATTTTGTGTATGTGTCTTCTTCTTCAAATTTAAGAGCTCGGCTATATATACCAATGTGCAAATTTTGACTGTTTTGGTTTATACAATAACTACTAAGAATTAATCTTTTTATTGTATTTTATTATTTTTATTGCATAATAAAAGTAATGATTTTTCTATACTTACCTAGTCATTTCACTGACCTTGACCAACATTCGCATTCGCATCATTCGCATGCCTCAATTGCATTCGCCTCATTAGAATGTCTAAAATTCTACATTCAGAACATCCCTGCCCTGGTATGAATGATGTTCGGGTGAAATCTTGCAACAATTTTGAAGCAGATTCCTTTAACCGACCGATGGAGCTGAAATTTTGTACACACGTTCAGGGAGCCTAACAATACATATAAAACTAATGTGACGTCATTAAAAATCCAACATGGCAAAAAAATCAAGATGGCGGACGATTGGTTTTAAGTGTACTACTATAAAATGGGTATCAAATTAAATTCCTTGCTCAGTATAAATCAAAAATATAACTTAACGAAATAAAAGCTTGATTTTATAAAGCATTACACAACTTTTTAACGATTCCTGCTTGTACAGTGGCGGACTAGGAGGCCGTAACAGATGTGTCTATAGTTTCGTCAGCCCTAGACCAATTACCAAAGAACAAGAGCGGTTTTGTAATACAGAAAAACCGGAAGTGTTACGCCGACCGTGTCCGCCACTGTACCAACAATTCGACAAAATTTAACCAATGTTTGGTACAGTGGCGGACACGATCGGCGTAACACTTCCGGTTTTTCTGTATTGCAAAATAGCTCTTGTTCTTTGGTTTTACAGCCTAGGGCTGACGAAACCATAGACAAATCTGTTACGGCCTCCTAGTCCTTGACTGTACATTACAAAAAAATAACAAAAAGAGTCTTCAAGTTAAAATTATAAGTTAGCTACTTAAAATATCATGATGGCCGTAAATTTAGTATTCTAATTCCGAAAAAAAAACTTTAAATGCATCAAACTTTTTCTATTGTTTTTCAAATCCTTGAGCGCCATCCTGTTGATTAAATTCAAATATACTTTATATTTTATATTTATTTGAAAATGTCTGTTCGAAATTCAAATACACCGGTCCAGTGACGTATGTTGCAGCATGCATATTGTATTCTGAATTGAATATTAATTTCTTGTTAGAAGGCTGTTTATAGACAGACAACTAAGCTTAGAAAAAAAAACTATAATATGTTGTTTTTTTTAATTACCTATATGAATTTTTATAAGGTTCGCGGATGATATTGCTGCTCTTGCTAAAAGCACTGAAGATTTGCAAATTTTATTAAACAGAAAGGATCAGATATTTACAGAATTTTGTCTACGCATAAATGTTTACTAAAGTAAAGCCCTGACAACGTCTAAAAAGCTAAAGAAACATAGCCCTGTTATTTTAAACAGCACCACACTAGAACAAGTAACAAAATTTTAATACTTAGGATCGATAATAACACAAGATTGTAGATGTACCACTGATATTATATCAAGGATCGCAATAGCCAAGACAGCCTTTAATAAGAAAAAACATATGTATATTTAAATCTCGAATATTAAAATCAATTAGAAAAAGATTCATAAAATCATACATCTGGAGCAATGCACTCTATCGATGTGAGACATGGACACTAACCCAAAGAGATAGAGAGAGATTAGAGCCTTTAAGATGTGGTGCTGGCGAAGAATGGAGAGAATAAGCTGGAAGGACAAAATTACCAACGAGGAAGTGCTAAGAAGGGTGGAAGAGGAAATAATGATTTTAAAGACCATTGAGAGCAGACGGGGAAAGATGATTGGGCATCTGATACGACATGACTCCTTTATCACAAACATTATCGAAGGAAAGATTGAGGGAAAAAGAGAAAGAAGAAAGGACGACCGAGAAGAAAATACTTTGACCAAACAAAGGAAAGGATAGGTGTCGTGTCGTATCAAGAAGTCAAGCAGATGGCGGGGAAAAGGGATGAATGAAGGAGGCTCCACCGACAAGAGCGAAGCTCTTAAGTATCAAGAAGAAGAAGATATGAATCAATCATCTAAAATATCGCTTAACAAAGGCGATTTCCGTAACTCGCATTAAGAAAATAATTTAATAACGAAACTTATGACCTCTGGACGTCCTCTTGTGTTTATCTCCGAAACGGCTCAATAAATGGCTTCGCAAGCGCATGTTCCTTTGAATCATCAAATTCCCAATTTTCCTGCGGGAATTTGGGGGTAAAAAGTAGCCTAGTCCTTTCTCAGGATCTAAACTATCTATATACCAAATTTCATTTAAATCAGTTCAGTAGTTTTTTCGTGAAAGCAAGACAGACAGACAGAGTTACTTTCGCATTTTAATATTGTATGGCTATGGATTAATAATTGATTATTTGCCTTTTTGATGCCTATTGGTAATCAAACAAACCTTTAATCAAAGAAAGAAAAAGTATCATAGGAAATATGTAATCGAGTTACGAGTTTGTTTGACTGCTCCGTGGCTCAGTTGGCAGTGATGTGGACTGAGTAAGCGTGTGCACCTGGGTTCGATTCCCGGGCGAGGCGAATATTGATATATGATGAATATATCGATGTTTGTTTCCGCTCTGGGTGTAATGTTCGTCTCTGTGTGTGTTTCGGGCACCCTAGATACAAGCTCTTCCTAGTTAGGGGCTCTGAGTGTGATGTGTTATTATTATTGTTTTTATTTGATCTGTGGACTTTTCAGTGTAACGTCACAATCTCAAATTTTCTCTGAATCGATAAATGTAGATTCCGCGCCAGCTAAGTTTGCGCTCGACTGCGGGTGCAACTCTATCTATAAGTACTACTTGACGTAGGTACTTCACCCGACGCCCTGCAGTACCGAGCCGAAGAATAGGACTGAGGTATCCCCTGCCTGTCGTAAGAGGCGACTAAGAGGGGACCCCGGGGTCGTTGGGTGCACGAGGCGGGGGCCTCGTGTAGTCATATAACGGCCCCGAAAAGGACGGCGGAACGCGGGTGTCCCGTTTCCGCCGTTGAGCGTTGGGAAAGCTACCACGCTCCGGGGGGACAACCATCATGTCCCCCCGAGGAGAGGCTATACAGCCAATGCCTTCGCGGAGAATTCCACAGGCTCACCCGCGACCCTCCTGCTATCAGCCGAGAAGGACACCGGCGGGGTTTTAGTGGGTACGAACCCCACATAACCCTCCTGCTCCCCCCGGGGCTGCAGGGTACTCGTTAGGAGTTTCCCCGCCTAAAAAAAAAAAAAAAAATTTGAACCAATTAACAAATATTGTTAATTGGTTCATATTTTAACCGCGTGAAGACTTAGCTGGCAAGTAGTCTAGTGGGTAAGTGTACTTAAAAATATATTTCTTTTTTTCTAAACTTTTTTTGGACTTGCCCACATTTACTTGTTTGAATTTTTTATTTGTTAAAGTTAAGTGTTCTTGTAGCTAGTTATCACCTTATTAGATACTTAGTTAACATAGTGAAATTATGTTATTGGCATACATAAAAAGCACCTAAACTTTACTTGTAATACTATTCTATAACGCTGTTGGATTTTTGTTTATAAATAAATAAATAAGTCATTTTTATCACAACTTGTGAGGACAACCTTATTTTTATTCCAAGGTATTAGCTTTTCGTGCGTTCGGATATCTCAACAGGATTTTAAGAGACATTAAAAAGACCCACCATTAATTATATCTGTTTGTTCCGCATCGCATTGTCAATCTTGGATTTTTATGTAACTTAGTACCAAGTAGAGGCTCGACAAAAGTTAGCTCAAAAACGGAAGATTTTGGCACACTTTTGTATATTTCTAAGTAATTTCTCGGGCAGTAATTTAAGCATTACATTACTTGACCGTGTAAGTAACCCAATACGCGCTCAAAAACAGGAGTCAGCGATGTTGGTGTAGTTATAATTGCCTAGTTAAAATGGAACTGGGCCGGTCACGTTTGCCGAATGGACCCGTACCGGTGGGCCAAAATCGTCACCGAGTGGGATCCCAATGATAAAAGCTAGTCGACCCAGGCGGAGATGGCGGGACGACCTCAACGAGTTTTAGTAGGATTGGTTAGGGGTGGCTGGGTAGAGTGAAGTGGAGGAAAAGGAGAGAGGCCATTGCCCAGCATTGGGACACAATAAAGGCTACATAAAAAAAAACTTGAGTTGTTATTGTTTATTAATATTCTTTAGACTTCAAGATAAAATTCGTGTTAACATTTATTTCATTTACATTTATCGAGCTGTTTCAGAGAAAAGTGCCTGTGACAGACAGACAGACAAACGGACGGAATAGTCAAATTAATAAGGCTCTGGAACGAGTGCCGGAACCTTTAAAAACGAAAAAAAAAAAATTTTCAAGAGTCTGTGTTTATATATGAATATTCCTTGAATAAAAAAAGTTTAATTCCTCCATATTTGCGCACTGTAGAGGCCTCGGCAAATTTATTACTGGCAGACTCTACATTATAGTAAAGACTGGCCAATATACTCCATTCTAGGCCTCGAAACGAAACTAATGTACTATTAAGAATGCATCAAATTCTAATAAGGTAATAGATAAGATAGGTTTTTGTTTTTCAAATTTTATTTTTTGGTTTTAATGTGTATTCTTTTAGCCTTAAGTTTTCTTAGTCGGTTGTAAATATTATATCTTTATTACGAAATAATATGATTTATAGATAAGATCGTTTATTTATATTAAAAACTAACTGACCCAGTGAACTTCGTATGGTCTTGAAATTATACGTCTAGGTCTGAAAGAAATATTAATAACTAGTCGACCTGGCGAACTTTGTACCGCTAACCTATTTCTATGTTGTTTTCTCGGTAATAATTTGATTTTTTTTTCACCGTAAAAACTAAACTTGGACTTTAACGAACATTTAAAAAAGAATTTGCGCTGCAATCAGTATGATTGTCTGAAGCTTCCCTGAGCCTTAGATCTTTAACCGTGAATTTAAAAGTAAGAAATAAAAATAAAAAAACATATTTAGGAGAGGGTGAGGCAGCGACCCCCCATATAAGGCGTTTTTTCGACGGTGAAATTGTCCATAGAATTGCCATAAAATTATGTTATTACTTTCCCAGACACACTGTATGTCAATCATTTTTTTTAATTTAATGTCAATAATATTAATTTTAAAATTTTCCGTACGCTATAGCAATCCGAACGTGCTTTAAAGATGGCGGGCAAGTAACGGTCGGTCCTGAAAAACAAATTCAGTGATGAATGATATTGATGCTACCTAATTCCTTCACTTTATACTGTTATTTCTAAGAAAAACAAATGTTGTTATTGTGTTTTAAATAAAATAAATGTATAAAATTTAAAACCACTAGAATTTTTAATAACATGGTCCCTTAACATTACAGCAGAATCATACTTAGTAGATTAATATAAGGAAGCATTACTAAAAGTCGGAAGATGCAGAGTAGGCAGACAGACCAAAGGTGCTTAGAAGTAGGGATAGCAATCCAGCTGCGTTTTTAATCCAGCTGGATTCTTGCTGGATTGACCTGAATCCAACTGATCCAGCAAAATGTGGAACGAAATTAAAAAGTCACATTTTTTAAGACTTTTTTTTATTAACTTGTACTTCTTACGATAATGTATGACATCTTACACTCATTTGGTGATATCTTACATCAATTTGTTGGTTTCTTCATAATTTGAGATCAAAATAATCAACTTAAAATTAAAACCTCATATAACATTATACCACTTCAACGAGCTTATCCATATAGCCCGCAGAACAGATGGCCGCTGGGGCCGAAAATTTCTCGAAAGGAGACCACGGATCGGCAAGCGCAGCGTAGGACGTCCACCGACCAGATGGACGGACGATCTGCGCAAGGCTGCGGGTCCACGCTGGATGCAGGCCACCTGCGATCGGTACAGATGGAGAGCCTTGAGGGACGCCTATGTCCAGCAGTAGACGTCCTACGGCTGAAATGATGATGATGATGATGATAACATTTTAGATAATGTCGTTAACTTAGACGACCTGCTTTTAATTGCGGGAGAGGGTTATTTATAAGTGCTCATTCGTTGAAATACTTGAAAAGTCATGGTACTGCGATCTCCTATGTCCAGCCCGCCTGCCTGGTTTTTCTGTATTGCAAAATAGCTCTTGTTCTTTGGCAATACAGTCTAGGGCTGACGAAACCATAGACAAATCTGTTACGGCCTCCTATTCCGCCACTGTACTTACCTATTTTAAAACGTGTTAACTTTAACTACAAATTTTTCTTTAAGCTAAAAACTGCGTAGAGTAGAGCAGTAAAACTATACAAAAACAATCCGAAGGGCAGCTCTAAATATTTAACCACAAAAAAAATTAACTTACCCTTGATTATTATTCTTATTTATTAAATCTATACCAATATTATAAAGAGTAAAGATTTGTTTGTTTGTTTGTTTGTTGGTTTGTTTGTAACGAATAGGCTCCGGAAATACTGAACCGATTTGAAAAATTCTTTCACTGGTAGGAAGCTACATTAACCCCGAGTGTCATAGGCTATATTAGATTTAAAAAAAAAATAGGGATCCTTACCTAAACTCAAATAATGTAACCCAAGGTGCAATATTTTTTCCGTTGTTTACATATTTTGACAGGTGGTTTGTTGTTGTTGTTTGTTTTTAATTCGGCCATTCTGGGCAGTCAAAAGAACATAGTCTACAAAGCCAAGTCTTTTGTAGTATGTTATATTCTATGGCGTAACGAAGTAAGCCGGAAAAGCTCGTATATAAATAATTTGATTTAAGTACTTAAGTACCTAGTAATGAATATCTTCTAAACCATGCCCGAAAATAAATATATGCGTCTTTGACTCCTAGATAATGTTACTTAGAATTTTTAAGGCTCTGTTGTGAAGCTTTTAGGATAGTGATCTTAGAAATATTCTTTTACGAAACTGAAATGGTCACCATAATGTTTTTTTTACTTAGATCATGAACCTGAAAGCCACACAACAGGGCCTTAAAAAATTCTAAGCAAGATTATCTAGTTAGCCAAGGATGCATTTTTTGATTTCGGCCATGGTTTAGAAGATGTTAATTATTTATCGGTAGTGGCGCTAGTTTTGCACCGTGTAATGTAAGCCCCATGTTTCCAAAGACGGCAGCTATTTCTTTCGCTGAAAATTTTTGCCCGCCTTCCAAGCGTGGTGATTATGGCATAACTCATCCACAATGTTCATCATTGTGATGATCAAATGATCAAATTGTAAAAGTAGAGTTTGTAACCCTTTCTTCTCATAGGAATAGAATCATTTGACAGAATTAGACGGCTCGTTTGTGGGCGTCTCCAGGCGACCATTCATTATCGTAAGGCAAGGCCAAAATTTGTCTGCCTGAGCCGGTTGGAGGGCACCCTGAACTACATCGCCTCTGTATAGGATACTTTACCAAATAAGTTATCAATACCAATAAGAATAATTAGTTCAATTGACCTACAATTAGCGATATCTTGTATCCTATATTGAATAAATAATATTTAAATTTTGACTTTTTGATCTGTAGGGAAGCCCTTAGTCCAGCAGTTAACGTCTTTCGGCTGAGATCATAATGATCACCATACCACAGAATTATAAATAGTGCTAAATACAGTATGGGCACTCTCTGACTCCCTCAGCGAGTGCGGCTCCCCCGCTCTTGGTTATCGCTCAGTACAAATAAAGCACCGTCGCTAGGTCGCATGTCTCATCTCACTCACACAAGCATGATACGCGTGCACGTACACGAGTTTCAGCTGTGCGCAAAGCAACGCGCTTTTTTCTATGAAGTGTCCGTAGCCGAGTTGTGACCATACTGAACCGTCTTGAGCAACCCTCATCCTGCGTACTTTCGCAGTTAGGAGTCGCACTGATCCCTCTCTCCTGGGATTGGATATTTTCATACCGTGAGTTACCGCCTTAAGAGGTGGTCCCTATCGGTATGGCGTGAAATTCAAAAATTTTCGCGTTTTTTATTTATTCTTGGATTTTGGATTCTTTTTTTTTTTAATTAAGATGGATATTGCCAGGTTTCTTTTTATATGCCTCACTTGTTTATAATGTTGCCCTTATGAATAAACATGCTATTGGTTCCATTTAATATGCAAAAAACACAAAAATCAGAACTAAGTACTCGATTTCATACAAACGACCTACTAATAACTATTTAGTATAATCTGTGCCCATACGAATTTAAGCGGCAATTTTACTGGACTAACAGTATGTTTGTTTATTTTATAGATATTTTCCCTGACTATTAATTCGCAATTCTGCAAGATATGCTTGAGGTTTTTTTTTCTTTTGTTGACTTCTTCGTTTTTTTTGATCTTGCAAGAAAACTGCGTAAATACTTACTTTAATTTAGAGGCTTTTGCTAGGGACTACTCTTATTTTGAATACCCATAGTCTTCATCACTGGCAATAGACTGCGATGCTATGATTAGATTATAAGAAGGTTCCCCAACATCAGAAGAAAATAACTAATTAACGCTGATTTCTTATGGCATATACTTTTGTGGTCTGCACGAGGTCTGTAGTACGATATCGAACATAGGCGTTTTGATCTTGAATCATTAAACGACGACCCGCCGCCACCCGCGTGTCCTTAAACGTAAAAACACTCCGAGTCTACGTAGATCTACTTAACATTTGCATCATAAATTAGCAGACAGCTCGCTGCCAGCGGGCTTACCACCGCCGTCAGATCAGACTGCTCCGTCGGTAGTTACCACCTCGCTGGCCGCACGTTATAGACGCGCGTGCCGTCGGCGTTATTGTATAAATTTTCAGTTTCTTCTTACAGGTTAACCAACTTCTGTGGTTTGGCCTTTGTTAAAAACCTTTGAGGACGAATTTTTTTTTTCGACGCGCACTATATCATAATACAAAATATGAATCTTATTATGTTATTAAACACTGTCTGTTCTTCAATATAGAGGAGTCCTACCTACTCCTACGTTAGACTTTAAATACCTATTGATCGAAAAGTCCTACACTACATCTAGGATCATATATATGATTGTAATATCGGTCCTAATTGAGTCATGTTCATGAAATTTTCATTTGAACTCTTTATTGGTCGATTATACCTCTTTCTCTTAGTTGGACCTACCAAGTTCGATATTTCGAGCAAACTTTCGGGTGTTTTGGAGGACCCCGTATCGAGGTAGATAGGTATGTACCTTATTAGTTAGTTGATATAACTTTTTATAATAAAAATAAATAATCGAAAGTAAAACAGTGTTTTACGCTTTTCGAAACGAGGCACCCCATAAAAATAAAACAAAGAGGGCATGTTATTTGCTAAGTAAATAATGTTGGCCCGCGCAAATCTTCATGCTTCAAAAACCATAACACGGTATGTAGTCTCGATATCGACAGTGATCTCAAAAAATCTTTAGTGTTAAACTATAGTATAGTATTTGAAAAACAAATGCGCATACATTATTACTATTGCGACATAAATCACGGCTGGCATGGCACCAACTTTTTGACTTTAGATTTTAAACTTTAGTTTCAAAACAAAAGAGTTCATTTTAGAACGTGGAATAAAAAAGAGATACATCCTATTGAAACCGTAACGTCCCAGGGGGTATTTTAATTTTTGCATTTATACAGCCTCACACGGGCATACTGGCCAGTTCGAATGCTGGATGAAAAGAGGCAAGAGCTTTGTTAATTTTTTTATTAAAAAAAAGTCGATGTTTAACAAAAGTGCGGGAAATTTTGACGGTTGTTCGATCGGGGAAAACTTGGTAAGTTTATTTGCTTTCATTCCAAAATCAAAAATACGTCCATTTTTCATTCCTATCTAAGAGCAAAGTTATTTTAAGTTTTTCTAATTGAAACAAAAAAGGCCATTATCAAAAATCTAAATAGGAAAGATTTGATTGTTAGTTTGATTGGTCCATGGGTTTGAATCGAATACTCTCTGAAACTACTGCACTGATTTGAAAAACTGTTTCACCACTAGATTTCAGAATGATTTGATTATTCTTAGGTAGGTTTCTTCCTACAAGCTGTCCCTTCGCCTTCGTATAATATTGCATGGAAAAAATAATTGTTGTTTCAACTATTTTCCTCGCATTTTTATCTTTTCTCAACTTTTAAACCTTCCTTGGGCTACGACAAACATTTCTAAAAGAAAATCAACTAACTCGCCCAAGCCTTTTTAGCGCAATTTCCTTTCAAGTCGCAAAAGCGCAATTTTTTTGTTCCCGTGGGATTTTCAGGATAAAAGTATCTTTCCTATCTCTGTCTCAGCTACCTAGATACCAATTTTCAGCCAATGGTAAAGTAGTTTAGACGTAACGTAACACACAAACGGAAAGTATTACATACTTTCACATTTATAATCATCAATACATAGTATAAAACAAAGTCGCTTCCCGCGTCTGTCCCTATGTATGTTTATATCTTTAAAACTTTGCAACGGATTTTGATAAGTTTTTTTTAACAGAGAGAGTGATTCAAGAGGAAGGTTTATAAGTATAATACATGCACAACATAGTAATAGGTTAGGCGGTACGAAGTTCGCCGGGTCGACTAGTATAAGTATAAATGATAGGTATTAGTATGTATACAATGGATATATTATATGGATTTATAATAAGGTTCCAGTGGCAAAATATATGTAATATCTAACTAGGTACCTGTACCTACCTACTTAATTAATTCACCTACCCTAAATGTTTAATTTCCGACTTCCGCAGTCATATTACAACGATGGCCGACCTTGCCTCTAGTTCTTTAGTAATCTAGATTTTACTGTTGCCTACCTAACAGTTTTTCTAATACCTTTTATTAATTATTTTTGTTTTATCCACAAGTTTTGTTTTATTACACAATTTTCTTTTTATTCACTTATTGTATAATAACTTGTCGACCCGGCAAAATTCGTACCGCCGAACCTACTACATGTTGCTTACTTCATGTATTACACTTATAAAAAATGAATCTTGAATCACTCTATCTATTAAAAAAATCTGCATCAAGTCCGTTGCATAGTTTTAAAGATAGGGACAGACGCGGAAAGGGACTTTGTTTTATACTATGTATACATAATTGATGATATGAAGAATTTGAGTCTCCCATATTTTGTATTACGAATTCGTCTTTTTTTTTGTTTTGTGAGATAATAGCACAACTTACTCATACATTCGTACAGTGGCGGTCTAGGTCGCCGTAACACTTCCGGTTTTTCTGTATTGCAAAATAGCTCTTGTTCTTTAGCAATACAGTCTGAGGCTGACGAAACCATAGACAAATCTGTTACGCCTTCCTAGACCGCCACTGTACCTTAGGTAGCTAAACAAAATCAATTACTATAAAAATGTATTCTATGGCATAGAACTATTCTTACGTTCGGAAAAAATATTATAAAAGCTAAATTTATGAGTGTGTTGTGTGTTTGTTGAATCTTCACGCAAAATCTACTCATCGGAATTTGATTAAACTTCACCTTAGGATAGCTTAACATTCTTATGACCGCAATATCCATCTCCGCATAACTGTCTATTTTTGTCTTTATGAGAAACAAAGTGACAGATGCGAGGTTACTGGCTATAATGATCATCACGCCCACTTTTTGCACTATAGGCTTCCCCCACATATCACCACAAGAATGTTTTGCCACACTTGGCAGTCGGGTTGGCGATTGCAGTTAGCTCTAAAGCTTTTCCTCGAAGCGCTGCAGCCAGACCTTCGGTTTTTCCCTTTGGCTTTTACGACGCCCATTTAGCCGGCAACTGGTAGATGTGAAAAGGCTCGTATTCTATGACGCCACCACACGGCAAAGATCAAAATAGCAGATTATATCAATAATACATTATAATAATCAATACATAGTATAAAATAAAGTCGTTTTCCGCGTCTGTCCGTCGATATAGAAGTATGCTTAAATCTTTAAAACTACGCAACGGATTTTGATGCGGTTTCATTTTAAGAGATTGAAGAGGAAGGTTTATTATGCTGCGTGGCTCAGTTGGCAAGTGATGTGACGTGGACTGAGTAAGCGTGTGCACCCGGGTTCGATTCCCGGGCGGGGTCAATATTGATATGATGTATATTGATATTTGTTTCCGGTTTGGGTGTAATATTCGTCTCTGTGTGTGTTTCAGGCACCCTAGATTCAGTTTCTACCTAGTGGGGTTCTGAGTGTGATGTGTTATTTTTATTATGTTATAGATAAGGCGGTACGAAGTTCGCCAGGTTGATTAGAATTTTTACGAAGCGCGCCTTTTCACCTATAGTATAAATATTTTAAAGTTTTATTTTTAATTTTTCATTTCACTTGTTCCAGGTATTGCCAAACCAATCAGAAATGAATGATTTCAGAACAGAATCGCCCGAACACGTGAACACATTATGTCCAAGAGCAGATATTTCATTAACGCCCATAGTTTTGTGTAGTTTCAAATCATGCTTCAGTTTTTTGTATGAAAACTGGGCTTATATGGCAACCACTGTGATTTTAATATTAGTTTTTATCATCGTTTACAAGTCTTATTGGAGTCCCGTGCTGTATATAAAGGTGAGTGTTTATATCAACATAACAACCGATAGTCCACTGCTGGACACAGGTCTCCTCCACAGATTGATACGAGGCAGAAAGTCGTGGAGGGTAATTGCCGTTATTTCCGCGTTTAGCAAGAGGGTTGGCAGTGTAGTGTTACATGTACAGTGGCGGACACGTTCGGCGTAACACTTCCGGAGCTATTTTGAAATACAGAAAACCCGGAAGTTTTTCGTTATTTTAAATAGCTTTATCTCGTGGCATTGTTTCTTAGTTTCATAATTTGCATAGTCGTCTTTTCCTTTATATACAAAGTTTAAGAAAGAGCGATTTCTCCTGATACGGTACAGGTATGATTAAATACCTAATAGGAGATCTCTTGTTTATTGTAACCAGGTTACACAGGTCCTGTGTACTGGGAATTGAATAAATTTTTTGTTTTTTTTTTATGTTTGACTGTAAAAATTCGTGTACAGTGGCGGTCTAGGAGGCTGTAACAGATTTGTCTATGGTTTCGTCAGCGCTAGACTGTATTGCCAAAGAACAAGGACCTATTTTGCAATACAGAAAAACCGGAAGTGTTACGGCAACCTAGACCGCCACTGTACTATTACAAAAACTTTGCAAATAAAAGAGATAGAAATCTATGTATCTGTGATTTAGTTTCCAAATAACACAGAATATCGAAAACATAACAATAATATTTTTTTGGATGGCAATAAGTGTGTTTTTAATTTGGACTCAGTCAATAAACAGTCCATCTGCCTACACTTTCGGAGGATATTATAGGTGTATGTTATGTTTTTGCAACCAACACGTTAAAAGATGTTTTTCGCTTCTGTGTCTCGGTATCTTGAATAAATAAATCTTATAAATAATATAATCTTGGACTACGGATTACATCAGTGTTGCCGTTTTAGTGACTTTGTCGCCAGAACTAGCGGAATTTAAGCGTCGTTCGCGACTTTTTTTAGGGTTAAGTGACAAAAACAAATTTAGCGACCTGTAGGGACTTTCATAGAATTCTGTCAGGCCTGGCAGTTTGAATGAACTAGTTGTATGAAGAACGAAAGTTCCACTTCTGCACTTTGAGAAAAATGTTTAACAAAATTTTTGCCTTTTTTTTGACATTTTACGTGGCAATTAAAGTGATCAATTAATGTTTTATTTTCGTATATTTGTCTTTAGTTACACATAATTTTGCCTTTTTGTGAAGAATTCTATTTAGCGACTTCTAGTAGTTCTTTATACGATATTTTTTTCAAAATCTAGCGCGACATTTTCATGTAGGTTTAGCGAGTTTTTCTTCTAAAACGGAAACACTGGATATCATTCATGTCATTCAAATGCATGGATGAATAGAACAGTCTTTTGTGGGGCCTTATTTGGGATACGACAAAAAGGTAGACTTCCGCGATGAGATTACGAAAACTATTGAAGTTTTAGTATAATTTAGCGCACATCTTCATTAAAGTACCCACTTCAACCTGACATATCTGTTTGTTTTACTTTAACATGGCTAAATCATTATTATCTCAGTCGACTGCTTAATATAGGCATTCAGACGATATACGACAAATAAATCAAACGACCGAATGAACAGAGATAGATCTTCGATATAGCATACTGAGCCCACATCGGTTACTACATTTTATTGGGAAAAGTAATAAATACTTAATATATTTTTAATTATTAAATCAAATCTGAATTACCAGAATTAGATTTTCTCAAGTATCATTATTCCTGGTAGTTTAACAAAAACTAGTAAGTAATTTCGAAGAACTATTCCCGTTTTTTGGAAAGGTCATCTTTGACGAAATAATGATGTAAGTATCGAGGTTTTTTAATTCCACTAGTGTTTCTCAATTATAAAAAACTTTGTTATATCCTCAAAAAGGTTATATAAAAATTCCAGTTCTTTACCTCGTGTAGAATAACTATATGTAGAATTTAAAATGAACTTGATTTAAAAAACCTTCAAAACTCATTAAAGCTACTTCACACTAATCGCCATAGAACAAATTTAATGTGGGGGGTTTGGCGATTATGGTGAAACTAGGTATGTGATTTTTTTATTTTTCAACAAAGGACGCTGCTCGTCCTTTGGATGTTACATTAGTCACCTTTTAACGACCCTGGGAAGGAGATGGGGTGATGGTAGTTTAAGGCGCCAAGCCACCACTCAGCTAATGAATGGCTTGATCGTTTATCCAAACTTCCATACTAATAAGTATTATAATTGCGAAAATAACTCTGTCTGTTTTTCTCTTGATTTCACGCTAAAAGTGAATCGATTTAAATTAAAGAGCCTGAGAAAGGACATAGGTTACTTCTAATCCCGAAAAATCCAAGAAAACTGGGATTTAGTGGATAAAAGAAAACTTGCGCTAGTTTAGTTACTGTACAGTGGCGGTCTAGGACGGCGTAACACTTCCGCATTTCTAGTATTGCAAAATAGCTCTTGTTCTTTGGTAATACAGTCTTGGGCTGACGAAATTATAGACAAATCTGTTACGCCGTCCTAGACCGTCACATGTACATTTTGTTTCGTTATCCAGGAATTAACAGACATAGGCTACGAGCACATAAAAGGGGCGGATCGTGCGTTGCAAGTCGCGCGCATGCGTTCTGCGCGTCGCCTCGGCGCCAAGCTGCCCCCGCCCTATCCTAATGGATGGTTCGCCATCGCTGAAAGCAGAGACCTCAAGATTGGGGACGTAGTGCCTGTTAACGTACTCGGTAAGTTCGCTTAGTTACCTAGTTTCGTTTTGTATTTAGCTATTTTAGCTTGGTCTTTTAACATTATTTTTCTTAACTTAAAAAAACCATCTCCCACATTTTTGGAAGACAGACCTACAAATTTTGTGTCTTAGGACACTTGACTAAAAGGCCAAAAATCAATGTGGAAAATGTTTTTTTACATACGCAAATTCAATAAAAGTTTTTTTATTAAAAATGAATACTTTTGCCAGAATAAATATAAAACGCGAAAAATTTTGAATTTCGCGCCTTACCGAGAGTTACCACCTTAAGTTAGGACATGCTGTCGACGCGATTTCCCTCCAGAAATGTTGACAACAATGTGGTTCCAGTAAAAGGTAAAATAATTATGAATAATAAAAGATTCATGTGCTGGCTGATATCGAACGAAAGTGACGCCAATAATTATTTTATTAGTATGAAGCAAAACCAAACTATCCTATACTGCGTGAAGCGAGGTGCTTCAGTCAACTGACATTTCCCAACCAATAAATTTACAGGACACGTAGCTAGCTACTATAGCTATATCCGTCAGCTGTATTTCTGTAAGCCCAAAAACGATATGAAATGCTAATTAAACTTTTTTAGTAAGTTGGTAATTTTTTAGTAATTAAACTTTTTTAGGCAGAAAGTTTACTTAACATCCTCAAGAAACATGAGATTAATATAGTCATGGGTGACATTAACGCCAAAGTGGGAGCAGGAGAAGTCCAGGGAATTGTAGGAAAATATGGCCTTGGTGTAAGAAACACTAGAGGAGATACGCTTGTCCAGTTTTGTCAAGAACAAGAGTTGGCAATAATGAACACCTACTTCCAATTACCACCCAGAAGATTGTATACTTGGACGTCACCTCTTCATACTCCTGAGCACATAGTACGGAACCAAATTGACTATATTATGATAAACAGACGTTTCCGTAATAGCATTAAAAGCGCTAAGACTTATCCTGGGGCCGATATAAGATCAGACCATAATCCTGTGGTTGCCGAGATCTCATGCATTCTTAAGAAAATACATAAAAGTCAAAAAAGGAAAATTACTGATATAACACTGATTAAGGAACCACATGTACGAGCAATGGTTTCCAACGAAATCAATGAGTGGGCAACAACAGCCAAGCAGGTGGTATCTGAGTCGGTGGAAGAAAGTTGGTTAAATTTGAAATCTAAGGTTCATAAAGTCAATAATGAAATTCTCGAGTCGAGAGGTTGGGCACCTAAGCATTCGTGGATGAATTCAATGATTTTCGAACTTATGGAACAGCGAAGATTGTCTAAAGATGACAAAGAAAAGTATGATCTTATAGATAAGAAAATTCGCCGTGAAGTTCGTTATGCACGTGACCAATGGTATCGGACAAAATGTGAAAATCTTGAAGAACTCCAAAAGAAACATGATGCGTTCAATCTTCATAAGGAGATCAGGGCCATGGTTGGTCATATGAATCCTGTATGCCAACTATGTGACAACAACAATCATCCGGTGCTCGAACTGTCTCAGAAGAAACATCTATGGGAACAATACATCACAGATATGTTTTCAGATAATACAAGAAGTGCCACCCCAACATCTTGTGTCACAGATGGATATCCTATCCTAAAAGATGAAGTCATGAAAGCGCTGAATAAAGCCAAAACCGGTAAAGCAACTGGCCCGGATGATGTTCACATAGAAATATTAAAGTTAATCGAAAAAGATCATTTATGTGCCCTAACAAGACTAATGAACCTTGTGTATGACACTGGCATGTTTCCTGAGGACTGGCTTAGATCAATATTTGTCACTTTGCCTAAAAAACCTAATGCTAAAAGATGTGAGGAATACCGAACTATTAGTCTAATGAGTCAAGTGCTCAAGTTATTCCTTACCATCATACACGAACGCATAAGAGCAAGATGTGATGAACAACTGGGTGATAGCCAATTTGGATTTCGAGCCGGCGTAGGTACACGTGAGGCACTGTTTGCTATACAGGTCCTAGTACAGAAATGCAAAGATATGCAACAAGACGTATACATCTGCTTCATAGATTACGAGAAGGCATTTGATCGAGTTCTTCACAAGCGTTTAATTTCCATCTTAAGCGACATTGGACTCGACGGTAAAGACATCAGAGTTATTCAAAATCTGTACTGGAACCAACGTGCCTCGGTTCGTGTTGAGGGCGAAGAAACCAATGACGTGGACATCAAAAGAGGTGTTAGACAAGGCTGTATTCTGTCACCCACACTCTTCAATTTGTATTCCGAAGCTATCATATCTGAAGCTTTGTCAGATCTTGACTTCGGTGTTAAAGTAAACGGGCGTGTTATCAATAACCTCCGGTATGCTGATGATACTGTCCTCATGGCATCTTCAGAGTCTGATCTTCAGATAATGGTGAATCATTTGAATGAGTGCAGTTTAAAGGCAGGCCTAAAAATGAACGCACAGAAAACTAAAGTCATGGTCATCTCAAGAGGAAGTAATTTGAGTCCAAATATTAGTGTGGCCGGAGTGAAGCTGGACGTAGTGCGTAAATACAAATATCTAGGCACTTGGTTAACTGAGGACTGGGAAAGTGACATGGAAATAAAAGCAAGAATAGAAATCGCACGCAATGCTTTCAATAAAATGCGATCAATACTTTCCAATCGCAATATCAGCATTCCCCTGCGCACTCGTTTACTTCATTGCTACATCTGGCCTATCGTCCTCTATGGTTGCGAAGCTTGGACTATTAAAGAAGACCTTCGTAAACGTATTGAGGCTTTTGAAATGTGGACTTACCGACGCTTGCTCTCAATTAGCTGGACTCAAAAGGTCACAAATGTCGAAGTACTAAGGCGTGTCAGGCAAACTCCCAAGTTGTTGCAGACCGTCAAAGCAAGAAAAGTTGCCTACCTCGGTCATGTGTTCAGACACGAGAGATACGAGTTACTGCAACTAATAATGATGGGCAAAATTGCGGGAAAGCGCCGAGTGGGCCGTCGGAAAAAGTCGTGGCTTCGAAACATCCGCGAGTGGACTGGAGTCAAGAGCGCCGCGGAACTGTTTCACCTCGCCAGGGACAAAGCGAGGTTTTCAGAGCTGATTTCCAACCTTCAGTAATTGGAGAGGAACTCGAAGAAGAAGAAGAAGTAAGTTGGTATAGAGACTTTTTAGTTGTGTCCCTCAGAGTTTTGAACGGTAGCTCTAATTCTAAATAAAAAAGCAGCTGTGTAAAGGTTAAAAATAAATATTACTTTTTTAGTATGGAAAAATATTTGACAGGTGTTTTTTAAAAAGGTGACCTTATTTTATTGTTGTGACATCTTTTATTATTTAATTACTTTTATTATTAAAAAAGAAATACTGATAGTTACTTTGCAAATACGTTGAAATTACATTTTACTAGCGATCAATTCGTATAGTAACACTAAGCGTGTTTCCTCAAGAAGCGACATCGGTCGCGCGATAGGGGTTCGATAGCCAATATAAATCGCTCGAACATCCACGAAGCCTGCCAGATGTAATGTAATATTGATATACAATTGATATTACTTGTCAGAAACACCCAGTATAATTAACTAGTCGACCCGGCGAACTTCGTAACGCCTTACCTATTACTATGTTGTCCATGTATTATACATATCCTTTTGAATCGCTCTATCTATTAAAAAAACCGCATCAGAATCCGCTGCATAGTTTTGTTAAAGATTTAAGCATTCATAGGGACAGACGCGGGAAGTGACTTGTTTTATAATATGTAATTGATAATACTTTTTGATTTCGGCCAACTTTTAGAAGATACTAGAGGCTGCCCCGCGCTTTCACTCGCGCAGAATTCTCATAAACACAAAAATCCATTTTTTTTCCGTTCCCATGGGAATTTCGGGAAATCCTTTCTTAGTGCTCACCTACACTCCCTAAGGAACCTACATGCACATTTTCAGCCCGCTACGCCCAGTAGTAGTACGGCTCTGCGTTGTCTGTCAGTCAGTCAGTAACGGAGAGTTTTATGAGAATATTAATTACTAGAGGCTGCCCCGCGGTTTTTCCCGCGCAGATTTCTCATAAACACAAAATTCCCGTTTTTTCCCGTTCCCATGGGAATTTCGGGAAATCCCTTCTTAGTGCTCACCTGCACTTCCTAAAGAACCTACATGCAAAATTTTAGCCCGCTACGCCCAGTAGTTTCGGCTCTGCGTTGTCTGTCAGTCAGGCAGTCAGTCAGTCAGTAACGGAAGAGTTTTATATATATTGATTTAGCGAAGTGGAGCTATGTAGTATCGCACCCATTCGCCCCTTAAATCATAAAAGTCTTCATAATATCTTCTTTTTCCATAAGAAGACAGACATAGCCCATTGGCTCACCCCTAGAATTCCTCTACAGGTCAAAACCTATGCCTGTACAGAGGCGAGGATGGTGTGGCGTACACACTGGACGCGTACTGCCCACACCTCGGAACGAACATGGCGGTCGGCGGGAGTGTTCGCGGCGGGTGTGTACAGTGCCCCTTCCACAAGTGGGCTTTCAACGGCGAGGGCGCATTAGTCTCAGTGCCCGGACTGGAGCATCGTAAGTTTTTTTAAATATAGTATTATAGAATCTGGCTGATATTATACAAGCTGGCCCCTTGTCACGTTGGTAATAAAGCATAAACTCGGCTAAACGTGGGTCCGGCTCTTGAGCTGGTACCTCTGCCTAACCCTCCGGGGAATAAAAGGCGTGATATTATGTATGTATGTATGTAGTATTATAGAAGACTGTGTGTAAGCGTTCTGCGGTATAGTATATAGTATAGAAACTTTATTGCAATCAATAAACTTAACATTGGGTAGATAGATAGATAGACTCTTTATTACAATCAATGAACTTAAAATATTACAATAATGGGCGGCCTTATCGCTTAAAGCGATTTCTTCCAGGCAACCCATTGTTAAGATAAAATAGACAACAGAAAATGTACGGTGGGTTGGTTCAGTAAATAAAAAAATAAAAAAAGCAAAATAATAATCAAAAAATGAATTATTTTAAACCATAACGTTATAAACTACGTACTACATAATTGTTTACAACAAATACTAATTATTTATTATAAAAAATATTTGGGTAATTACAATTAATGTTCTTAAATTAATAAATTGATTGCAATGGGCAGCCTTATCGCTTAGAGCGATTTCTTCCAGGCCTTCGGTATCATTAACGCAATTTCCCTTGAAACAGCAAAATCACCATTTTGCCGTTTCCTTGAGATTTTTGGGATAAAAAGTAGCCATGCCGTTTCTTAGGGTGCATTCTCGTACAAAGCTGGTAACAAGCACTTGTTGGTGATGATTCGAAAAATGTATAGAAATAATTTCTTTTTTTACAAAAAAGGAACCCGCCTTCAACAAACTGACACAAACATAATCTGAGAACTTCCTCTTTTTCGAAGTCGGTTAAAATAGGTACTAAAACCTTCTCCTGAATGTCACAAATACATTACGGAAAACCGCATCATAATCGGTTCAGCCAAACGCGAGATAATCGCGGATAAACATACGTACATACATACAGGTCAAACTGATAACCTCTCTTTTTGAAGTCGTTTAAAAAACCTGCGATTCGCTCTGGAACAAGCGTCTATGTCCGCGCAGGTATTTTCCATACATTTTTCGAACTAGCGCTAACAAGCGCTTGTATGTGAGTGTCCGCCAATTTGTGGTCGGCAGGCGGACACTTCACAGACAAGCGCTAAACTATGATTACCAGCGTTGTAAGTGAAGTGAATGCACCTGGCTCTAGCTAGACTATCTGTATAGGCCTACCAAATTTCATTTAAATCGGTACATGTATTGGTGAGGTGGATCAGCTGTTATGTTATGTTAGTCGCCGGGAGACACCCCAATCGATTCTATTTTATTCAAAAAGCTTAAGTCGTAGTAAGATTTGATAATTAGGTTTTTTGCAAAAAAAACTAGGGATTTTGCGAAAACCCGGATGATTTGATATAAGCATCACTTTTTTTCAATCATCCTGACATAAAGCAGTTTTTTTGCAAATAACCTAGTATAATTGAAAACTTTGAAACCTTCTATAACTCTGATTGGCAAGATATTGCTTGCTGGTAAACTCTTATTCTGATTGGTTCTCTGTAGCGTCAAAGGATATTTTAATGAATAAGCAAGCAATAATCTAGCCAATTAGAGTTAAGGCAAGTTTCAAATTTTTCAATTATACTAGGTTTTTTGCAAAAAAAACTGCTTTATGTCAGGATGATGATGACAACAAACTACCTAAAGAAATAAAGAATTTAACCATAAATAAAAACTTTAATAAAAAACTTAAACAATATTTAATTCAAAACTGTTTTTATAAAATTGAAGATTATCTTAATAATATAATTTCTATAGACATAGAAGATAAATATAAAATATAAAAATTGTTGCCTAATCCTAATAGCTATATTAATCCTTAATATAATTTTATTTTAAAATGACTGTTACCTCTGTGATAGACTTAAGTTAAAGTTAAAACACAAAAGCAAAAATACTTTCTTACTTATCTATAATGTAATACAATTTATGCCTGTGTTATAATAAAAAGTTAGTTTAAGTGAACCCTTATGGACAAAAGTCCAAATTGCTACACCCTTGCCGGGTAACTTAGTTTTAAGTGCTATGTACCTTTATTAACACCATGTACACACTAAGTTGCAATAAATATCTTTATATCTTTATGATTGAAAAAAAAGTAATGCTTATATCAAATTATCCGGGTTTTCGCAAAATCCCTAATTTTTTTTGCAAAAAACCTAATTATCTTACTACGACACTTACATAATTTAGGACCTTCTGGAAAATTAGATTGCATACTGCATGTGTCATACTTATGTTGCAGCGGGTAAACGAACTTCAGTGTAGAGACGTAATAAGTAATTTTAATATGTAACGATAGTTGTATCTTGTGGAACTTTTATGACGTAGATAATATGAATCAACACGCCCACTGTGCCTGTGACGTGATTTCTGAGTCGTCGAGTAAAGCGACGTCATTTTATCACGTGCGAATTAAATATTCAAATAAGTATTTCAAGTTCAACGAAGCCTGCTGCCCGTCCTTCGGCTGTTTATTTAATGTATAGTAAACTTGACTTGACTTTGACAGCCTCCGTGGCTCAGTTGGCAGTGATGTCACAGTCTAACGCGGTAAAATCGGCTTTGATTACCGGTCGGGGCAAACATTGTTTTGATGAAGATTTATATTTGTTTCCCGATCTGAGTGTATTAATTCGTCGTTTTATGTGTTTTTGTTATCCTAGATACCTCAGGTTCAACTTAGTTCTTAGGAGCTGTGAGTGTGGCCACGTATGGTTTAATGTCACGGGGACTCTCGTAGACCATCAGCACTAGTCAGTGCTTCATACATATTGACTAGTCAGTCAATATGTATGAAATCTCCCGATAGCTACGCGTTTTTCAAAAACTCTTCCTAGAATTGCATAATATAATATTGTAAGTAGAAGTCACAGTGTCACGGAAACCAGCCTTATTATTAACCGACTTCAAAAAAGGAGGTTATCAGTTTGACCTGTATGTACGATTATCTCGCGTCTGGCTTAACCAATTTTCATGCGGTTTTTAGAACAGTATTTATTACATTCAGGAGAAGGCTATGGTACCTGTTTTAGCTGACTTCGAAAAAGAGGAAGTTTTTAATTTAAGTATGTACTAGTAATAGTATGTACTAGGTACTAGTAGTAATTTAAGTATGTACGTGCCAGTTTATTTGAAGGCTTGAAGTAAATCGTCTTTGTATATGTTCCGGGCACGCTAGACACAGGTTCTTCCTAGTTACGGGCTCTCTAGTGTGATGCATTATTATTATTACCTATTTAATATTTTCTCCTCCAATGCAGCCCCAAAAGGTGTCTCAGTGCGGAGCTGGTCGACGTGCGAGGCGGACGGCGCGGTGTGGGTGTGGCACGACGCGGGGGGGGCGGCGCCGCGGTGGGGCGCGCGGGACGCGGCGCAGCTGCCCGCCTGGGGGTACCGCGGGAGGAACGAGTTCGTTGTAAACTCTCATATACAGGTTAGTTGGGGGTTTAGTCACTAAAGAAAGTCAATTCTAGCGGTGGCCAATGGAAGAACAGTTACTGTTGGCTTCAGTTCCTTGCAGCTGAGGTCGTAAGCTGAATTGGTGTAACCGTTTCACGAAACACCGACTGGAAGACGCGTCGATGAAGGTGCGCAGGGCCCGTGTGACGAGTGACCGTAGGCATGCATATTGCTGTCTATATTAACTATGGTACTTTATTTTATTTTGTTTTCACTTTATCTGTGTAATTATGTCGGTTTTGGTGAATAAATGTTTATTATATTCTATTCTATTCTATAAAGTAGCTTCCCACGGTGTCGGTAGTTCGCACCGAGGAAGCTGCTTATCCGTTGTAGAGGCCCGTGTCGGTAACTTCAACAGCCATTGGTAACTTCTACATCTGTGATTGTCGGCTATGTGTGATGATCCGTAGAATACTGCTCGCAAAAAAGGGTTGTCAAAAATAGCTTTCCTGCTCGCTTGACGCACCATGGGAAGCGTCTCATCCTATCTGCGCCGGAATTATCCAGTGATCAGAGTCAACAGCTTGAAGCTTACTGCTGGAGCGGGTGTGCATGTGTGAGGAACGTGGTCGTTGTCAACTCGCATAATACAGTGGCGGTCTAGGTAGGCGTAACAGATTTGTCTATGGTCTCGTGCGCCCTAGACTGTAATACCAAAGAACAATAGCTTTTTTGCAATACAGAAAACCGGAAGTGTTACATCGTGATAGACCGCCACTGTACAAGGAGGGTTGGTTTTAGTGACTATAAAGGGTGTCAAAGTACCTTTCCATTAGTCAAGGACAAACAAATTGGGGATGTTTCCATATTCGCCTCGCTTGGCAGGCGGGTTGGCGCTCGCAGTGCGCTCTACAGTTTTTCAACAAAGGACGCTGCTGCCCGTCCTTCGTTGTCCCCTTAGTCGCCTAGTACCCATGGGAAATAAGGGTGGTATGTTATTCAAGCCCGCCATCACACGTAAGGCGATACACATATCAATACGTAGTATAAAATAAAGTCGCTTCCCGCTTCTGTCCCTATGTATGCTTCAGAGATGTACAAGATACCTTGAATAAAGTATCTGAATACAAGATACAAATACCTTTTTAAATAAGTATTTCAGATACCAGATGCAAATACCTTTCTAAAATAGTATCTGAAATACAAGATACAAAATACGTATCTTTAAGATACTTTTTTATAGATAAAATACTTTTTACATAACTTTTTTTTATGAGTTTTTTTTAAAGAGTAAATCGCATTCATTTCGTATATTGGACAAACAACATTATACAGTGTGTCCGGGAAAGTTATAACATAATTTTAAGGGTATATTCTATGATCAATTTTATCGACGAAAACACCCCAAATGTGGGGTCGCAGCCTCACCCCCCCCCCCTCCGTATGATTTTTTTTTTTAAAGTCGTCCTCTCTTACTTTTAAATTCACAACCTTAGGATCACAGAAGCTTCATTAAAGTCTCGATCGAAGGCTAAGTAGTTAGGCTACCTAAGTTACTAACAAAATAACCAAGTATTGCCTTTACTATTTTTTTTAACGTGGGTGAAACAAAAAAAAAATATTTTTGCCTTTGGTTCGGTTTTTCAAAGTAACCGTAACAGTATTTTTTGTGTTAGAGTTAGAGTGGCACCACTGTTCGCGTAAAAGGAGTCTTAATTTAAGTCTTGATCAAAGGCTAAGTAGGTAGGCTACCTAAATAACTAACAAATTAATTAAATATTGACTTTATTTTTTGATAAAAATGGGTTAACCTGAAATCTTAAATTAAAAGTTGAAAGCGAAGGGTCTTTTTGGTAGTTGATAATTTCTGAAGTAATAGTAATAGACGTAAAGAAATAAATCTAGTACCATTTTGGATAACTACTCAAAAGCTAACAATAAAACACAAAAAAATAAAAAAAAGCATCTGCATATTTTTGTGGTAACTTTGAAAAACCATAAAAAATGCACAATTTTTTTTTTGTTTCAGCCACTTAAAAAAAAAAAGTAAAGGCAATATTTGGTTATTTTTTTAGTAACTTAGGTAGCCTAACTACTTTGCCTTCGATCATGACCTTAATGAAGCTTCTGTGAGCCTCTGCTCTTTAACTGTGAATTTAAAAGTAGGCGAGGTTGTTTTTTGCCAAAAATTTAAAAAAACATCATACTGAGGGGGGGGGGGGCTGTGAACCCTCATATGGGGTGTTTTTTGTATGTGAAATTGATAGAATATAGAAAAGACTCTATTCTAATTTTGGCTTTGTTAATTCATCTATCTCCTTCTACTATATATCTATAAAAAAATATCGCGGTTCGTTAGTCTCGCTAAAACTCGAGAACGGCCGGGACGATTTCGTTTTTGAAATGTTCGTTCTAGTCCAGGGAAGGTTAAAAAGGTGAGAAAATATGGAAAACGGAGGGGAAGTTAGTTAAAACGACATTTAATTTTTTCCATATAAAATTGTGTGATTTTGGTTTTGAAATGTTCGTTCTAGTCCAGGGAAGGTTTAAAAGGTGAGAAAATATGGAAAACGGAGGGGAAGTTAGTTAAAACGACATTTAATTTTTTCCATATAAAATTGTGTGTGTGGCAAGATACGAAGTTCGCCGGGAAAGCTAGTCAGGAATAATTCAGGATTCTAATGTATTTTTTTTAAATATCGGTCTATTTAGTTATGTACAGAGTTTATTCGATACAAAGAAACAATATTTTTTCCTTTTAACAAGAAAAAATTAAAACGCCATGCACAAACACACCCTCATAATCCAATCTAAAAGTATTTTGTAAACAAAGTATCTTCAAGATACTAAGATACCTAACAAAAGTATTTAAATACCAGATACAAAATGCATTTTAAAAAACCTATCTAGATACAAGATTGAAGATACGTATTTTGTATCTTGTATCTGTATTTAAGATACTTTTATCTTAGATAAGTCACATCTCTGGTATGCTTAAATATTTCAAACAACGGCGGATTTTGATGCGTTTTTTTAAACCTCATCGCGTCGTGCGCACATAAACTGTGGATAATTTAAATGCGAAACTGTGGATAATTTAAATGCGTTTGAGGGTAGTCAATCGTTCCACGGGTAGATAGAGTGATTCAAGAGGGAGGTTCATAAAGTACTAGTCGACCCGGCAAACTTCGTACCGCCTAACCTATTACTACATTGTGCATGTTTTATACTTATAAACCTTCCGCTTGATCCACTCTATCTATTAAAAAAGATAGACCTCATCGAAATCCGCTGCATAGTTTTAAATATTTATGCATACATAGGGACAGACGCAGAAAACTACTTAATTTTATACTATGTATTGATAATATATGCACAAAATATTAATAGGTTAGGCGGTACAAAGTTGGCCGGGTCGACTAGTACTTAAATAAAATTTACTTTAATTTCAGGACATCCCTGAAAACGGGGCGGACGTAGCGCATCTGAACGCGGTGCACTCGCCATCGCTTCTCACTAACTTGGGAGAGAAATATCCTATATTATCAAACTTCATAGGTAAATTCAATTTAGCGATTCTCTAGAAGAAATTTTCTTTAGTGTTTTTTCGAAATTTTTCACATTTCATTGTTTTGTTAGGACGTCATACCTGGCAAGCGGAATGGACCAAAGGAGAAGACCATACGGCAACTATGCATCTTACACACGACTACAAATTTGGCAAGTTCGCCATATTCCACATCGAAGCTTCAGCAACGCAGGTAAATTTTCAGCTGAATACCTAAGAGCCATCTTGCGGCGAGTAGCAGAACAATAGATAAATTAACAGTGCCATCTAGCTTATCAAGAACGTAAACTCTGATTGATTTGATTTATAATAGATGTCGCTTTCATATTAGTTCTTGATCTCAAAACCAGATGGCGCTTTTTTTAGTTCTGCTTCTTGGCACGAGATGGCGCTCATGATTTATTTCACTTAAAAGTTTACATTTTGGCGCTAGATGGCAGTTTATAGTTATTTTTATTTTACTACAGATTGGTCCAGGCCACGTCCGGCTTATTATCCATACAGCTGCCGGGCCCCTATTGATATCGCAGTCAGTGACGCCGATATCACCTCTGGAGCAGAAAGTGATACACAGGATGTTTTCGCCGGCGTACAATGCGCCTGCCGCGGCCGCCTTTTTGTGGGGAGAAAGTTACATGGTAAGCTTAGGTGGAACTTCCCTGAAAATATTGTCAATAAATATCTATACCAATATTATAAAGAGGAAAGATGTGTATGTTTGTTTGTTTGTAACGAATAGGCTTCGGAAATACTGAACCGATTTGAAAAATTCTTTCACTGGTAGGAAGCTACACTATCCCCGAGTGACATAGGCTATATTAGATTTACAAAAAATTAGGGATCCTTACTTAAACTCAAATAATGTAACCCAAGGTGCAATTTTTTTCCGTTGTTTACATATTTTGACAGGAGGTTTGTTGTTGTTGTGTGTTTTTTTATTCGCCCATTCTGGGCAGTCAAAAGAAAAGTCTTTAGTAGTGAGTATCTTATATTTCTATGGCGTAACGAAGTAAGCCGGGACAGCTCGTATAAAATAAAAAACCTAACTAAATAGAACACGCAATTTGTAACTTAGAAAACTGTGCACCAAAAATGTATTGATTGTTTTATCAATCGGTTACTTTTAACTGATGGTCTCATTATACCTATGTTTTTTTCAAAAAAAAAAAAATTTAAAACCATTTGAAATTCCCTTTATGTTCTTTATTACCCTTATTAAAAATCCCCAGTCACGTTATTTATACCCTCTTTCTGAACCTACCCAGTTCGAGCGCGACGTGTCAGTATGGAACCACAAGCGGTTCGTGAGCTCCCCAGTGTACGTGAAACTGGACAAGACGATCCGCGCCTTCCGCTCCTGGTACTCGCAGTTTTACAGCGAACATAGTCTCAGTTTCAAGGACGCGCTGATCAGACAGAATGACCCTTTTGACTGGTAGATTTAGTTCCGCTACTGCCCGCTTGGAGCAGTACTGGACGGTTTTTTTTGCATAACTGTCTGATCACTGAACTTTAGTGATATGATAGACGATAGACTGTAGAAGATGATAAACTGTAGAAGGTACATAGTTTCGTTTTGTTTTGATAGTATGTATGTATAATGTAAAACATGATAGAACCCAATAGTAATAGAACTATTGAATACTTTAGTATTTTTGTATTTTACATGTGTTGTACTAGAGTTAGGTCGTTTTATTTTGATAAACTGTGAAAATAAGTGATAGAACAAAATAGTTATATTGAATATTTTTAGTAATATAAAGATTTTAATTGCCCAACGATGATCATTATTTTGGCTGTTTTATATTTCTAAATATATTATGTTTTATTTTTGTATGAGTTTATTTTATTTCTGGAACAGAACAATAACAAACACATTTTCCTTAAATTAATTTTTTATTTATCTTATTACATTCAATATTGAAACAAAACACAAACAACAGATTCCTCTTAAATAAAAGAACATCCTTACTTTTTTAGGTTTCGTAAGCGCATGTTGAGTTAAAAAAATAAGGAAAATCTTCTGTCCTACTCAATAAAAACCTCCGACGGCGGCAGGTATGAGGGATTATGACCATAGCCATTTGTGTTGCGAGAAAATAGATTTGTAAAGACGATTTACGTGTTATTATATTATTATTATTGCCAGAAATTTTACGCAAAATAGGCACATGAGCTATCAAATTGCCATAAAAAAAAAACAGAAACAAACAATACAAATAGGTACAGTAAGCCTTTGACGGCCTTACCGCAAATCTTTCTCTTCCAGGCAACCAGAATACTTTGATTTGAGGTATCAGATAGTATTATATCTAAGTCTATTAATATCAGCTTTCTTCATCATCACCATCATCATCATCATCCTCGAGGAAGGCGGCGACGTCGCAGCGGCGCCGCGTGAGCGCGAGCACCGGGGCGCGCCGCCGCGGGTCCGACAGCCAGTCGTACTGGAAACAATCAGTGTTTTTCCATAAGTAAAGGAAGAGGAAAAAAACCTTTCGAAAAACAAAATCCTTCAGGCACACCTCGGACCTACCTACATAGAAAAATGCGCGTTGCTTCGCGCACAGCCGAAACTCGTGTACGTGCACGCGCAACGTACACAAGCACGAGTGAGATGAGACGTGCGACGCTGGCACGGGGGAGCCGCACTTGCTGAGGGAGGCAGGGAGTGCCCATACTGTATGTAGTAATATTTATTATACTGTGCTTCAGGTGTGTTTTAATACATACTAATAATAAAAACCTAGATAAACTAGCTAGCAAGTCCACCCACTTCAACAAGTTTTCTAGCGCATCCTTTTGGGGTCACCAATCATATAAATTTTTACAAACCAATTCAGAGCGGGCATTCATTGAGCGAACCAGTTTCCAACTTTTAGACCACTTGCATAAAATTGGTACCATATTCCCACACCAACTTAGACCTAGACCCCCATCGAGTCACCCGTGGACCCCTTGGTGGTACACCTGAACCACTTTGGGAACTACTGCACCAGTCAGTCCGTCAGTCAATAAGCGTGATTGATTGATTGATGCACAAACCTGCGGCACGCGCGCCACTGCAAACCTCGCAAGCAGCCAGCGGATCATTTCCATCTTCTCGGACAGTGTTTGCATTTTGCTGGAATACAAAAAAATAAATTATTAGCATAGACAAAGAATGACGTTTTTTTTATTTTACGTCCATAGGCCTACCCCATAAATCGCCACAACGACCGGTCTTATGCGACCTTCATCCAGAATACTCCCGCAGCTTTTACGTCGTCTGACCTGACCACCTTGTCTGCCTACTCTGCGTTGTCGTCGCGGTCGCCACTCAAGAACTTTCCGGCTCCAATGACCCTCTGTTCTTTGAACTATGTGCCCTGTCCATTGCCACTTAAGTTTAGTAATTCTGTGGGCTATGTCAGAGAGTTTAGTTCTTCATACATGATATTACATACATTCACATAAAAAAATCTAAATCATACAGAACATCTTATTTTAATAAACGTCTCAGAACAAATTTCTCAAAACTGACCTATACAATGGACTGTCATCCTCCACAACCTCTTCAGCCACGCCGGCCCGAGCGTCGGCCAGTTCGTCCAGCACCTCGCCCCATTTCTCTCTGACCTCGCTGTACTCTTCCCTCTTCTCATCCAGTACTTTGTTTAGTTGATGCAATATTGTTTCTTGGTTGCGGAATTCTTCTAATGTGTTTATGATTTTTCTGTTTAAAGGAATAAAGAAAACAATTATCTAAAATGTGCTCAGAGATCAACTAGCATAAACAACTAGTTTTTTTTTAAACAAGAAGAAACATGGAATTAATAAGTACCCCAGAAGTTCTATGGGAGATTTTACAGTGGCCATAACTGGTGCGACAAAAAGTTATCAGGAAATTCTTGAAATCCAGTGTAACACAAAAATTTATATATGGAAAATTGATGGATTTCAAGAATTTCCAAACAGTGTTGCCAGTTTTTAATTTTTATTTTATTGGCCACAATGTTTATAAGCTTTGATAATATGCTAAACAGAAATGTAGCAAATGGTCCACCGGACCAGTTAACCAGTTAAATTTTTAAAGTGGCCTATGAAAAAAATATTAATATTCTCAATATTAGAGCCAATTGCTTTATATCCCAATTCTCTGGCACTTTTTTCAAAAGCTCTTAACTGATGATGGGTGACTCAGCACATGGAATAGCTAGACTAGACAGGCTGTTGAAGGTATTTTCTTCATAGAAAGAAATACCTTTGTGGGCGATTTGAGTACCTTTGGGAGCACAGCTCCCAAACCTTTTCAAGATACCTTTTTCAATGTTGATAAAACTTTTTATTTCAAGTGTGACTTTTTTCAACAAACCTTTTCCTTTCAACCATTTCCGGATCTAGTTTCCTGTCTGGTACAGTGAGGAAGGTCTGTAGCGCGGAGCTCTGTGTCAGAGATTTAACCACAGCTCGCTCTATAATTAATTTCTGGGCTGTCGTGCTGTAATCTTCTATTACGTTGGCTTGGTTTTGAATGCGTTCTGTCACTTGTGGAGTTTCTAAATACAATAAAGTAATTATATGTTTGAAGTGTAAAAAACCTGGTCAATGGGTTGTTTCAAATGATAATAAAAATACTTTTTTGTTGGTTCACCTAATAGTTTGTATTTCACAAAATACGTAGTTCTACAAACCGTAAACTTACCAGCGAGCTCCTTGGCGTGTAGAAGACTGTATTTTGAAGAGTACAGCTTCAGATCTTCCAGTCTCTTGGCAAGAACCTCCTCGGAACATTGTAACGGTTTCGCAGAGAAAAGCTCTCCATTCATACGCTTCAGTTCCTCCTCGAAGTTGGAACTTACCTCTTTTAGTATTTTAAAACCTGCCATGTCTTCATGAGATTATTAATAATTAAAATTTCCTCTCTATTCGAATGTAGGTATGTAATTTCAGTTTTGTTTTTGTTTTGATTTGACCTGCACCGAGTTTGTTGGGAGTTGGGAGTTGAAGTTGAAGAAATTTACATAGGCACAATTCAATCAATCAATTAAAAAAGTTATCAATCAATCACTCAATCCAGTGGATTTCATTCTTGTCTAACGAACCGAACGTCCTTGATGTTGTAAATAAATAAAAAAATGGCGAATTTCCTGTGATCTAATCCAAACATTCCAAATAAAACTGCGCAAATCACGCAAAAACAGCGATGGGAACAAATAACTGTTATTAAATGTACCACATTACATTGTGAATGTCCTGAAATATACATAATAAGCGAGCCAAAATGTCAGAAACCTTCGCAAAACCTTGCCATCTGTGTGTGCTGCCGACAGAACTACTCTTTTCGATTTTGACCTATTTGCCCGCTAAGGACCTGACTAAATGCCGCCAGGTGTGCCAGCAGTGGCGCTGGATCATCGACGGGCTGCAACGCAGCGACAGTCTGTGGCGGGAATACAGCAGAAAGGAGTTTCCAGGTGTGTACATGACGGCTCGCATAAATTCTAGGCCAGGACTTCCGTGGTTTAATATTTACCGCTCCCTCAGCCTATGGCCACGGCTCGCGCTGGCGACTGAGGACAGAGACGAGTTCGCCTTCGCCTCCAACTTGACCCAAGAGATAGTTGATGTGAAAGTTCTCAAGAACGGCATTCTAGGCGTGCACAGGAAACAAGCTATCGTCTTCTACGACTTGGAGACATTGGAGCCTGCAAAGCGCGACGACATAGTCGGGAACTACCTGAAATATACTGAAACATCAGACACAATTATTATACAAAATTTCCATCTTCATCTTTTTATTGTACGCAAGGTGATCCACAATCCATGCTTTGAACCGAATGCTTCATTTGAAAACGTCAAATCATTTCTGGTTGTTGACCAAGAAGTCTATTATGTTACGTTGGACGATGAGGTATTTGTGATAAACCTCTGGAGAGCTGATCTAACTGCTGAATGTGTTGCTTGCGTTAATGAAGGAATTTTGTGCCTAGGATACAGTGATCACCTTAATATATTGACTCAAGATAGAAACATCTATTCAATCATCAAAAACCAATTAGTCCATACCTGCAGACTAGATTCCAGCAAAAACCTGCTCCCTATTCTAAACGCATATAACTTTTTAGAAGGGCTGGACTGGCGTATTTACGTACAATGGATGTTCATATTCCGACATCCTATTCCTGAAGGCCCTCTACGAGACATTATTGTTATTAAAACATATGGAAACATGGTGTTTGTTGGATCAAAATGGGGAGTACTGCGTATTTACCATGCTAAAAATGAGTTTGATTTATATAATAGTGATCCAATTAAACAGTACAACTTTATGGAATGGCAAGACTGTCCTGTTTTATCAGACTCCTGTCCAATAGTGCAAATAGATGTGCAGGAGGGTGAGTACGGACACACAGTGATTGCAGCGATGCCCAAAAAGATTGCTGTTTTAAAGTTCACACATAATTTCAAAAGTTCATCTTCTGTTGCTATGTTGCCGTACAGAGGAATTGAAGGATCAAATGTGCTTAAAATTAAAGAGTGCATATAATTAGTTAGAATGAGAGGTTTTCAATTTGACAGCTCAGAAGAAAAAAACAAGTTTTATTAAGCTGCTACCAGATGGCGCTCTGCCAGGAGCAATAGGTCAAGCTGAAATGAATGATTCAATAGCTCAAAATGAAACATAAAAATTAAAATTTAACTGAGGCAGTGACGGAGTTGGTGAAATTAAGATTTATACTTAGCAGAAAATGATCCAATCCAAAGATTCAGTCAATATTCGAACTCCCATTTCTCTTATATTGCTTTAGACACCGCCATCTACCGGCGTATTATGATACTTTTTTTTTTCTTTTCTGTCACTTTGAAAACCCCTCATTGATCTTTCAGGTTAAGTGTTATATAATATTAGTAATTTATTTTGAGTTTTATGGTTTCAAGTTTCAAAAATCTTAGTTCAGTTTATTCAATAGTATTGAAAGTAGCTGGTAATGCAGGAAGCTAGGTATAAGATGGTAAATAAAATTTTAAGACATCTGTGGGCCTGTTGCCATTCTTAAGAATCAAACTTGATTTATTTAACGGGCCATCGGCTGCGTAGTCATGCGATACTAGCGCCACTTCCGATAACTAATTAATATATTCTAAACCATGGCCAAAATCAAAAATGCGTCTATGATGCCCTAGATAATCTTGCGTAGAATTTTTAAGGCTCTGTTGTGTAGCTTTAAAAATAATTATCTTAGAAATATATAAGATGCTTTTGAAACTAAAAGTGGCCACTTCAGGCAACACACAGTATATATTTTGAAACAGATTGTTGCCAATAGTGGCCATTTTTAGCACCACTTTGTAGCTTTCTTTGGTCTCTTACCTAAAACCTATACAACAGTGCTCTAAAAATACTAGGCTACATTATCTAGTGGAATACTGTTCCACACTTTTGATATTTGCCTTAGTTTAGAATTTTTTTTTTTTTTTCGCGGGTGGCGCTACTTTAGCTGTGCTATGTGGCACTTAAATGAAGGTGGCAAAAAAAGACATTGCAAACTAGGAACGCTTTTAATATAATTAGAATTTTTATTATTAGCTTTAATAAAATTAAAATTTGTAAAATAAAAAAACAATGTATTGCTTCTCTTTGTTGCTGTGTGTGTCACTACTCACTGCTGGTTCTTAGTACACCGACGCGTGCGTAGGCGGCAGCGAGACAAGGAAAAAACTATCAGTAGAATAGAATTAAGTGTTTAGAACTTTTAGAAATAAGAAATTTTTGTGATAAAAGGTGATAAAAACTTGTAATAATACATAATAGAACAAATATTATTTTCATTGTTTTGATTTTCAGAAATATACATAACGAGACACTGCACTTATTATGTGTTGATTTTGATTTATTCATGTATTAAAAATTGAGGCTATAGGTAATTGTAATTATTAAACAAAAAAATGTAATACCATTACCTACAATTTCTTTAATTATAACAAATCTTCGTCTGAAAGAAACTAATTTAAACTGGTCTCTTAATTCTCCTAAGACCTAATGCGTGCCTTTTCGTAAGGTAGGAAAACCTGAAAAGGGTTGAACGTTCAACTATGCGTTCATACTCTTCGGGGGGTAGTACGGAACTTAACTTAATACTGAACACCGGTACACATTTGCTCCGAGTTTCAAGAGGGTTAAGGACCAGTTCTAACGCTTGGCATTAAGAGGACAGTATAGCAACGCAAAAATATTAAGAAAAACTCATGCTGTCGCCCACTAACCGCAACCATACAGAGAGAGAGCTAGTTTTTTTGATGAAATTTGCTTTTAGGGAGAAAACGTTTTTCACTACCTAAATTAATTTTGATGTCCATCGCTTCAGCATTCAATAATATTTTTTTTGTTTAAATATGCTTTGGTTTTGTTATCAAACCAGTTTGATCTGACCAATTTTTTATCCCAATATCAGTTTCTCATGTGTCTATAAGTCTGAATCTAAAGCGAATTTTGAAAAAAGGAAAACGTACAAACCTATTTTCGTGTTAGTAAAACGCTACTAAAACTACATCGCGATTGGAAAATAATTAGTAGTGGAAAAACGTTTTCTCATTTTTATGAACGCTGTTTAGTTCAGCTACGGCTGGTGCTGGTTATGTAGATATTATATTCTTCTCTTTGGCTACGGATACCATTGTAAGCTTTTCCACCACATTGGGTGTGTTGTCCTAATCATCAGTCAGATTGCCTTGGACATCATAAATTTAGATTTTTATAACATAAATATTATAACATAATATATTTCCTAGGCCTTAGATTTATAAAAATAAAATAATGCAGTTTATTTGTTGCCTATAGCTTATAAAAAAAAACAATTAATGAATATACTAAAGTTTTGTCTTAAAACATTGTTTTATCTCTGCCCTAAAAAACCAAATAACCCAAACTAGTTAATGGATCTTTTTCTATTTTTATTTTAAGCAATCTGTGATATGTATAGAACACGTATACGTTACTATTTCACTTCATATATTGACCTCTAAAACTAGTGTCACTATCAGGATACCTCAATAAAACTTCAGGATGGAAATCCGTTCTTAGTTCACCAGATAAGTTGTGGGTCAACAAAATAATAGGCTCTGCTTTTTTAGCCTCTTTGGGTACGGCCACTTGGTCGTAATCGTAAACTTTAAGAGAGTGATTCGAGATCATTCGTGGAATAGGATTAGTTTTAACGGATCTGTGGACGATTTGATTGGTGTATTTCTTTAAGTCTTTCTGTTTAGTTTTAGTATCTTTAGTAGAATCGATAATATTCTTCCTCCGTACTCTAGTATATTCTGTAGTGTCAACATTCTCAAATCTAAGCCTTTTCCTTTTATTTCTAACCATCTGCTTCAAAGCCTGGTAAATGTTTTCAGGCTCGTAATGATCTGACGTCTGGCTGAGTTGTTCCTTTAGAATATTTAATAAATCACTCTTATTATTCGATTTTTCTTTTATTTTTCTTTGAGATTCTTGTTTTTTCTTCGAGCTTTTTATAGCTTTTGGTGTTTTCTTTTTTTGCATAGGTTGTGCAATGCCCTCGTCTCTGATGTAAAAATGTTCTCCATAATAGGGCCTATCATTTTCTTCAATAGTTTCTGTTGATTCGATTACTTGAATTTTGAGTTTCTCTGCCACATTCTCGTCAATTTCCAAAAACTTGACAGAGCTGGTCTGCTGTACATTTTTTGCTGGTTCCTTAACATTGACATTGTAAACACTAAAAGTGTTTTCTAGTACATCAACAAAAAAGTTGTATAGTCCCTTATCAGCTTTTGCATCATGACATTTTACAGTATTGTCATCCGAATCATCGTTAGTCACCAACCGTTTCTCCAATATATCTTGAATAGAATTACCAATGACGTCAGACCTGGAGGCATCGGCTGCAGAATACACAGACGGTGTCTCCACCATCTCTCTCTTAGGTTGAAGTACTGTAACGTTATCTTCTTTACCGTAGTCTGTGATTTCATTAAGTATTCTCGATCGATACTGCCTCTTCACTTCCTTCGTTACTTTGTTATCATCTCTAGCTTTAGGTCTTATGGTGTCTTTGATAAGGGTCATTTTAGCAGTACACTTAGGTCTTCTTCTAGGTTTATTGTTAGCTGCGTGTCCAGTGCGGCTCTGTGTAGCATTATCTGCGTCTAGGTCCGGGAACTGCGTGGCTGCGCTAGGTTTCGAGAGAATGGTTAGTGCCGTGTAAAGAAAACTGTTTTTGTCGCGGCGAGGCGGAGATTTTGACTTTTTCCTCTCTGGAATTTTATACAAATAGTTTGACATAATGCTTTTACAAGTAAATGTAGCCGCTTTAGCGAAAACATCAATACCTACATATAGTATTCGTTTAAGCTGTTATGTTATCATTTATTGGAAGAGTTTACCCAAAAAATGTCCAAGCATGAGCTGGCTGAAGCATACGCCTAAATGATGATGCCCTAACCCTAAACATCTATGTCCATCTCTTGCGTTGCGATAACTACTTGGTACTTTACACATTATACTAATAGGCATAGGTTAACATAACTGTAGCTTTAAGAGCCAGTTAAGTTGACAGCAGCGATGCTAGCGCCATTCGCGAATAAAATTAATATCTTATAAACAAAGGCAAATATCAAAAATGTGCTACAGTATGACACTAGATAATGTAGCCTTGTATTTTTAGGGCACTTCTGTATAGCTTTTAGGTTAAAGACCAAAGAAAGCTACAAAGTGTTGCTAAAAGTGGCCACCATCTGTGAATTATTTTGTTCTTATTACTTAGGACTAAGGAATAAACATAACTGTTCAAAAAATACTAAGAAAGATTATCTAGTGTCATACTGTGGCAAATTTTTGATATGTGCCTTAGTTTAGAAGATATAATTTTTTTTTCGAGAATGGCGCTAGCATCGCTGTAAACTGGCTCTTAAGGCTCTGTAACAGACGGCGTAAATAGGGTCGCGCCTTGGTCGCGCTTTGTGTTATTACGGAACGTAAGGGAGTGTGTGTGAGCGCGTCGCCTTAGCGCCGTGAGCTAGCTCTCTAGCACGACGCTATAGCGCCGTCTTTAGGTATGACTAAGCCTATAAAGCTCAGTCGGTGGTCAGGGGCCCCATAGTCTTGACCGGGATTGTGGGTATTACTTACATTGTAACTTACCTTTATTCAATGACGTATTGGTAACCTTCTTCTCAACGTAAAGTCCTCGTTGCTTCACAACTTTTGGAATTTCAACGTTGCTCTTGCTCTTTTTCGATCTGTGAGCTCTTTTCACAGTCAGGCTCGAGGATCTTGATCTTGTGTTTGTTACGTTGAATTTTGAATTGGACGCCGCCGCCATATTTTCTTTTGAAAATTTTCTAACGACTTTTTTGAGAGAATTTTTAAACCCGACCCTTTTTTTAGCCTTTTAGACTCATTTCTTACAGAAATTTGATTTTTTTTTTGATCTAATTTACATTTACATTTTTTATATAAATCATTATAATAACAGTATTTTTATCTGTCCCATCTGCGATCTGCCCTGCGGGTCTATTATGGCCACATTTGATAGATCATTCTTCGTTCCTTAAATTTTCTTTTAAAAAAAAATCATTCATTTGGTAAGATGGTCATTCAAAAAATGATAGCTAGATGTCTTCTAAAAGCAGAATCATTTTCAAGACCTCTTTTTTGACAGGTTTCTAAGGGAATTCGTAAGATGGCCTAATTTGATTTTATCTTTTAGCTGTCAAATAAGTGAACGTAACGATTGAAAAATATAGGTGCTTTTTTCATTCATCCTTCATTCTTTGACTGATCCGTGGCTCAGTTGGAAGTGATTTGAACTGAGACATCGAAGCACTAGGTTCGATCCCGGCGGGGCGAACATTGTTATGATGAATATAGATTTTTGTTTCCCGGTCTAGGTATATTGTATTGTCTCTGTATGTGTTTTGGGCAACCTAGATACAGTTTCTACCTATTAAATTAATTGCTCTAAGTAGTGGGGAGCGTTATTATTATTATTTATTATCAATACAAATCTAGAGTGTATTTACGAACATACCCTTTATTTTGTTTATTTATTTCTTGTACAGTGGCGGACACGATCGGCGTAACACTTCCGGTTATTCTGTATTGCAAAACAGCTCTTGTTCTTTGGTAATACAGTCTAGGGCTGACGAAACAATAGACAAATCCGTTACGGCCTCCTAGTCCGTGACTGTACTAGTGTACCAGGGCAAAACCTTTTTTGGTACCCAGTTCTAAAATTCTCTTATTGTATAAACTAGCCTACACTAGCACTTGCCTATGAGTTGCTGTTGGTCTATCTTTCAATCAGCTAATAAGTAGGAAACTAACTAATAATGTTAGTAAGATAAAAATAACTAGATTTACAATGAGTTGTTGTCGGTCTGCCTGTCTATCTTTAAACCAGCTAAGGCTTAAGGAAACTAATAATGTTTAGTAAAATAACAATAACTAGATTTACATTTATTTATTTTTTAACATCAAATATATTAGGTATAGTTGTTCACATACAGTGTAAATAAATAATTATTTATTTTTAATACAATTTGTTTAAAATCTTTAAATAGGTACTAAATATGACTTCTTCGGGTGTTTTGGTCACAGCTCTGAAACAAAGAAAATAAATTAAATCTTTTTTTTTTGCAACACGGTGCCGTTTTACACAAAATAAATTTCTGTTACACACACAACAAGAATCGCAATGGTTAACCAAATCGCTAACAATGAACAAGTCCATCGAATTCAGGTAAGAAACTGAGGCAGACATGCTGTGGTGAAGGTGCGAAGTGCAGACTTGTTGGTGAAGCAACTGCTTCAACTTTGCCTTGGGAAGTTGATCTCTGCAAAGCATGACTAAACTGAAAATGACGCAGGGGTTAAATATGTTACTAAGTTAAAACAGTAGGCTAGTCTATTGCAACGGTACCTAGATACTTACAGTTGCCCATTTCTAGGGTGTCTTTTTTTACAAACCGCGATATCTCTGCCGTGTTCTTTGAGGTATTGGCCTCCTCGTTGGGCTATCAGCTAGAGCAACAGTTGGGCGGGCAGGTGATGGTGTAGGTGGAGCAGGGGCTGGTTGGGGTCTGTAGCTGGCTTGTGGTTGTGATGCTGTAGGTGGGGCGGGGGCAGGTACAGGTCTGAAGCTGGCAGATTGGGGTTTGTAGCTCGCTTGTGGCAGAAAAGATTTTCCGCAAAACAAAACAAACCAACTTTGAAGCAATGTGTCAGTGACTGACTGACTGACAAAAATAGTATCAATCAGTCAGTGGCAAATGCCGCCATAAACAAAAATTTCACGACCAACTAATAAAACAAGCAAATTAAGAGTCTATTTGGCAATGAAATAACGTTTCTAGATTTTAATTCGATTAAAAACTCAAAGCTAATACTTGAAATGCACATAAACAGTAATTAAACACAATTAAATGAGTCTGCAAAAAAACCGGTAAAATTAAAAATGCGGCAATCCCTTTTATTTTTTTATAACAGTAACATTGCGCCGTAATGTCAAGTAGGCTGCCGCTTAGAGGAAATGAACGAAAGGGAGAATGGATTTTAAAACGGCCATATTATGATTTCAAGTGACATTTCGCTTTGATTCCTCATTCATTTTCGTTTACATTTCATTATTGCTAAAGTGGCCTTAGTAGACCCGCTGATCTCGCCCTGATTGACAACCCTGACAATTTCAACAATATTGTTAATGGCAGTGAGGTGGGGAAACTCTGTTCAGGAAACCGCCGGTTCACGGATATGTACTTTTAATACTAACAAAAAAAGTAGCGTAAAACAGACGACGCCGCCAAGGCACCGCCGCCGCGCCGCAACACTGTTCTCAACTTCACACACACCGCCACCGCGCCGCCGCCGCGCAATCAATGCAGAATTTATCGTTCCACTGTACTATTATTAGTATATACATAGTTCTAAACATCGCACATTCACATAGCACCGCCGCCGTGGCGGGGCGGCGTGTGTGAACCATAGAAAAATTTTACTGTGTGAACAGTGTTGCGGTCTGGCGGCGGCTTCGTCTGTTTAGCCGTTTAGCCCTCGACTAGAGAGTAAAATTTTTCTATGGTTTAGCCTCTGAGCGTTATAGGTTATAGCCATACCATAGCCAATCCCAAGCAAGCCACCAAGCCACCGACCAACCATCGAGATTTACCTCACAAATAACCAGAGAGAAGGTAAATCACAACGTTTTACAAATAACAATAAACTCAGCCAAGTTTATTTGGATCTCATACAAACAAAATCGCAAAATTAATTGTGCAAAGTGCAAATAATCAAACATAATCTAGGAGATGGACAGAAAGTTTAGAAAAACAGACAAGATCGTTAAAGACCGCGGTGACTTGAAAAAAAGTTTGGATATAAGCAAAAATAATGAGACAGAACCAGCCACCGAGAGTTTTGAAGACCGCGGGGACTCGAAGACGCTCGATATTGTACTAAAACTGGGAGAGACTGATGAGGAAAATACTAAGGTAAGGTAAGATGGCAGGGTAAGTACTTATAGCTACTGGTTCAACTTCCTATCTATTATAGAAATCGACCCACTGCTGGACATAGGCCCCGCCCCTAAAACGACCCGCCGACCGTCTAGAGACCCTCATCCAGTGTTCTCCCGCAGCCTTTACGATGTCGTCAGACCACGTGGGGGGGTCTGCCTACTCTGCGTCTTCCGCTTCACGGTCGATTTTTTCGACCATCTGTTCTTCATCCACATATATAAAACTCTTCCGTTACTGACTGACTGACTGACAGACAACGCAGAGCCGAAACTACTGGGTGTAGCGGGCTGAAATTTTGCATGTAGGTTCCTTAGTAAGTGTAGGTGAGCACTAAGAAGGGATTTCCCGAAATTCCCACGGGAACGGGAAAAAACAGGAATTTTGTGTTTATGAGAAATCTGCGCGGGAACACCCGCGGGACAGCCTCTAGTCCACAATATATCCACAAGGAAATATTATTTCGTTGCTTTACAGTCCTCTTAATAAACGTCTCAAACACCCTCAATGCATCCACACAGCCTTATACCGCCGTTTGACCACCTTGTGAGAGGTGGTACCTAGACCTAAGTACTTACCTACTTATATCTCATTTCAGGCTATAAAAAAATGCTGCACAACACAAACCCCGAACTGTGCGCTGCCTCCTTCGTTTGCACCTAGGCGTTCGGAACGAAACGCAGCAACTATCAGCCTTCTATCTGATATGGCTGGAAGGCGGGAATTAGCAGAGAGATACACCATCCGGCGGAAGTGCATGAGCGATTCTAAAGAAAATCCAAAAGATATGGACAATAAGAAGTCGAAACTTGATGGCAAAATTGGTTAGAACTTTTTACCAACCGTGATCAAAATGTATGATACTCGGACAAGTCGCTCCCGGGCACTGATTATCCGGCTCGAACCGTCTTACTCCGTCGAGCTTAGGCTTCACTGTCTCGAAGTTGGAACTCGACTAAATTTATAGTTACATTTGTGACAGTTAGGAGTGAGTTCGAGCTGCGACTCGACTGTTGACATTTAGTTGTTGGTCCTTCGAGCCGGATTTTTAATACTAGCTGCGTCTCAGTCTAGAGGACGGCTCGGCATCGAACGGAATCGGATATAACAATTCTAAAACGAAAATAAATCTTGTAGGTATACCTACAGGGTATAAAGCCTATGTCTCGGGCGCCGTCGGTACGCCGACGTCGCCGATTCCTGCCGGCCGATGAATATTTACGGTAGTTCGTAGGTTTCATAATTGTTTTTGCCTTAGGTCCGTTACTGAAGCCAATCAACGCAGATCTAAACCAGAATTCTATACAAACAGAGCTAAACACAAAACCCAAAGACCACAAGAAACCAGTTCCTAAAATTATCTCCAAAGAAGAGACGGTTAAACTTTTCAAAGCTGTCACTTTCATGGAAACTAAATCTAAGGAACCGATTAATAGTGGTCGTAGCGCACTGCGGAAACCTAGCAGGTACTTACCTCTTACTTACTTATAATTAGGCCCAGCGCAGATCTTGCTTTATCTCAGACTAGAGGCTGCCCCGCGGTTTCACTCGCGCAGATTTATCATAAACACGAAAATCCATTTTTTTTCCGTTCCCATGGGAATTTTGGGAAATCCTTACTTAGTGCTCACCTACACTCCCGTTGGAACCTACATGCAAAATTTCAGCCCGCTACGCTCAGTAGTTTTGGCTCTGCGTTGTCTGTCAGTCAGTCAGTCAGTCAGTAACGGAAGAGTTTTATATATATTGACTAGAGGCTGCCCCGCGGTATTTCCCGCACAGATTTCTCATAAACACAAAAATCCCTTTTTTTCCGTTCCCGTGAGAATTTTGAGAAATCCTTTCTTAGTGCTCACCTACACTCCCTAAGGAACCTACATGCCAAATTTCAGCTTTGTACGCCCAGTAGTTTCGGCTCTGCGTTGTCTGTCAGTCAGTCAGTCAGTAACGGAAGAGTTTTATATATATTGATTAAGTTGTTGTCCTCTCGGTATCTTCCTTCGCCATGCCTCGCCAGGTCTTTTTTGTTAATGGCTCGTTCATAGTGGTAGTACCTACTAGTACACCTCTGCGAAATCCAAAGGCTGAAACCGCTGAGACCTTAGCCTGTTTCACCATCGCCGTTGTTCTTTGACTGCGAAAAAAGAACACCAACTGACGACGATGTTGTCTCTTTCTTGCGCAGCGGTTTTGCTCCTCGGATTTCGCAGTGGTTGTTCTGCTACCGCAATGAAAAACACATTATCTTTGCGACAAAAATCTCCCACTCTGAGCCAGCCTACCTATGTAAGAGGATATAAAAATAGCAAATGCTATAAATTAATTAATACCGACATAATTATGAAATATTCAGGTCGAGCATGAAAACAGTGAAAAAACGTAAAACAAGGCCGTCATACAAGATGCGTCTCGGCGGGGCGTCTTCTCCGACGCTCGCCCGCACTTCCCCGCCGACTGAAGTCGCCAAATGGGCGCCATCTTGCCTCAACGGACACACGAAGCCGTATTACGAGGCCTGGGTTGATACTACACTGGCTGCTATTTCAAAAAATGCGGAAAAATGCTCGCTGGCTGAACAAGATATTGCAAAAACTTTGAAAGCTATGCAAAGGCCGAATTCTCCCGATTTAGTTTACGGCGATGTTACAGATGTTAATTTTACTGGTCTTATAAAGATTAAAACTTAATTTTGATAGTCCCCTTCTAATAAGGAATTAGTATTGTCCTAGTCTTTGCCTCCAACATTGTGAATGTATGTGTACTTAATTGAAAAATTTGAAAAATATTTCGAAAAAGCCAAAAATAATTTACCTATGCCTACCAATTTTTGACTTTTTACAAAATAAAACCTATAACTATACTACATGTAAGTATAAAACAAAAACATTAATTTTGAACTAATAATAAATGAAACTATATAATTAAGTTTGATTTTATTTATTTATTAAGTAAACAAATAATTGCTACAAATTCAAAGTATTCATAACAAAAGTAGGTAACAAAATAATACCTAATAGGGAAAGTCATTTTTGCTTATACAAATTAAAGTTACTTTCGTGTTTTATTATCAGTTAAGAGAAGGTCTTAATTAAGTCAAATCCTTCCAAATGTTGTAGCGAGTATACATAGCATTATATCTTATTAAAAATAAATGATATCAGTAGTAAACATGGAATGGAACCCATAACTCATACGTAGGTAGAAAAAAAATCGTATCGTAGAAAAAATTAACACTAACACTAATAATTTTTTGAACCAGGCATTAAGTATATGAAATTTATAACAAAAAAACATGCCACATTTAAAAGATTGAACTTATTAGTATATCCGACTGACAAAAATGCTATGTACAATGCGATTACGCTAGTAGAAATTGCAAAGTAGTAAAAAAAACTCTTAATTTGCTGCATTTTGTTTATGAACGGACAAACTAGTGGATGAAAACCAACTTGTTCGTATTTTCCGAATAAAAATACAAACTCTCATTACACATAAGGGGAAAAACACAAAGAACTATTTCCACAAACAGGTGAAAATAGGAACTACCATTTATCAAATGGGTGAATGAATATACAAACTACCATTTCACAAATGGGTGAAAATACAAACTACCATTTCATAAATGGGTGAAAATGCAACTTCTCTTTTCTCAAATAGGTGGAAAGATTAACTCCATTTTACAAATGGGTTTTCTTTCTTCCATTTTACTCTCATTTCAGAAAGGGCAAAATTCACAAGTGGGCGAAAATGCAAACTCATTTCAGTAATGGATGAAAGTTTACAAATGGCCAAAAGAGCAAACTCCCATTTCACAGTAGGGTTTAAAAACAAACTCCCATTTCACAGTAGGGTTTAAAAACAAACTCCCATTTCACAATTGGTTTGTAATTCAATCACACATTTCAATTACTTGCCGCGCAGTGATAGATAATTTTATAAGCCCTTTCATAAGTGCCAAGATCGTAAATACTATTTTTTTTTCTTCTCAAAAGTTAAGCATCACAAGATAACTACAGGACAAGTGATTGGTATAAGTTTGTGCTGGCTGTGCAGCAGCATATCAACTCTACTTACCAACAAAGTACAGGAAGCACGTCCGAGGGCATTGATGTAAAAGACAAGCTATCATTTTACCAATGTGGAAAAATATTTCCATTATCATTTGACCAATGGGGAAAAGACAAGCTATTATTTTACAAATGGGTAAAACAGCTATCATTTGGAAAAGAAAATAACTCTGACCCAGTGAACTTTGTAGGTAAAATAATTAAAATAAATTTACCTGAAATATCGATTAGCATTTAACCACCAGGGAAAAGTTAAGCTACCATCTTACCAATGGGGAAAAGACAAGCTACCATTTCATCAATGGAGAAAAGACAAGCTACCATTTCATCAATGGAGAAAAGACAAGCTACTATTTTACCAATGGGCATAATAAAATTACCATTTTTACAATAGGGAAAAGTGAGGCTTTCTAATGACTAATGGGAAAATGATAAGCTACCATTGTGGAAAAGGCAATTGTCATAAGACAGGCACCATTCTGCTCATTTCAAATAGAACGTTACACGCACAATACTAGTCAGCGCCATGTTACAATGGCTAGCTAGAAAATAAATGTGAACAATAAACTACTATACCACCACACGGTGTTCACACAACACATTCAAGTTTCTCGGATGTAACAAAACCGACTTACATACGTGACTAACAACCTCGCTCCGTGGCGTCGACCACGAGGTTCGAGGCTTGATATAACGCAAAAAGAAGTAGCCGGAAGTATGAGTCTTTTTTATCATTTAATTAACGTAGCGGTCATAAATTCTTGGCTTATTTACAAGAAAGTTTACAATGACAAGAATTCGAAACTCCAGAACATGTGCAGCACGTTCAGGCTGGAGAAAAACGAGTCCTTATGCTGCATGAACTTGAAGATCAGAAGCACAAAATGAGAACGAATCAGCATCTTACAGTTTGAAATAGACACAAAAAAAAACAAAAGCCTGCTCAAGCCATGCATGCATCACATGAAAGCAATGAATATTTGAATCTTAAATCTAAATCCATTCATGTGAAAGACATTAGATACCAAATTTTCCACTTGTCTGTATGGATGGACCAACAACAACGTTGTACCTCAAGAAAGCTTTCTAACCCTGCTTGTAGGAATATCGATAGACCAATTTACAACTACAGAGAAGAAATATTTAATAGCCATCTAAGTTTGGAATTTGGATATTATCAGATATAATTATTGAAATGAAATCTTATTGGCATGAACGCTTTTATGCCATAAGAGATGTTCTCGCATGTAAATGAAAAAGTGATTTGAGAATAGCGAACTAGCCTTAGCAGCCAAAGCTCCGGAACAACTTTAGAGGAATCCTAACCCTCGAAACTTCTAAAGCGCTTAGTACGTAAAATAAATATCAGCAGCCCTAAAGAGTTCAGCTATCAATTAGGGTAATATCAACAGCCCTAAAGCTCCAAAGCTATTAATTGGGGAACTGAAAACAGCCCTAAACCTCGAAAGCTATCAATTGGGTTAATTTCAACAGCCCTTAAGTTCGAAAGCTACCAATCTGAGTAATATCAATAGCTCAAAAGCTCCAAAGCTATCAATTGGGGTAATTTCAAAGCCCTAAAGCTTGAAGCAATCAATTGGGATAATATCAAATGATATGGAAACTAGGTAAGTCCATTCAGCAGATGGAGATAGACTTGACAACCTGAACCAACAACAGTAATCTGGATCTCCAGCATAGTCTGGTATCAGATTTAAAAATTCCATTCAGTCTCTGGTGGGTTCAACGCACTTAAAGTAAATGATGAACTTGTTCAGGGATTAATAGCAAATGTCGTTTTATGGCAGACCTGATAGAATCACGTTTACATTGATAAAAATAATGTTAGAAAAAAGAAAAACTGTTTCTTCTTTTACAAGTCACGAGTCATGGACCAAAACATAAATCTTGTAAGTAAGTTCTTATTATTTAGCAAAGTACGTAAATTGTAGCGCCCAACAGGGTTCACAATGTTAATGTTACTAAGTGTTAGCTGTGGAAACAATGAATATTTGAGTAATGAGTCGTCGTGTGTATATTACCTACCGAATCAAAATCTGGAACTTTTTCTACTATCCATCGACTTGACTGGTCACTACGATAATGTTGGTAAGAAAAGGTAAAACAAACAAAATTATTAGCGTTAATGCCAAAATTTTAATAACGAAGAAAACGACTACAAAAATAAATTGAAAACAAACGTGTTGTTTAAGTCATATCTCGAAATAACGAAACGGAAACACCCTTTTATTACGTAAAGCTTACGAATTTTTCAATATTTATATTGAAAAATTAGCCATCCGAGCATAATGTATCGCAAATATTTTCTTTCAATACAAACTAATGGTCAAAGAACTTAAACCTACATCGCCTTATTGAAATTTCTGACGAACAACTAAATACAACAATCACTAAAGTAAGGAACAAATATATGGTTACCCCAAATATTATAACAGAGTGGAAAAAGTAATACACATCTTACTCAAAACAGAAATCAACCTTCAAGTGGTAGTCAGATAACTTACATACTATACTAACTAAAACAAACATAATTACTGATATGTCAAGAATTAAACATTAACATTACTGAATTAACATAGTAAACATATCGTAGACTGGGACGGCATGGTAAAGAATATCAAAATAGAAATACAACATAACATCTGAATAACAGTTTGACGAGTTGTGATTTTTTTTTTGTGTGGCACCAGTGCTGTGCAAGCCACAGTAAGCCAACACATAAACCCGTTTTACCATCTAAATTCGTGATACATAAATAATGTATAGTACAAAAAAATTTAGGTTTGAGTGCTGACTACTCTACTATTTTATAAAAACGCAAGCCGACCCGCAAAGTGCCCAATTATGCCTGTAACAACGATACTGACGCCACTTACTAAAAAAAAACTAAACTATGGCAAATAAAAAAAAATGAAATGCTGTTTGTATGATATAAGATAATCTTGTTTAATATTTTTAGACAATCTAGGTTAGAATTTAGGTTTTAGAACTAAGAAAGCTACTAATTAACTAACTACTACAAGCTTACATAAAAAGGAAATACAAGAAAGTACTTCTAAAAATTTAAACAAAACGGAACTGAAAATGTCTTCAATATTACCATCAAGTGTTGACAATTTCAGCTACTGCGAACAGTTGAACTGCTACATCAATAGAATCATTTGACAGAGGAGGGCTCGTTTGGGGGCCTCTCCAGGCGACCATTGTCGTAAGACAAGGCAAACAATCGTTTACCTGAGCCAATTGGTGGGCACCCTGAACTACCTCGCCTCTCGCAGTAAAGGATACTTTACCAAATAAGGTATCAATAGCAATTAGATTAGTCTAATTGACTTTCAATAAGTGATATCTATCTTGTATCATATATGTAATAAATCATTTTTTACTCTTACTTTACATGAAATGATGTTACATGACATAGATGAAAGTAAAAAAGTGCCTTCATTGTTAACAAAGTTGAGCACTAGTGTGTATGAGAACACATCAGGCTTGTGTTACGAGGACCTATTTAACAAATTACAGAACTATTATCACCCAAAAACGAATGCAGCTATGCTGCGGGCCAAATTTAAAGATAAAAAGCGAGAAGAGTGTTGCTTTACAAACGGGTGCGCTCAGTTACCACACTAAGCAAGATTATCTAGTGCAGGGATGGGCACAGTAAGGCCCGCGACCAGCTTTCAATCACCTAATTGTTGCCTTAAGTGGCTACTTATCATCACTTAGTAATTTTCTTAAAAAAATTCAATCAATATAAGGTTTTTATATTTTGCCATAGTTTAAGAAGTTATGCAAAAGGCTGTTAATAAGTAACAAAGAACCTTTTAAATAAGTCCGCGGATCAGTGTAGGACCCGGGCTCGGTTTGTTCGCAGTATGTCACCTCTATAGATATTGGTTTTATATAATCTTGCTCAGTAAAGTAACCACTAACTAGCTTTCTAAGATCTTTAACCTAAAAGCTACACAACAGTGTTCTACAAATTCTTATCAAGATTATCCTAGTGTCACACAGATCTAATTATCATTATTAGTGCCCTATAAACGATCAAATTGTTTGTCAAAATACGCATTCGACAAATAATTTATATGTGTGCAGCTGAGTTTGAAGCTTTTTATCAACAATTTTATATGAAAACGTGTTTGTCGCACAAATTAGATCGTTTACAGGGCTTTTTACAAGTGGTCTTGAACAAAGAACCTTATATAAGTCCCCGCAGAGCTCCTAGCAAGCCAGGACAGTCGGCGCCGTAGGTCCCGGGCTCGATCTGTTCGCAGTTGCTCACCTCTATAGAGCCACCCTCCTCCCCGTCTAGGGCTAAGTACTCGCGGGCTCGCGCTAGGGCCGCCGCTGATAACTTCTCTGGGAAACCTGCCAAAATAATTTATATTATACACTAGCTGACCCGGCAAACTCCGTATCGCCTTACATTATAAGTTGACACGTTTATTATTATTCCACCCACTAAAAACTTGGCTCTATGGAGTTTGTTATTTTGCCCGTCCAGAATGAAACTGCATGCTTGGACGGGCAAAATAACAAAGTCCATACAGCCAAGTTTTTAGTGGGTGGAATAATAATACAGACAGGTACAGACCAGACCAGACCAGGCCAGGCCAGGCCGACTCACCTCGTATCTCGAGCGAGCAGGCGGCGACGGGCTCTCCGCGCACGAACTCGGGCATCATCTTGCGCACGCGCCGCAGCTGCACGGACGACAGGTTGCCGTAGTCCAGGTATAGACCAGGTATAGACCAGGCCAGGCCAGGCCAGGCCGACTCACCTCGTATCTCGAGCGAGCAGGCGGCGACGGGCTCTCCGCGCACGAACTCGGGCATCATCTTGCGCACGCGCCGCAGCTGCACGGACGACAGGTTGCCGTAGTCCAGGTATAGACCAGGTATAGACCAGGCCAGGCCAGGCCAGGCCGACTCACCTCGTATCTCGAGCGAGCAGGCGGCGACGGGCTCTCCGCGCACGAACTCGGGCATCATCTTGCGCACGCGCCGCAGCTGCACGGACGACAGGTTGCCGTAGTCCAGGTATAGACCAGGTATAGACCAGGCCAGGCCAGGCCAGGCCGACTCACCTCGTATCTCGAGCGAGCAGGCGGCGACGGGCTCTCCGCGCTCGAACTCGGGCATCATCTTGCGCACGCGCCGCAGCTGCACGGACGACAGGTTGCCGTAGTCCAGGTATAGAACAGGCCAGGCCAGGCCGACTCACCTCGTATCTCGAGCGAGCAGGCGGCGACGGGCTCTCCGCGCACGAACTCGGGCATCATCTTGCGCACGCGCCGCAGCTGCACGGACGACAGGTTGCCGTAGTCCAGGTATAGACCAGGCCAGGCCAGGCCAGGCCAGGCCGACTCACCTCGTATCTCGAGCGAGCAGGCGGCGACGGGCTCTCCGCGCACGAACTCGGGCATCATCTTGCGCACGCGCCGCAGCTGCACGGACGACAGGTTGCCGTAGTCCAGGTATAGACCAGGCCAGGCCAGGCCGACTCACCTCGTATCTCGAGCGAGCAGGCGGCGACGGGCTCTCCGCGCACGAACTCGGGCATCATCTTGCGCACGCGCCGCAGCTGCACGGACGACAGGTTGCCGTAGTCCAGGTATAGACCAGGCCAGGCCAGGCCAGGCCAGGCCAGGCCGACTCACCTCGTATCTCGAGCGAGCAGGCGGCGACGGGCTCTCCGCGCACGAACTCGGGCATCATCTTGCGCACGCGCCGCAGCTGCACGGACGACAGGTTGCCGTAGTCCAGGTATAGACCAGGCCAGGCCAGGCCGACTCACCTCGTATCTCGAGCGAGCAGGCGGCGACGGGCTCTCCGCGCACGAACTCGGGCATCATCTTGCGCACGCGCCGCAGCTGCACGGACGACAGGTTGCCGTAGTCCAGGTATAGACCAGGTATAGACCAGGCCAGGCCAGGCCAGGCCGACTCACCTCGTATCTCGAGCGAGCAGGCGGCGACGGGCTCTCCGCGCACGAACTCGGGCATCATCTTGCGCACGCGCCGCAGCTGCACGGACGACAGGTTGCCGTAGTCCAGGTATATCCCAGGCCAGGCCAGGCCGACTCACCTCGTATCTCGAGCGAGCAGGCGGCGACGGGCTCTCCGCGCACGAACTCGGGCATCATCTTGCGCACGCGCCGCAGCTGCACGGACGACAGGTTGCCGTAGTCCAGGTATAGACCAGGCCAGGCCAGGCCGACTCACCTCGTATCTCGAGCGAGCAGGCGGCGACGGGCTCTCCGCGCACGAACTCGGGCATCATCTTGCGCACGCGCCGCAGCTGCACGGACGACAGGTTGCCGTAGTCCAGGTATAGACCAGGTATAGACCAGGCCAGGCCAGGCCAGGCCAGGCCAGGCCAGGCCGACTCACCTCGTATCTCGAGCGAGCAGGCGGCGACGGGCTCTCCGCGCACGAACTCGGGCATCATCTTGCGCACGCGCCGCAGCTGCACGGACGACAGGTTGCCGTAGTCCAGGTATAGACCAGGCCAGGCCAGGCCAGGCCGACTCACCTCGTATCTCGAGCGAGCAGGCGGCGACGGGCTCTCCGCGCACGAACTCGGGCATCATCTTGCGCACGCGCCGCAGCTGCACGGACGACAGGTTGCCGTAGTCCAGGTATAGACCAGGTATAGACCAGGCCAGGCCAGGCCAGGCCAGGCCGACTCACCTCGTATCTCGAGCGAGCAGGCGGCGACGGGCTCTCCGCGCACGAACTCGGGCATCATCTTGCGCACGCGCCGCAGCTGCACGGACGACAGGTTGCCGTAGTCCAGGTATAGACCAGGTATAGACCAGGCCAGGCCAGGCCAGGCCGACTCACCTCGTATCTCGAGCGAGCAGGCGGCGACGGGCTCTCCGCGCACGAACTCGGGCATCATCTTGCGCACGCGCCGCAGCTGCACGGACGACAGGTTGCCGTAGTCCAGGTATAGACCAGGTATAGACCAGGCCAGGCCAGGCCAGGCCGACTCACCTCGTATCTCGAGCGAGCAGGCGGCGACGGGCTCTCCGCGCACGAACTCGGGCATCATCTTGCGCACGCGCCGCAGCTGCACGGACGACAGGTTGCCGTAGTCCAGGTATAGACCAGGTATAGACCAGGCCAGGCCAGGCCAGGCCGACTCACCTCGTATCTCGAGCGAGCAGGCGGCGACGGGCTCTCCGCGCACGAACTCGGGCATCATCTTGCGCACGCGCCGCAGCTGCACGGACGACAGGTTGCCGTAGTCCAGGTATAGACCAGGTATAGACCAGGCCAGGCCAGGCCAGGCCGACTCACCTCGTATCTCGAGCGAGCAGGCGGCGACGGGCTCTCCGCGCACGAACTCGGGCATCATCTTGCGCACGCGCCGCAGCTGCACGGACGACAGGTTGCCGTAGTCCAGGTATAGACCAGGTATAGACCAGGCCAGGCCAGGCCAGGCCGACTCACCTCGTATCTCGAGCGAGCAGGCGGCGACGGGCTCTCCGCGCACGAACTCGGGCATCATCTTGCGCACGCGCCGCAGCTGCACGGACGACAGGTTGCCGTAGTCCAGGTATAGACCAGGTATAGACCAGGCCAGGCCAGGCCAGGCCGACTCACCTCGTATCTCGAGCGAGCAGGCGGCGACGGGCTCTCCGCGCACGAACTCGGGCATCATCTTGCGCACGCGCCGCAGCTGCACGGACGACAGGTTGCCGTAGTCCAGGTACAGCACGCTGACCGTGTCGGCCGCCAGATTGTCGTCCGGCACGCGCAATGCGCGGAACCATTGCTCGTCTGTAATAGAGGAGGTGTTGTTCAAATCAAATCAAAAATTATTTATTCAATATAGGATACAAGATATCACTTATTGAAAGTCAACTAAACTACATCTAATCTAATTGCTATTGACACCTTATTTAGTAAAGTACCTATACTGTGAGAGGCGAGGTAGTTCAGGTTGCCCAACTGCCCACCAATTGGCTCAGGCAAACAAATTTTTGACTTGCCTTACGACAATGGTCGCCTGGAGAGGCCCCCAAACGAGCCTTCCTCTGTCAAAAAATTTTACCGCCTTTCGCAATGATTTTACACCGTAGAGAAGAAAGGGGTAACAAACTCTTCTTTACAATTTATTTTTTATAGTGAGAGGATTTGCTATTAAAAATAATTATAAAAAGTAAATATGAAGATCCGGCTCGAAGGACCACAACTATAGGGTTTCTATTTCTACTATAAAAGCAAAACCTTAAATAATCGACACTAATATTTAAAGAGGAAAGATTAGTCTGTTTGTTTGTTTGAATAATATAGGCTCTGTAACTAATTAACTGGTCTGGAAAATATTTTTACCATTAGAAACTTACATAATCGTTGAAAGATACAAAAACTATATTGCTAGCGGTACGAAGTTCGAACGGTCAGCCAGTAAATAAATAAATTCAGTCATTACGGTATAAAACAATTTTAATTGAAAGGGAAAAAATGCGTTAACTATGTAAATGTAACATGCATAATTTTAACGAAATTTACTGTATCATTCATAAAGATACGGTAGATTTTAAGCAGCTCTATTGGAGGTCCACTTCTCTGGTTTGTTGTATGGTAAATACGTGACATCCAGTCTAAATTGACATACGTTAAATAACTAAAATGCTCTTTAAGTTTTTATGAATAACAGGGTTAGAGTATAAGAAACTCACAGGGCGGGCACTGAGCGATGCACAGCTCTTCAACCCGCGGCAGGTAGGGCTCGCGGCCGATCTCGCTGTTGCAGTACTCGGTTATCTGTTGAACAAAAAACATAATTACTTTATAAACGAATCTAATTAACTATTCGGCATTTGTATGAATGTATGTTTGTCTAAAGATAAAAGACAATTCTCCGAGAACCTTCCGGATTCCAGTTACACTATATAGGTATTTTCAGTAAAAAAACATTTTATATTGTTTATTAACCATCAGTGCCTATGTGAAAGTGTTATCTTCAAATTGCATGCAACGATAACAGTGAAAATAGCAAAAATGTTCCAAGTGTAAACAAAATACAGAATTCCTATTAACTGTGTATCTGTATCGAGTGAATTATTGCGCAGAGTCTACAATGAGTTGCATTTGTCATTAAAATAACAGTAAACTGTGATTACTGTACTAATTGTGAATTTTGAGTTATTATGGACGTTATATTTCAAATTCAAAAGGACGCGGGTGTTTAGTTCCGGTCACAGCCACTGGAGGCGCTGCGGACTCAGAAGTAGCGGATACTCAAAGCGCTGCAATTATCTAGCAACGCCATCTATTGGCGAGTAGCAACACCAAGCGCTCTTCCTCTTGATCCTATTTTCAATAATTCAAGACGATTAAAAAATTAGCGCCATCTATCTACTACTAGAGACACCTGTATTGCATATTGATCTTCACATTGAAATATTTTTACTGGAAAAATGAGTGCGGATCAAAAATGTGCCGGATGCAAAAATGCACTACCAAAAAAAGAATACATTCAATGCTGTGACTGCAAAACTAAGTATGATCTCGATTCCCTGGCATTGGACAAAAACTTTTTGCTTTGATGCAGCGCAAGGATAAATGGACCTGCCACCTTTGTAGAAGCATCAAACCGAAGACAGGAAACTTAAATACTCCAGTCCGCAATATGTCCGCGCCGGATAGCGGTCTGCAGCCGTCATCTACGGATCTACAGCAACCAACAGATTATGGCGAAAGTAATGTCACACTCCGCAACAAACGACCCGTGCAGCCTCTAGATAGCGACATTGTTTCTGAGTTAAAGCACTACATGAATGAACTTATTAACAACCAAACATCTAGGATCATTGCAGAACTTAATGATACCATCAAGGAACAAAACAGCAAAATTGAGCAGCTCGAGTCCAGAGTCTGTGAATTAGAACAGATAATTAATGAGAAACCCCAAAATGAGCTGATACAAACCCTAGAGGGAAAGATCACACAGCTGCAGACGGAAGCAATAGAGCGCGAACAGGCCCTATATCGGAATGACGTGGAAATAACCGGAGTTCCTGAAACTGAAAATGAAAACGGAGAGCACCTCGTACTTACTCTGGCCCAGAAGATCAGCGTCAACATCCGCGAGGAGCTCGTCAGCGTGCACCGCGCCGGGCCACCGCGCGCGCCCGCCGGAACCGCTGAGCCCGCGCGCCGCAAAATGCTGCAAGCCGCACGCGTACGCCGTGGACTTACCACCGAAGGTTTGCAACTACTGACTCCAATCTGCCCCGTCTACATAAATGAGCGCCTGTCCAAAAACAACCGTGCGCTATTCCATAAGGCTCGAGCCCTCGCGCGGGAGCACGCATTCAAATACGTCTGGACCCGAGGTGGGAAAGTTTTTGTAAGGCAGGAACAAGGCAAGAGTCGGCTGTGGGTGCGTAACGATACGGACTTAAATAAGATTTTTTGTTGATTTTCAACTTTGCTCAGACTGATTGCGCATTTAATGATACTGCTAACTCTATGTCACAAAATGATCTCACATTTCTAAATTTTTGCTCTCCGTTGACACCACACACACACATTTCAACACACACTACAAATACTTTAACACACTGCCACTCTCTTTCGTATATTTGTATATTATTTATCAATGGCTACTAAAAAGCTGAAATGTTTGAAACTGGGGCTTTGGAATGTTCGGTCTTTAAATACAGGTCAGGATGACTTCATCGTGACCGTGCTGGATAGTAAGCCAGACGTTCTAGCGATCAACGAGGCGTGGCTGAGGGAAGGTGAGGAGTCCCTGGCACCCGTCGTCCCTGGATACAGGTTTGTACACCGAGCGCGCCGAGGTAGACCTGGCGGAGGAGTCGCTTTTTATATCCGTGAGGGAATAAACGCGCGCGTGCGACCACACCCTGCATCTACCCTAGAACAATTGTGGTTAGAAATACGATTACCAGGTTCATCCTTAGGTATAGGCACTGCGTACAGGCCAGAGTCGGTAAAAGTTCAGGAGGCTCTGGACGCGCTCAGTGAGTCCGTCAACAACATGGCTAAATACAACATGAGAAGTATCTGCATCTTAGCAGATCTAAATATTGACCTTAAGTCACAGAGCTCTAAGGCTAGCGAGTTAAGATCCTTCTGCTACCAACACGGATTGCATCAACTAGTAGAGGAGCCCACTAGAATTACAAACATGTCAGAGACCATCATTGATTTAATAATAACCGATTGCCCTTTATTATGTAAACTTGTAAACGTTAAACACAATACAAGTATTAGTGACCATGGTATTGTTCTAGCAGACTTTAATATTGAGAAGCCTAAGATTACTCCGTGCATAACATACCAAAGATTACTTACCAAAATTGATACAGAACTGTTTCTTAAGGACCTTCGTAGCATCCCATGGCACGCCATTCTAGATATGAACACTGTAGATGAGATGATCGATTTATTTAATAAGTACCTCATATCCTTATTTGACTTGCATTCGCCGGTCAAAAAAATTATACATAAAGACAAGCCTAAACCATGGATCACAGACAACATCAAACATATGATGAAGCTGCGGGACCAGGCCCTAGTTAGAGCACATAAAACAAAATCCCCTAGCACTAGAGAATATTATAAAACCCTAAAAAACCTAGTCACTTCAGCGATACGAAGAGAGAAGGTAGGATATTTTAATTATTGTATTAATAATAACATAAATAAGCCTGCGGTATTGTGGAAGAATCTAAAACAAACAACTGACATGAGAAAATCAAATTATTATATACCTGAACATTTACAAGATCCAAATAAAATTAACGATCACTTTTTAGAGCTGCCCCCCACTAACACCTCTGCACAAAATGACCCGCTCTGTAACATAGAACAGAAACAAATACATCTTAGTTTAAAACAGACCACGGAAGACACAGTCTTAAAAATTATCAATAATATTAAAACTAAAGCTGAGGGCTACGATGGTATTAATATAGAGATGGTAAAACTTACCGAAGTGTAACGCTCCCATACATCACAGCTATCATCAACAGGTCTATCAACTCCAACACCTTTCCATCGGCCTGGAAAAAAGCAGTTGTCAAACCCGTGCCGAAAAAGGACTCTGTTGAGTTGATGAAAGATCTCAGGCCCATCTCTATCCTTCCTGTCATGTCGAAGATTCTGGAGGAAGTGGTCCACGTCCAGCTACGCACATTCGTAGAAAATAATAATCTAATGCCCAAGTTCCAATCAGGTTTCCGACGGGGCCACGGCACGGAGACGGCGCTGCTGCACGTCACCGATGACCTGACCGCGGCCTCGGACCGTGGGCTCAGCAGCGTGCTCGTGCTGCTCGACTACTCACGCGCCTTTGATTGTTTGGACCCAGTACTCCTTCTCATGAAACTAAAACGCTACGGTTTCACACAGGACACCTGTAAGTGGTTCGAATCGTTCCTTAGGAATAGAGAGCAGTGTGTTGTATTAGTAGGTAGAGATGGTGTAAAGAACAGCTCTGAAACTAAGGCTCTAAGCAGGGGTGTTGCCCAAGGTTCCTTGCTATCTCCAATCCTGTTCTCTATTTTCACAGCGGACCTCCCCCACTATATAAAAACATGTAAGTTCCACCTGTACGCCGACGACACACAGTTGTATTACTCGTTCCCCAAGAACAGCACTCAAGAAGCAATCTCCAAGATAAACGACGACCTGGAGCGTGTTTACAAATGGTCATCAAATAATTCTTTAGCGTTAAATGAGCAAAAATCACAGGTATTAATAATTGGCACTAAACACCAAATCCAGTCTGTCATGGACAGCCCTCATAGAGTAAAAATAAATGGTACAACACTAGCCCAGGTAAGTAAAGCCCGTAATCTAGGTCTTTTACTCGACGGGGAGCTTAAGTTTCTTGAACACGTAAAAGCTAAAAATAGACATGCATTTTTTAAACTCAAAACACTTTATAAAATAAGACCATACATCAAGGAGGAGCTTCGTCTGCTGTTGGCGGATTTGCTGATTCTGTCCCCCTTTAATTACTGTAGTATGACTTACGGGCCTAGGATTAATGTTTGTACTGAAAGAGCCATACAACGGGTACAAAATGCATGCACCAGATTTTGTTATAATATACCTAAGAGGAAATATATAACCCCCTATCTCAATCAACATGGCATTCTTAACATGGGCAGTAGAAGAGAGCTCCACTATGCATGTACACTACAAAAGATAATCTGGAGTAAGACACCTGAGAACCTGCATGAAAAACTTATTTTTAATAGCGATAGATCCCAGAGGAGTCAACGGCCAGTCAACCAAAATCTTCTTTGCACCCCCAGACACAAGACTGCTAGGTTCAAAAGTGGTTTCACGTTTACTGCTGCAAGTATTTGGAATGATCTACCGCCTCCACTGCGTTCCAAAATAAGTACACAAACATTTAAAGATAAATATAAAAAAGCTCTGTTAAAAAAACAGCTTGCAGCAGAGAACTTGAATCATGCATACTGGAAGAGCCTGCCTCTAAATAACTTCTTTTCATAAAAGCCCCTTTATTTATTAATTTTTATTACCCCTTATCACTCACACACTCTACAAACTCACACAATCAACACCCTACACAAGCGGATGAGGAAGAATTTATGATTCTTATTTTACTTACTTATAGAAATAATTAAATTTTAAAATAAATACTTAAATAAATAAAACTTATTCTTATCAAAAATATTGAAATTGATATGTAATTGTTTTTATTTTCATTTAATATAATTGTTTAAAGCTTTAAAGACTATATTATTGTATGTTTCGTTTTAGCTAATAAGTTTAATTTAGTTTAGTTTAAGCTTTCAGGGCCATCTGAAAACCAGCGCTGGAAACCGGGTAACCAGTTCCCAGCATCCGCTGAGATGGCACCTTTTGTTTCTTTTAGCATAGTATGTTTTAATTATGTTCATGAATGTTTATGTTACTAAAGAACAATAAAAATATTTGTATTTGTATTTGTATAGGTAAAGGGTGAGCCATACATTTTTGCAAATAGCAACACTAGATTCTTTGAAAACTGGTTGAGGGAGCAGCTTGTGGGTGGCGGCAAACTACGCGCCACTTCATACATTTTACATCACGCTCACGCTGGAACTCTTTACGAGATAACAGCATGTGTTTTGTGTAAAACAATTCGTTTTTTTTTTAATTGTTTTGGTTATTGTTTTGAAAACTCTACCAATATATCTGAGGGATTTTTGCTGTGCCGCATCCCAGATTATTGCCGCCTTGCCAGAAACACCCTGTATAACTGACCATGTCCCCGAGAGCACCCTCCAGGCGCTCCAGCTGCCGCACGGCGCGCTCCCCGGCGCACACGGACAGGCTGCCCACGGCCAGGAAGGACGCGTCCAGGATGCGGAGTGCGCCTGTTCGCGGTAAAGGTAAGTATTCTATGTCCGAGTGTAGCAGCACCGGCGTGTCTGTGTGGGGAACAAATACATCACTAGGGTTACTACGCAAAACACGAAAATTACGTATCTAAGTCCCAGAGCCGACATTCAGCGATTTCCTCGCTCAAGAAACGCTCAATAATAGTAGTTTATTCAACAAGGGTGTAAAGTGATGTATTACGTACGAGGGTGGTCTGTTAAAACCCGAGCGAAGAGAGAGATTCAAGATGACTTGAAACTTGAACAAGCGACGATTTAACCTCACCCGAGGCAGAATAACTTTACCCCCAAGTTGTATATACTGCTTTTCATTCCATCATTCGATCATTCCAGACGAGAAAATTCACATGTAAAAAAGCAGCACCTATGTAACTACGTAATTTTGCTAACATAATCAGCTAGCTTGTTTTCAATCCCACTTCACTTCAATTATTTATTTTCGTAACGAAAATACAATTATGCATCATAATTGCCCAGAGGACAATAAATAATGTATGGAAATTCATTATTGACCAGCTATAAACCGCATGTGAATAATGAGGAACTTTACGACTAGAGAACAGTCTACTTTTCGAGTGGATGGGATAAAAATACATATTCTGTGTAATGGACACGAAGCGTGAATGACGCATGAAGCATGTGTCGTATTAAGATTTGATAATTAGTCTTTTTGCAAAAAAAAACTAGGGATTTCTGCGAAAACTCGGATAATTTGATAATAAATTTCCTTTTTTTTTTCAATCATCCTGACATAAAGTGTTTTTTTTGCAAAAAAAAAAAAACCTAGTATAATTGAAGAAAAAAAAAAAATTAACCTTCCTTAACTCTGACTGGCTAGATTATTGCTGGCTAGTTAACTCTTATTCTGATTGGTTTGTTAAAATACCTTTGACGCTTCAGAGAACCAATCAGAGTAAGAGTTGGACTGCAAGCAATATAATCTAGCCAATCAGAGTTAAGAAAGGTTTAATTTTTTTAAATTTTACTAGGTTTTTTTTGCAAAAAAAAAAACTGCTATTTGACAGGATGATTAGAAAAAAATAATCGTTATATCAAATTATCCGGGTTTTCGCAAAATCCCGAGTTTAATTATCAAATCTTCCTACGACACATGTATTAATTAATAGTTGTACTCTTTTCTCGTTCATCATTGGCGGCCGGCGGTAGGACAACTTGACTGCCTAAAGGTGTGATTTCATTTAGATGCCCTCGAGGGCGGACAACCACGTCGCACTAGTTAAGCTAATATTATAAATGCGAAACTAACTAACTCTGTCTGTCTCGCTTTCATGCTAAAACTACTAAACCGATTTCGTTCAATATTGGTAAATAATACGCTACTTTTTATCCCGAAAATCCAGCGAGAAATTGGGAATTTACACTGTCGCTGACTTAATTAGAGCGCACTGTCGGTACAGTGGCGTTCTAGTCGGCGTAACACTGCCGGTTTTTCTGTATTGCAAACTAGCTCTTGTTCTTTGGTAACACAGTGTAGGGAGCACGACACCATAGATAAATCTGTTACGCAGTCCTAGACCGCCACTGTACTGTGTGATCTATGAATGCCTCGTCTCTGTGTTGGTGGTAGGCAAGGCAGGCAACTCACCGAGCGCGGTCTTATTGCTCTCCTCAACTTTCTTCCAGTCGGGCGTGCAGAGCTCTGCCAACTTCTTGTTCACGTTCTCGTTGTTCTTACGAAGTGTTAGAATCGCGTCGCTGCCGCTTGGAGCTGAGGTTTGCCCGTCTGGGAGGCTCTGTTTTAATGGTAAAGAATGCAGATGCTGAGTCAGGGCCCTTTTAAATTTACTTGTTCTTTTAGTAGTATTGTATTTATCATTATCATCATCGCAGGTGAAAGTAGGCCTCCCTCACAGATCGCCAGATAAAACACCCTTATTCATTAATAAATAGTAGATTCTATATAATCTATCATAGGTTCAAAGTGATGTACTGTATTTGTATTATGTGGAGGATGCTCATGTAAACAAATGATGGTTGTAACAGCATGCAGTTTTAATGTATTCGCGTATGTACAAAACCATTTCTCACATTGTAATACAACGTTTTTCGAAGACAGACCTACTGGAGGGGCAGGAACCTACCTTGTTGCGGGAACACGTTTTCCTCCAGAGCTTGCGGTGTGTGGTTTCCGAAAATCCAGGCTTCAGGTCACCAGCACAGGCACTAGATAGTTCAGAGTCCAGGATCGCGGAATTTACGGCCAACGGAGTTCACGAGTTAATTTTAATGATTTATTTGAGTTTTTTTAAGTTAATTCTTTCGAGAGCGAGCGCGGCGAGCCGTTGAGTTTTTCGAAGCGTTGCGTAGGAGTTTTTTTTGTAGGTGCGGGGGATGGGAAAGGAAGGAACAGTGTTGCAAGAGTAAAAAATATATAAAATGCGTGCGTGAGTGTGTAGCGTTGAATATTGTTAATAAATGTGAAATAAATATCAATTATAAATAATACGGCGCAGCCAACTTCGGGGGGCCTAGAGGTTTCCTCTACATTGCGTTAAATATACTAAAATTAAAAAAAAGTTTTATGTAAAAAGAGTTATTGAGTGGGCAACGGGCAAAGCCGAGTTACAGGGCGAATATAACTTCCTGAAGAAGTCTTCACTTTAGCGACTCTAACTATTTGATCCCTACCCGGGAAAACCTCTGAGACAATAGCTAGCGGCCAATTCATTGGATGAGAGTTGTGTTCTTTTATTATTACAACAGTTCCCACCTTCACAGGATTTGATGGTGAGTTCCATTTCTCGCGTTGTTGGAGTGAAGTAAGATACTCCATGCTCCAGCGTCTCCAGTAACTTTGTACTATTCTATTCAGAAGCTGATAACGAGTTAATCTGTTATCAGGGAGAGCGTTATCAATATTTTCAGCGGGTAAAAATTTCAGCGGCGTTACATTTAAGAAATGATTAGGCGTTAATGCGGATGGATCAGCGGGATCCGAGGATAAAATGCACAAGGGTCGGCTGTTTAACAAGCCTTCCACTTGGACGAGAATCGTGTTAAATTCTTCATACGTGAGAATCTGACTTCCAATGGCCTTTGCTAAATGAGTTTTTGTTGATTTTATATTAGTTTCGCTTTGACCATTGAAATTCGGACCAAACGGCGGGGAATGCATAAATTTTATCTTTTGTTGCGTAAGATACTCAGTTAAATATTGGTTATAATCAGTGGACTGTATTAATGTATAAATCTCATTGAGCTTGCGTTTTGCTCCAATAAAATTGGTACCTCCGTCACTGTAAAGGACAGAGACGGGGCCTCTGCGTGAGATAAAGCGTTTGAAAGCGGCGAGAAAGAGATCAGAACTTAAATCCGATACTAATTCTAAATGTAATGCCCTTGTCGTCAAGCATACGAAAAGGCAAATATAAGCCTTATGGCTTTTTATACCACGGCGGCGGATATGCGTTACGTAATAGGGACCTCCATAATCGACAGCAGTGTGGACGAAAGCCTTCACTTGGGAAACTCTTATGGAGGGGAGATCTCCCATCGGAGGGGTAGTGTTGCGCGGATTGCGTTTAAAACAGATGTTACATTTGTGTACCCTGTTACGAATTAGATTTCTTGCTGCAAGAATCCAAAATCTTTGGCGAATGAGCGAGAGTACTAAAGCGGGACCTGTGTGCATATTAGATGCATGAAAGTGATCGACTAAGAGCGATACTATGCGACCTTTGGCTGACAGCAATATCGGGTGCTTTTGTCCAAAATCCAGGTCAGCGTGAGATAGTCTACCACCTACGCGTAATAGACCATGATCATCTATGAAAGGTTTGAGTTTTAGAATTGCTTTGCTAGGGCAAACTTTATTATTTTTTATAGCGTGGAGCGAGTGAGACAAATGCTCATTTTGTGCGTAGCGAAGTGCATATAGTTCAGCGTGTTCTAAATCATTTACCGTGATAGAACCTCGGGTAGCGATTACCTTTGCGAAACGGAGTACGTATACTAATGCGCGAATAAATTTATTCCATGTGGAACAGCGTTCTGCGAGATCATGTATGGGGTGAGTAGCGGTTGTTGTAGCTGATGTTTGTACGAGAAAAGCTACATTTTTAATTTCTTGTGTTTCCGTATTTTCATTGTGATTAACAATATATCTTTTCACAGGCCAGGCGTTTATTGTGTAGTGTGGTACGCCACCCACCACCCACTAGCTTGTAAGGTTTAGGTTAAGCATTGAATAAACGTATTTCATTAAGAACAGTCGTATCACCTCTCTCAACACCCAAATAGCTACATCCTTACATGGCGACCCTGCCAGCCGGCCTGCCACATCAGCGGCAGCGCCGGTCGGCCTGCATTTAATGAGAAGTGAAATTTTGAAAGTGTAGAAACAGTGAAATTTTAGTGAAAAAGGACACAAATAATTTTATAGTTTTTAGAATCTTGCAGAGCAGAAAAACGATGGAAAGAGAACTATTTCACACTATTCAAGGAGCGTAAAGGTCAAAGATAGCAGAAAGGCTAAGGAGATGGACTAGGAAACGGAAAGTGAAAGTGAAAGGATCGAAGAGACGTAAAGGATGGTGGAATTTTGGTGATTTGATGTGTTACTTTAGAACAGTGTTTGGAAAAGAATTTTATTTCGTGTGTCGGCCGACCGCCCAGATTTTTTAATTAAGTATGTAACGTAAAAAGTAAAATTATAAAAAACAAAAAAAAAAGATTTTGATATTTTAAATTAGTTATATAGTTTACATTTTTAATCGTAGATAAATACCAATTTATTTGAAAGTAAGTATTGTATTTATTGTAAAGAAAATTGTATTTTTACTGTGTTCTAAGTTTTTGTATTTTCCGATGTTTTGTTACCTATACATATTTAGCTATGTCAAAAAAAAAATGGTTTTATGAGTCATTAGTATCAGTACATATTTAGAGCGAGCGTCTCAGGTCGCGAGCAAAAATTTCATGTCAGCGTTTTTGGAGCGATGTCTTCAAAACATTGCACACTTTTAGACAATTTATAATTTGTGATGAATGAAATTTAACACCGTACAATTTACAATAGATTTAACTCATTGTTTTTTTTTTATGTTTATCATTATTAAGAATTGTAACTTTTACTTTGTATTTTTAAATTTATAGTGTACTTGAGTATTAAGTGTACTTATATTGAATGGATATGACTTTTCACCGGATTTTACAAAGAAATATGGTTTTGATTGATAGCAGTAAAGTGATGGCAAAATGGTGGTGTAAGGAGATGAAGAGAAAGATTAAGAAAGATTTTAAGAGTCCGAGTGACTAAAAGGATGTAGAATGAAAGATTATGGAAATTGGATTTTGTTTGTTTTAGTAAAGTAGAAAGAATGCATTTTTTTTGTTTGATAAGTTTTTGTAAATCATTGGACTGATCACCCAACTGTGTTTTCAAATTCTTAACATTCAATTAAAAAAAAATAAGGAATGGCAGCAAAGTTTATTTGAAAGGAAATTGAATGGGTATGCACGATGATGTAGTTCAGCGAGTCTGATACGTCAGTGCCCAACATAGTCATCCAAGTACACCAAGGTACAAGGCAGGTATTTCTAATCCTACTCTGATCATGACGATGAACGAGATTCACTTCGTGAAGAGGCTGGACATGTGTGAAAATGTTAAATGAGGATGCCTGTTGTAGTGTAAAATGATAATAATGAGTATTTTTTTGACTTGTACCTTGCATAAAGAAATAATAATTAAAGGAAATAAATAAAGAAAAATAGGGGCCCCATGAAGTAATAAATAAAGTGTACTTGAATAATGAAAAATTGAAATAAATGATGAATAAGATGACTGATGGAAAGGAAATGAGCTGTTTGCTATAATAAACTATTTATGAGAAGAATACAATACAATACTAATGAGATTAAGAAATGTGAAGATGAAATAACGATATTATTAAAAATATACTTACATAAAAAAAAGAGGAAGAGAAAAGATATTTTATCAACTTCAAAAAAAATATATATACTATGTCCCGATTCATTATTTATACCTTCTTAATTGAGATTTATTTGTTTTAAAATTATATAACTTTAGTTTTAAAAATATTATAATTTTAAGATTTAATATTTTTTTAATAAAACGGGGGAGGTGTAGTGTGGTACGCCACCCACCACCCACTAGCTTGTAAGGTTTAGGTTAAGCATTGAATAAACGTATTTCATTAAGAACAGTCGTATCACCTCTCTCAACACCCAAATAGCTACATCCTTACAATTGGTGCGGACAGCCACTGCGGACCATGGAACCATAGAGTGTTATTTACTAACTCCGTAGGTGTTACAGGGCGCGAAACGATGTCGGCGGGGTTCTCTACGCCACGAACGTGAAACCAGTGAGAAGCGGGTAAGTACTCATTTATTTGAGCGATGCGGTTAGCTACGAATGTATGATACTTGTACGCGGGAGAATGAATCCAGGTAAGAGTAACTGTTGAGTCCGAGAATGCGTATATTTCATTTATATCACAGCGCTTATTAAGAACAGAGCGGACAGAGTCGATTAACTTTGCCAGCAGCACTGCGGCGCAAAGTTCTAATCGTGCGAGCGTTTTATTCGTAGTGGATACTTTTGATTTAGAGGTGAGTAGTCTGACAGAGTGAGCGGCGGCGTTTTCATCGGAGTCGACACGTAAGTAGACGGCAGCTCCGTAGCATTGCTCGCTGGCGTCGGCGAATCCGATTAGAGTGACCCGAGTGTTCGAGGTTATACCTATATGGCGCGGTATTTTTAATTTAGAGAGTTGCGGTAGATCCTTTTGGAACTTAGTCCATTTTGAGTGAATAGAGTCTGGTACTTCGTCATCCCAGTCTAGCTGTAACTTCCAGCAGTCCTGAATGAGAAGCTTCATATAAGCGATGACGGGACTGATGATACCTAGCGGGTCATATAAGCGCGCGGTTAACGAGAGCATCGAGCGTTTCGTGCAAATCTCTGGCATATCTATATTAATTTTAAATTGAAAGGTATCGTCCGTAGGCTGCCATTGCATGCCTACGATTTTGGTGTCGGCGTTGGGGTCATCGTCAAAATTAATAGCGTGCGGACTTCTATGCGCGGTTGATATGCGTGACATGAGTTGAGTATCATTTGAGATCCATTTTACTAAATTGAAACCTCCAGACTTGAACATTGCGATCATTTCTTTATAGGTAAGTTCAGCGGTTTCTATGTCGGCAACTGAGCCAGCGTAGTCGTCAACGTACATATGATTTTCAGCTTCATACGCGGCGAGCGGATAAGAGTCGCGACTGTCTGCGGCGAGCTGACGAACAACGCGCATAGCGAGGTAAGGCGAGCTAGACACGCCAAAACAAACCCTATTGAATTGGTACATGTCAATGGGAGCGTTCGAATCAAATCGAAAGAGAATGCGTTGAAATGAGTGATGATTTGTATTAAGTTTGACTTGAAAATACATTTTTTCAATGTCTGCGGTCATAGCGATTGAAAACATGCGTAAATTGAGAAGCAATTCAAAGATATTGCTTTGTAAAATAGGACCCGTATATAATAAATCGTTAAGCGATTTACCAGACGCCGTTTTACAACCAGCGTCTAAAACAACGCGTGTTTTTGACGTTTCCTTGTCGGGACGATAAACGGCCCTATGCGGCATGTAATAAGAGCGAGAGTCTTCAAATGAGTTGGGAACTTTAGTGAGATATCCCTGATCAATGTATGTTTGAATCGTTGTGTTATAATCGGTGCGTAAATTAGCGGAGTCAAGTTTCTTTTCTAGATTTAATAAGCGGCGTTTAGCTATAGAGTATGAGTGTCCCAAATTTTCAGGAGAGTGTTTGAACGGAAGAGCAACTGTGTATCTACCGGAATCTTCGCGAGTGTATGTATCTTGGAATATTTGTTCACAAGCTACATCATCGGGACTTAAATGTTTTTTGTCTGGAACATTTTCTATTTCCCAGAAGCGTTGAGTCATTTTTTCGAGTGAAACCGTCTCTGTTTGACACAAAAAAGTTTTATCGGAGTTGTGCGTAGTTGCGTGGAGAGAGAGCGAAGCGTGCGGGCGGCATTGGGCTTTACCCATAGCGACATAACCGAGAGTTGTTTGAACACCGACTACCGATGAGGTAGGTGACGCCATCTTGTGAGAACCGAGTAAAAGCGGGAATAATTCGTTGCCTATCAAACAATCTATTTCACCCGGTGAGTAATAATGGTCGTCGGCCATTGGCAAATTTTGTAAATGAATTAAGTCATTCATATCAATTTCCGTGTTCGGTAAGAAGTCAGTTATTGTTTCGATTACTCTAGCATTAACTGTGTATGAGCAGCGCGAGTCGAAGCGAGAATATATTTTAAATTGTGTGACACCAATCGATGGATTTTCCAGTTGACCTATACCCTTAACGATTGAGTGTGCAGGAGTAATTTTTAAATTTAAGCGTTCACAACAAGATTTTGTAATAAAATTACTCATTGATCCCGTGTCTAAGAACAAACGAATACGATTTTCTTTGTTGTTATTGTAGACCTTAACAGTCGCGGTCGGTAACAAAACAGTTGTATCACTGTTTGAAATACGCGCGGGAATTGTAACCGAATGTGCACGGTTGTTATCAACAGCGCCGTTCGAGTTCAAAGGCGGGCGAGAAGTTAAAAGTTTCGGTACGGAATCGGTAAGATGAGTTTGAGCGGAAGCGAACGAGAGATGCGGAGCGACGGCGGTGGCGGCTATCTGCGGGTGCGAGTGCGAGTGAGACGGGTAATAGACATCGGGTTGGTTATGGGACGGCGCGAGCGGCTTGTCTGTCATACGACGTGTTATCAATGTTAACATTGGATTCAGCTTGGCGGCAAGAATTTAAATAATTTCTTTCGAAATGTAATAGCGAGTGGTGTTTGCGGTTGCAAATAGAACATTTGTTGTTAGATTTGCATGTTGATATATTATGAAAACCTAAACAGTTTACACAAAAAGAATATTTGCGAACGATGTCGTTTCTGGCTTGAGTATTTGAGTTTATAAAACGTTCACACTTATAGAGTGGATGCGCGTTTTCAGATTGACACACCTTACAAACGGATGGTTGAAACTGAGTAACCGTTTTGGATGAAATTTGCGTTGTAGGTGCATGTTCAGAGTGTTGAGTGTGAAATGATTTAGTTTTATTATTAAATGGCGTTGCGTTAGGCGTTATTTTATTATATTGAGTATGAGTGCGAGTGTTGTTATTATAAGCGTTTGAGTGAGAGTGCAAATTTGAGAGTTTACTTTGTTCCTGTAGGAATTTTTTCAAGTCATTGAATGTGGGAATATCCACATGTCTATGAGCTTGTTCAAATAAGTCAAGTGTGGGTTTGTCTAGTTTGCTTAGTGCAATATGCATTAGAATGAAATCTGACAAGTTGTCTAATTTTAAATGTTGCAGAGCGGCTTCGGCTGAACAAAAGTTATCTAGAATTGTTTCTGCTGATTGGCCGGTCTTATGGTGAAGGAGTTTATCTAGGTACATAGATGCTTGTACTCTAGTATTTTGGTATTTGTCCAAAAGCGCTTGCCATAATATTTGATAATTTTCTGAGGTAGCGGTGATACCTGAAGAGACATTTAGTGCCTTTCCCGATAGGCATCCTATTAGGTATTGAACTTTCTCAGCGTTGGATAAGCGTGTGTTGGTGTGTATAACACTGCGGAAGTTTTCATAAAATACTGGCCACCTACTAGGAGTACCATCAAAACTTGTGAGTTGTAACGGAGGTAATTTAATGTTTACATTATCATTTTTATGTTTATCCTCTAGCTCTTGTCTCAGACCAGTTTCAATTTGTTTTATTAAACAATATAGCTCGTCAAATGTGTTGACGCTGGAGTAACTCGGCTGAGCGTCAGGGTTTACTTTGAATTGTTCGATACAGAGTTTATCTAAAGTGTCGAGGTAATCTGAGCGTATTTTGTCAATAGAATGAATTCTAGCGAAAAATTTATTGCGTGAGAAATCATCGGAAACCTTTAGGCCGAGATTGTAAACTTCTTGAGCTATAAGAAATAAACTTTGTTTTTTATGTTCGAGAAAACTAATTAAGGCGTTTTCATCACTGCATGAATCTTTGTATTCATCGTCCTTCTTTTTTCCTTTGGACATGATGAAAAACAATTAAACAAGCGTGAAGGAAAGAGAACTTGTTGCGAGTTTGAAATCTAAAACGAAGCGAAATGTTTTCTGAATGCAATAAAAAAATGGCGATGCGTGGGTAGATATTTTTTCCGATGCGGTGAAAACTAAATAAGATTCTAGTAAGAAAATGAATGTTTTTTAGAGAAATATAAATTTAAACAAAAAGTATATTATTATAAGTTGCGTTTTTACTTGAGTTGCGTTAAAATAATAGGTAATAAATGCGATGAATAGCGATTCGTTGCGTAGGTACCTAAGTTGGCCGGGGCGTGCGTTTGATAATTGTGAGTTTGCGTTGAAAGTAAAATGAATAGCGTGTGAGTAAATTGAGAGGAGGATAATAGGGAATGTAGGAAGGATCCGGGGTAGAAGGACCAACAGCGCAACCCTACGACTTGTATATACAGCACTCTGCCAATCTATCATGACTTATGCAATTAAGGCTTGGGGTGGAGCAATAAAAACATGTCTAATTAAGCTTGAGCGTGCTCAACGGGCAGTGATTAAGGTGATGAACCGTAAATCATTCCTTTACCCTACAGTAGATTTATACCAGGAATCAAATTTACTTACAGTCAGGCAGTTGTACATTCTACACGTAACTCTTCATCAGCATAAAGTTATTCTCAGTACAGAGCTGAATAACCAACTTTTGGAAAAAAGACGATACTGCATTAATGTCCCAAGTATTAAAACGCATTTTGCAACAAGATTTTTGCAATTCGCTGCTCCTTTTTTGTACAACAGGATAGCTAAACTATGCAATATTCGCGGAGCAACGACTCGGCAGGCCAAACTTACAATTACCAATAAACTTCATTCCCTAACCTACGACGAAACGGAAAAACTTATTGTGATAGATTCTCGATCATTACACAACTAAACACAATTATTTTAATGAGTGTATGTATTTGTTATTTACCAAAATTTATGTGTGCATGATCTTATTTTTATTTTATACTAATCTATTTATTTATTTATTTTCTTACTAAAATAAAATATTGGGAATTTAATTAATAAATACATATATAATAATATTAATAAACCCAACAATTTATTTATTTATTTAATTGCATGATTTAACAGTATTATTTAACATTTATGCATTTTAATAAAGTAAAACTTAACTGAATAAAGTACATAACCAAGCGGATCAAAGTTATTTTCATGGCCACAAACGTGTCGTCATCAACCGCGGTCGCCGCGATACAGGTTCGCCTAGTGCGGGGACCACAGCCACTCGAAAATGAACTTAGCCAAAAACACATTACGGACTGTGAATGCATCTAAGAATATTTATGAAATGTAAAATTTGTATTAATGTATTTTACCCTCTTATTGTGTGTTCTTTAAATAATTTTTTTTTTTTAATCTTGGAGGGGCAGGAACCTACCTTGTTGCGGGAACACGTTTTCCTCCAGAGCTTGCGGTGTGTGGTTTCCGAAAATCCAGGCTTCAGGTCACCAGCACAGGCACTAGATAGTTCAGAGTCCAGGATCGCGGAATTTACGGCCAACGGAGTTCACGAGTTAATTTTAATGATTTATTTGAGTTTTTTTAAGTTAATTAATTTTTTTAAGTTTTTTTAAGACACATACTACGGGGTCGCTACAAGGCGGACATGTTTTTAACTAGCAGCAAGTTAAAATTAAAATTTTACTATCAAAAGTTATTGTTGTCTTCTACGTATCAGTGCTAATTCTTCATTAAGCAACACAGCAGTAAGATCAAGTGTTACAGTGAATAATTATACAGTGTTTTACATAATAATCTACTTTTAAACCTAATTGGAAAGACTTTCTGAGAGAAACGCGTAAAGTGTTCCTCTGCGCGCGGCGCATAGGACCTTTTTGTCGAAGACTTTACAAGTGCAACGAGTCGTTTTGTTTAGAATACAACCTTATCTACCCGCTTTGCCGATTATTTGTCCCTTCAGAAAGACTCACAATGAACTGTATTGGATGTAAAGAAAATCTTCTCAAACAGGAAAAAATTACCTGTGCAACATGCTCGGGAACGTATCACCATCTGTGTGTAGGTCTTACGGTTGCTACTGCTTTAAAGCAATCCAAGCAGTGGAAATGTCCTACATGCCGAGCAAAGGACCCACGAATAGATAGGTCCAACACTCCGGTAAAACCTATTGATGACCAATCCACTTCTAGTAACGTCACCGTTAGACGCAACACCACTACGGGGTGCCAAGAAGAGGACCTCTACGGTATGATGCGCTCTGACATACTCAACGCTATTCGTGAGGATCTCTGCACAACGGTGCGTTCAGTCCTAGCAGAAGAGTTAAAACCTATAAATTTAAAGTTGATGTCTATGGAAACGTCAGTTCAGGCTATGAGTGATCATTTTGATGCTATGCTAAAGATTACATCCGAGCAGAAGGAGGAGTTGAACAAGCTGAAAAATGAGAATAACATTCTTCGTGATAACATGAAAGCTATGGAGAATAGGTTGGCATCGCTTGAGGAAGTTAACTACAAAAGTGAGCAGTGGTCTAGACTACAAAATCTTGAATTTGTTGGGGTACCGGAGAGCACCCAAGAAAACCTGCCAGACATTGTTCTAAAAATTGCCAAACATGCAGATTGTAACATAAAGGCAGAAGACATAATGTTTGCGCGTCGAATCCAGGCAAAGCGACCAAAGAAGGGCATACCTCGCGCTATTGTCGTTCAGTTCCAAAAAAGAGATACAAAGGACTTACTTCTGTCTGCTGTGCGCAAATGTCGTGGTGTTACCTCTGGCGATTTGGGATTGGAAGGCGCACTTTCAAAAATTTATATAAACGAACACCTCACAGTCAGAAACAAACAGTTATTTACAAAATGTAAAAATAAAGTTAAAGAGTGTAATTACAAGTTCATTTGGACAAAAAACTGTCGAATTTACGTAAAGAAGCAAGAAGGTGCGCCGTTTATCCTCATCTCAAAGGAAAAGGACCTGCTAAACATTGTTTAAGCGCTATTTGCAATGCACAAAGTAGTTTATTAAGATTTTTAAGTATAGTATTGTTGCACTTTTCTTTATTTTTATCTCTTTTAATTTTTTGTTACGTCGTAAGCAAGAACACAAAACACACTTTCATTATCACTCTATACCAACACATATTTACACACACTCACATAATATTAGGAAGAAATTCGCAAGTAGGCCGTCTATTTGTTCTAAAATCACCGCTTAATCATACCATCAACAGTTGTCCTAATCATAACAAGGCCCTTACTTATCAGTTTCAAAGTCGAATCAAAACAAAGGCAATCAACATATTTTTTTCAATAAACCTAACACTCTTTTTTACTACTCGCTGTTTTTGTTGTCAACATAATATTCTGTGTAGTAACATAATATGGCTCAAAACTTTTACGATTACATCCTTAAATGAATCTATTACTTTTTTTTATATTATAATACAACTTACCGTACATGTAAAGAATAAATTAATGTTAATTTCTTTTAATGAAAATGGCTTATGAAAAATTAAAAATCTTTTACCAAAACGTTAGGGGTTTGCGTACAAAAACGCTAGAATTTAGTAATAATGTATTAAATATGGACCAAGATATATTAATTGTCACTGAAACTTGGCTATGTCAGGGAATTCTCGACTCTGAACTAACGGACAATAGGTACAATGTTTTTCGTTTGGATAGAGAGTCTCTTGGGGGAGGGGTAATGGCACTTTGTTTACCACACCTGAATGTAAGGCAGCGAACAGACTGGCAACGGCCGGAACTCGATGTAGAGTGTTTATGGTTAACCTTGGACGGTCGTGCATTTGGAGCATCAGGTGACTTGCATGTTGGAATAGTTTATCTACCACCGAACTTAAAGTTACCATCCCGTATAATTAAAATAGCTCACTGGATCACAAGTGTTGTTTCATCTTGCCCCCCAAAAAAAAACTTTCTTATTATTGGGGATTTCAATATTCATTGTATTGACTGGAGCTTGGAAGACCCAATATTTCTTAAAAAAGGGAGTATTGAACTACAAAATTCGGCCTTAGAATTAATTAATCAAGCTAATCTTCTGTCCTGAATCAGCATAATCTATTTAAAAATTCGTCTGGTAATACACTCGATCTTGTTTTTTCAAATTTCTCGTTGAATGTTGAGGTTTGCTCCCAACCACTAGTAAAAGAAGATATTTTATTCCACACTACACTAGTAATTGACGCAAGTGACATTACATTATCGCCGCTGCCTAAGATTACTAAACGTAAAACACAATTTCGCAAAGGGAACTATGACGATATAAATAAGTTAATAGCGGACATTAATTGGTCTGAACTCCTGTCGTCCGACATACCGCTAGAAACTATAGTAAACACTTTTTATGATAAAATTAACAAAATTATTTTAGATAATATACCACAAACACTTCAAGGTAGTTCTTATAATCGATACCCAATATGGTATTCACGTGCACTCGTCTGTTTGATAAAAGAAAAAAGTAAGATTCACTCACACTGGAAACGTTTTAAAAATCCTCGTGATTATGACGCGTTTTGTTTACTCCGAAAAAGACAAAAACATATGCAAACTGAGTGTTACAATAAATTTATCAAAAGATCACAAGAGTGCATAAAGAGTAATCCCAAATATCTTTGGACTTATGTTAGCTCTAAGAGAAAAAATAATACTCGTTACTCGAACTCCATGGTATATAATAACGACAAGCTGAGCGGTGAGATACAGATATGCGAGGCATTTAACAAATTCTTTCATAGAATGTTTGCAGATCCTGCTGATTGTTATACTCTGGAAACATCAGAAGACGGCTCTTTTTCTGATTCAATAAATTCACTGCAAGTAAGCGAAAATAGAGTCATGAAGTTACTATCTCAATTAGATGAAAATAATGGGGCTGGTAGTGATGAAATACCACCGTTTTTCATTAAAAAATGTGCAATGACGTTAAGCGTCCCTTTAACAATAATATTTAACAGGTCATTACGAGAAAGCGTTTTTCCTGAAAAATGGAAAGAGGCACATATTGTTCCTGTTCACAAAAAGGGCACTAAGGTAAACATTGATCATTACAGGCCTATATCAATACTTAATATATCTGGTAAGGTGCTTGAAAGATTGGTATACGAGAATATCTACTCCGTCATTATGCAAGGTGTTCCAGCTGAACAACACGGTTTTATAAAGGGTAAGTCTACCAACACTAATTTAGCTGTTTTTGTGGGTGACGTTCTTAGAGGCATGAGCTCGCCTGGTCAAGTTGACGTAATTTATATAGATTTTGAAAAGGCCTTTGATCGTGTTGATCACCGAATTTTGCTCCAAAAATTATCCACACTAGGAATTAAAGGAGACCTTCTTCGTTGGCTTAAATCATACCTATCAAAAAGGACTCAAGCTGTAGTCATAGGTGGTCATAGATCAGACTTTATTAGTATACCATCAGGAGTACCACAAGGATCCATCTTGGCGCCTTTGCTGTATGTAGCTTTTCTATATGACATAGATAAATGTTTTCATCATGCCCGTTTTTTGCTGTATGCAGATGATAAAAAAATATACCATCCTATAAGGCACACCCAAGATTGTTTAAACTTGCAGGAAGATCTAAATAGACTTTCCGATTACTATAGGGAAAATCGCATAAATATTAACATTTCAAAATGTGTTGTTATAAGTTTTACGCGTCGTCATAAACCGGTAGAACACGAGTATAAATTTAAAAGTACTATCATCGATAGAGTTAAAGTTGTGAGAGACTTGGGTGTGTTATTGGATTCAAAGTTGACTTTTTCTGCTCACATCGAAAATATATGCAACAGATCATATAAAAGTTTGGGGTTTGTAAGGAGAGTCAGTCAATCTTTTACTGATCCAGCATGCATAAAAATGTTGTATTTTGCATATGTGCGTAGTATATTGGAATATTGCAGTCCTATATGGAACCCTCAGTATCTTATTTATCAGCAGAGTATTGAACGGATACAGAATCTCTTTATTAAATACATGAATTATAAAACCGGTACTTATATTAACAACTATGAGGATTCATGTGCTGCTCATAGAATGATGTCACTAGAAAATAGACGGAAATTACTCGATATGTCATTTCTGCACGACATCTACTCTGGAGCAGTTGACTGCTCAATGCTGGTCAATGAGATGCTACGGTTATCTGTACCTAGTAAGCGCACTAGACACGCTAAACTTCTGTCCATCCCACCTGCACGAACCAATTATGTATCTAATAGCATTTACCATAGATTACCTAATACATATAATAAGTACTTCACTGAGTTTGACATTTTCTTTCTCTCCAAAACTTCTTTTAAAAACAGAATTTCTTCCTCTTATTTTAATCAATAAAAAGTTTAAGTAGCTTGCAACTATATTATACAACTCTCATACACACATTTACACACACTCAAACACATACATACTCACACTCACACCTTCTTGCTTGCGATCTATTATTATTATTATATTTTACCCTTTTTTTTTTTTTTTTTTGGACTTGCCAACATTCACCAGTTCGAATTTTTTATTTGTAAAAGTTAAGTGTTCTTGTAGCTAGTTATAAACTTATTAGTTACTTTGTTAACATAGTGAAATCCTGTTATTGGCATACATAAAAAGCACCTAAACTTTACTTGTAATACTTTTCTGTAACGCTGTTGGATTTTTGTTTATAAATAAATAAAAAAATAAAAAATAAAATTAATTCTTTCGAGAGCGAGCGCGGCGAGCCGTTGAGTTTTTCGAAGCGTTGCGTAGGAGTTTTTTTTGTAGGTGCGGGGGATGGGAAAGGAAGGAACAGTGTTGCAAGAGTAAAAAATATATAAAATGCGTGCGTGAGTGTGTAGCGTTGAATATTGTTAATAAATGTGAAATAAATATCAATTATAAATAATACGGCGCAGCCACCTACTAATTTTGTGTCTAAGGACCTAACTTGATTTTTGGCCTTTATGTCCTTAGGCACAAAATCAGTAGGTCTGTCTTCTAAAAACGTTGTATTACAATGTGGGAAATGGTTTTTTACATACGCAAATTCATTTAAACTTTTAAAAATATGTATACTTTCGCCAGAATAAATAAAAAACAGGAAAAAATTTGAATTTCGCGCCATAGCGAGAGTTACCACCTTAACATGGGAAGTGAGCGACCCGGCGCCAACGACTACCGCGGAGCAAGCGGCGGGAGAGCGGAAAAGCGAGAATTCTGTTGGACACGCGGACAAACAGCCGTACCTTTTGTATATGACGCCATTTTTAGCCGCCATTTAAAAAATGGTCGCCTCGTCTGTGAGTCCATCTACAGACTCAGGTTGACAAGTCATATGTTAAGTTGTCCACGAGAGGGACAAATTAACGACTACCTAGAGGCTAAGCTTGATGCCTAAGGTAGATATATATACTCACAACGACCACGGTCTGGTCCACAAGAGCCTGCAAGTACTCCTCAGCACGAGGAGTGAGCGGCCCGGCGCCCACCACGACCGCGGAGCAAGCGGCGGGCGAGCGGGCGAGGGAGAACTCCGCCGGGCACGCGGACAGACGGCTCAAGCTGGACGTTTCCTCGATACCTGGGGAAGAAGGGGAATTAGACACCTTCTGCCATATTCTACTGGGTATTTCAGACAAGGCGGTAATAAATCAAACGAGGAATTCAGCTCACCATACCTAACCGCATCGCAAATAACTGCTGTCCCATAAATTGTTTAGATCAGCTGACGGAGTCATTGTAGGGGACAGCTTATTTTTTGTTTGAGATTTTGAACCATATAGCTTTGGAGTTGTTAGATATTGCGAGGTGAATCTTTGATTTATTACCGTCTTCAGTGGTATTTTTTTCTGTTGAATTGTCTTCAGTAGTTTTTTTCTTGGGTTTTCCTAACCTAAGTTGTTAAACTAACCCATTGAAACGCGAGGGTGGTCTCACATTTCAATGTTCACACGGACTTTTTCTTATTCGGAAGCGTTTTCCTTTATTTCTCACTTCACTACAGTTTCCCACTACGGGCACATTACTTCACTAATTCCACTACACTAGCACAGTATAAAAAGTACTAGGTACGGTAAGAGCACTCCCTGCCTTCCTCAGCACAGCACACAATTAGTGTAGTGCGGCCCCCGCGCTCGGTCACCTCTCAGTACAAAAAGCCCATCGTATTTCACTCACACAAGCACAGTACGCGCTCTAGAACACAAGCTTAGACTGTGTGCGTAGCAACGCGTTTGCTTCATACATTTGATCGCTAGCACTTGAAAATAGATGAAATAAACGAGTTGCTTCGCGCACAGAAGAAACTCGTGTACGTGCACGCGCACCACGCTTGTGTGAGTGAGATGAGTCGTTCTACTTGTACTGAGCGTCTCTGAGAGGTCACCGAGCGCGGGCCGCACGCCCTGAGGGAGGCAGGGAGTGCCCGTACTGTACGTAGTGCTCTTTATTATGTACTAGCTGACCTGGCAAACTCCGTATCGCCTAGGATATAGTTAACACGATTATTATTATTATTAACCTACCCACTTAAAAACTTGGCTGTATGGACTTTGTTATTTCGCCCGCCCATAATGAAGGAATTTAAAAACAACGTTAATTCAATCTTTTGATTGTCAGGAAAATTGATACAAAAGTAATGGAACACTTTGTATGGGAAATAATAATTGTTGTTTTTTTACAACTTCCTAGCAATTTTTCCATTATTTCTTACCTTTAAAATCTTCCCTGGATTACGACAAATAATTCAAGACCAGCATCAGCTCAATCGACCCGGCCGTTCTCGAGTTTTAGCGAGACTAACTTACCACGATTCATTTTTATATATATACTAGAGCCTGCCCCACGGTTTCCCCTGCGCAGATTTCTCATAAACACATAAATACCGTTTTTTCCCGTTCCCATGGGAATTTCGGGAAATTATTCCTTAGTGCTCCCCTACACTCCTCAAGGAACCCACGTGCCAATTTTCAGCTGTCTACGCCCAGTAGTTTCGGCTCTGCGTTGTCTGTCAGCCAGTCAGTCAGTAACGGAAGAGTTTCATACATATTGATAGTAGATGTCGCTAGTGTCCTCGGTGTGGTATACTGTATAGGCTCACCGCTCTCGACGTACTCCAGCAGGTACTTGTCGCGGGCGCGGCTGGTGCGGCGCACGAGCGCGCGGTAGTGGTGCCCGTCCGCGGCGCGCGCCACCACCAAGTCGCCCTTCGTAGGCGGACAGCTCAGCGGCTGGGCTGCAGAACAGAGCTATATTAACATTGTAGGCTCGGATGAAATGCCTGAACTAAGTTTTTGGAGCGATAAGAACACATATTTAATTTGAATAAAAAAAGGTCCTATAGAGTGTAATTAGAATGACACGAGTAATATAGGATTTACAACGTTAAAATACGTGTATAACCCAGTGCTCACGTTATAACATCCTGTATACAAAAACCCAGTCTACACTTTAAAACATCCTGTATACAAAAACCCAGCACATAATTAGGCCGAAAAGAATACATATCTGTGTCTCCAGCGACAAGTGCAAAGCTCAAGGTGGTCACTCTCGGTATGGCGCGAAATTCAATTTTATATTTAATATGGCAAAAGTATTCAGTTTTAATAAAGTTTTAATGAATTCACGTATGTAAAAAACCATCTCCCATAACTTGATTTTTGGCCTTAATGTCCTTAGACACAAAATCAGTAAGAGGTCTGTCTTCAAAAAACGTTGTATTACAATGTGGGAGATGGTTTTTTACATACGGAATTCATTAAAACTTGATAAAAATTAATACTTTCGCCAGAATAATTAAAAACAAAAAAAAAATATTTCGCGCCATACCGAGACTTACCACCTTTAGTGTGAAGAATAAAACACATAATAACACCCTGCACCCTGTATATTATATGTACTAGTGGACCCGGCGAACTTCGTACCGCCTAACTTATTACTATTCTGTGCATGCATTATACACATAAACCTTCCCTCTTGTATCACTCTATCAATTAAAAAAAACCGCACCAAAATCCGTTGCATAGTTTTAAAGATATAAGCATACATAGGGGACAGACGCGGGAACGACTTTGTTTTATACTATGTACTAGAGGCTGCCCCGCGGTTTTTCCCGCGGAGATTTCTCACACAAAATTCCTGTTTATTCCCGTTCCCGTGGGAATTTCGGGAAATCCCTTCTTAGTGCTCACCTGCACTCCCTAAGGAATCTGCATGCAAAATTTCAGCCCGCTACGCCCAGTAGTTTCGGCTCCGCGTTGTCAGTCAGTCAGTCAGTAACGGAAGAGTTTTATATATATTGATTG